>JBBBDQ010000845.1:977500-1357500 GCA_037127315.1 Ascarosepion bandense
GCGGTGAGATGATGAACTATTTCAGCATTGATTATAGCCTCGAATACTTTCCCGAATATTGGTAGAAGACTTATAGGGCGATAGTTTGATCGGACCGAAGGTTCACCACAGTTCTTAAAGACAGGAACGACTGAGGAGAATTTCCAGCATGCAGGAAAGCAGGAAGCAGAAAGGCAGTAGTTAAACAGTTTAGAGAGGACAGGGGAAAGTTCAGGGGCACACCTCTTAAGGACTATCACCGGGATTCCATCGTCTCCACACGCCTTATGGGGGTCGAGTTTTGAAATTACTCTGGATAATACTGTCGGGGTAATATATACGTCGTGCAGTTTGGCCTCAGTTCTAATCGGGAAGTCGGGTGGGTGCACTCCGGACGAGTCGAATGTGGAGTTGGATGAGAATCTGCGGGCAAAGCACTCAGCTTTGTCCGCAGATGACGTGAGAACATCAAATCCATGGATTAAAGGAGGTATTGAGGACTTCCTATTGTTGAGCACTCGTTTACAAATCCTCCAATAGTCCTTGGAGCCGAACTTGCGGTCAGCTATGTGCTGTCGCATTCTCTCAGCAAACAACTGTTTGGCGTCATTTAGGGTTCTCTTGCACTCACTGCGAGCAGATGTGAACAGACGCCTATTGTGATCAGTTGGCTGTCTCCGAAATAGACGGAAGTAATGGTTCCTGTGGGCAATGGCGGCTGAGCAGGCCGGAGAGAACCACGGAGAGGAATGAGGTTTTAAGCAATACTTCCTGGTGGGTATGAAGGCATCAATGCCAGCTTTCACCCATGACGAGTGAGTGAGATTGGAAAGAAATACTGAGGGAGACTACAGTGTGGTCGGAGTTGCCGAGTGGGCAAAGCTGCGAGACTTGACAGGCGTCGGGCGCAGAGGTGAAACATATATCTAGCAGTGAGGAATGACCCGAGGGTGTGCTGGGGAAGCGAGTGGGGAAGTCCACCACTTGCGTAAGGTATTGGGAAATAGCAAAGTTCATGGCGTGAATGCCCGCCGAATCAGTAACGGCGTTTTCAAGCCACTCAGAGTGATGGGCATTGAGGTCTCCGAATACAAATATGTGGTCAAATGGGTGATAGGAAATAGCCTTATCTATGTCGTCGGCAATGCTATCTAGTATGGAGCAGTCAGGAGAGGAGGGAGAACGGTAAAGGAAGAATACGTAGCTAACCGAACTGAGGAGGGACAAGCGGAGACATATGTATTGGTGGTCAGTAAATTCATTTAATGTCTATCTTCCTTTTATACATCTTTTTTCCGGTTCACTATCAGAGATTTAACGGCTGAATTGGATTCATGTTATTTTGCACTGATCTCGTTTGCAAAAAAACATATCAAACTAAGATGACACACATTTTACATAGATAAAGCTGTTCGTAAGCTTTAATTGTGCGTAGAATATTTGTATTTCTTTAATACATTGCCTTTAATAAATCATTTCAATGAGTTTATCGGAACGTTTTCCCTTCAATCCGATGTTTCTACTTGCAAGTAAAATTACTGATGTCCTCTTGTTGCATATTTTAAATTTTCACTTCAATATCCAAATTTTGATATGTTTGAAAGATCTTCGCAGTCATACCATTAATAATAATAATAATAATAATAATAGTTACAGAAATAGAAGATGTAACCCTTCTATGGGATTACACCATCTGCACAGACAGAAAAATTGAAGCAAACAGGCCAGACATTATTGTGAAAAACCAGAAGGAGAAAACTTGTCTATTAATTGATATGGCTTGTCCAGCGGATTGTAACATAGCAATCAAGGAATTTGAAAAACTGTCAAAATATAAAGACCTGGAAATTGAAATAGAAAAAATGTGGAAATTGAAAACAAGAGTTGTGCCAGTGATAGTAGGTGCGCTTGGAATGATAAAGAATGGAACAAAACAACACATTGAAAGAATCCCTGGAATCCCCAGCTTAAGAGATATACAAAAATTGTTTTATTAAGTACAGCCCATTCACTAAGGAAAACTTTATCTATGTAATGCTAGGGATGATAGGGAATTTAGAAAAACATGAAATGGAGCCATAACAACACGCCACGACCTGCCTTAGGTCTCCCCGCAGACTTGGTTGGTAGTGAGACCAAAGCAGAAATCGAAATATGATGAAAAATGAATTAATAATAATAGAAAATGTGTCTCCAACGGTCGGACTCTACTCAAAATTTACTTTGAATTTTTGTACACATTCAGGTAACCTATGCCATATGCTATAAGGATGGGCAAGCTTAAAGCATAATATTCAGCTATTTGAATTCAGCATATGTAAGCTCGTGAAGAAATTCAGCCAAAACACCAAATTCTAATAACAATTTTACTGGATGAATTGGCTCTCCAGCCTGTATATATCCAAACACGAGCTATTATTTTAATAAGTTAAAAACTACATGTGTCTTTAAAAATACAATTTGGAAAGACAAAAATTGTTCGATGTCAGTTGCCAGCATGTGTGTGTGTGTGTGTGTGTGTGTGTGTGTGTGTGTGTGTTTGTTCTGGAATGTAGAGTGCAATTCTTTAATCATTTCATTCCAAGCAATGCTGGAATACCTTTAAGTTCAAGGATTACAAGGAGTAAAATCGAAAAATAAATCTGCGTAAAGGTCGGGGTATTGCGGACAGAACAAAAGATGAAAAGGGTTAAAGATGAAAAAGATGGCTTTGAACCTTTAAATATTTGAAGATTGCAGTTATTAGAGGAAAAATTATAAGGCAAGGAGTTCTACAGGCGATAAGTACGAGAAAAGTCAGAGCGGACCTGATGATTGCTCCTAGCATGAAACAGTCAATCGTCATTATTGTTCACTTATATATATATATATATATATATATATATATATATATACTCCCGACCGTAAATATTATGCGACTCCAGTTTTTTAAAAGAAAGTATTGCATACTATCTTTAAGTTGATAATTCTAAGTAAAAATAGAATGGTTCTTTTGTTATTACTTTGCATAATTTTACAAGGCATAAAAGCAAACATGTAGTCATCCGAATCACCCTAAACTTTCTTCATTCTTTCATCGATGGGACTGGAGTATAGGTAATTATCAAATATATATAAGTTCATTTCATGCATGTTATTGTACATTATTAACAAACGAACCATTCTATTTTCATTTATAATTATTCACTTTGCAATAAATATTAAAAAATCATATGAAATACATCATTTTTTAAAACACCGGGGTGGTATATATATATATATATATATATATATATATATATATATATATATATATAACCACCCCGGTGTATATATATATATATATATATATATATATATATATATATATATATATCAGTTTGAGTGCTTATAAGTATATTAAAAAAAGACCGAAATGTTATTTGAGTTATTCATTCATTGTTTTTGTCTATGCAATATACATGTACGCCTTGTTCAGAAATGACATCGAGCTGATATGAATTCTTTTCTCTTCTAATATCTTAGCTGTCCAAAAACTTTTTTCGATGATATTCTTGTCTTATATTCAATTCCAATCTAATTTCCTTACTTTTTGCATCTTTGAATATTGCTGAATCTAAATCTAATTTTACTAACTATCGCCTTTTCGTCTGCATATTTTTTATTCTAATTGTTATTTTCTTTAAATTTCTGAAAAAATTATTTTGTTACTTTTGGTCATGGGACCTAAACCTATTGCAGACCATAATGAATCAATAGTATTCATTGCTTTGTTCTATATTATCAGGAATAAAATTAACAAACATTTACTTTTCTTTTTTCTTTTTTATGGTGTTTTTTCCACATATTACTGATAATTATTTTTTTGTAAGAAGCGACTGTGCTGATTAAAATAAGAGGCAATAATCGATCGAGTGATCCTTCAGTCTATTTGTAGATGTAAAATGCATAAGTTTACATAACATTTTTTTTATATCTGGTTCAACGTGAAGTTTTTAGAACAGATTGCTTCGAATATTGATATTTACGAGAGTTACGAAACATTAACAACAGACAAAACGAAATATGATTAAGAAGGAATGAGTTGCTGCAACAATATTATTGTAAAAAAATATTTACTTTAAAAAATCGTTTCTGAATCTGAGTTTTTTATGTGGGTTCAAATACTGATTATCGGTATATAGATATACACACTTGCGTAAATAAATTTTAACAAAAAAAATATCTTTGGATTTTTCACATTTTCCTTGATTGCGTATACATCGTCTATTGAAATTGATGTCTCTTCAGATCACATTTTATAATATATATTTGAACTTATGTATCCAGTTCTTTCTTCGACTTGATGACACTACTGATGGTTGAAAAGCTGATCGCAAAATATATGCAATTCCTCTTTAAGTCTGGCTAATGTTTTCGTGCAGCGTTAAAATTTTCCTGTGCTTCCTTAGAGTAACGTCATTCGCAGACAATTGTTGTAGAGCAACTAATCGTTCGTTGAGAAAATACTGTCTGGGAGTGATAAAATTTGATTCAATGACGGATAATGCTGTAATTTTAAGGCCAAAAGATTACATCTTATACCGCAAAATAGAAGCTTATTACTGGGCATCACTGCAAATTATCTAATCTAAGAAAACAAGAGATATCGATTACACACTGCAACAAAAGTATGGTGTAAAAAAGGAAATCAGTTTCGATTAATTTCGTAGATTATTGAGTTTATATTTAGGCGTCTACAAATGTTTGAAATATAGAGAATTACATGCAGCAGATAACCATGATGTTAAAGTTCCAACATCCTGTGTAACTATTACTCTACCTAAATTTTGAATACAGCTAATATAGCCATTGTAATGCTAATATTACCATAGTAGTGGTAAACTTACCATAGTTTATTTATTCATTTTGTAAAATCATTTCATCCAAAGCACGGCGAGATCGCCACTGGCGATTTGTCTATTTAAAATTTACTCTTGCTATATTGGAAACAGAACCTAACTATTTACGATTTATTTCCCATGTACATCGAGCAAAATTAAATTCAAATACAAGAAAACGTCAGTTTTTAATATGCAACTGTTGATTGCATAATGCATGAAACTCCGATTCATGTCACTGACGAAGAACTATATGTATGTTTTATAATATATATATATATATATATATATATATATATATATATATATATATATGTGTGTGTGTGTGTGTGTGTGTGTGTGTGTGTGTTTAACGTAGCATAGCAGTTACATTACGAAAGATGAAAGACGCACCCTTTTCAGTCCCCGGCCGAGTTCGTTATGATAAACTCCGTCTCTTCTACTTCAGTCAGTTAAGTGCCATACGTGACACACGCCTGGGCGACCATGTCTCGAAAGAGACATGACTGACTGGGCAGAAAATTATCCCGCAGTAGGTTGCCATTGCTTTCTGCGGTAGACTGGTTGCCGACCAAGGCTATAGAACCCAATCTGTCCTGTTATTTAACCCATAACTGGAAGGAAGAGACGGATTAATACCTTTCTCAAGGGTATTTGTGCGTAAGTGAATACAATGGATTCAACTGGAATTCGAAATCGGCTTCCCCGGTTTATCGTTCCGAGTCGATATCCACTGTACCACAACGCACATCTTCTACTTCACCTAACCGTTAAATCACATAGCACAATGAGTTTTCTAGACGAGATCTCCTACCGCAAATTTAAATCTATTTAACATGATCATGATAGAACAACACTCTACAGAAACCACATCAGTAACAGTTAATTTAATGCTGCTATTATTCTATCACTCACTCGAAAAACAAATTAATAAATATTATTCTATATCTTCTTCTTAATGATAAATATTGCGCGTTTAATTCTGTCTGCACTTCATTTATTTGTTATATATGTTCTGCACTAGACTGTCTTTGTTTCTAGATCTATAAATCGAAAGCATTAATCTAAAAACTATCGGCATATACTTAAATAACCTCGTCCAATCGAGACATTAATATGAATGTCAAACAAGGCACCAAACCCTTTCAGAAATATCTAAACTATCTGCCCTGTACGATTGTTTCTCAGGTCAATTGTTAAAATGAACAAACGAATATTTATGGACTGGCTGTAAAGAACAACATACGACGCCAGAATCAAATAACAGAACACAGATTCTCAGATTCAATAGAAACACTATCTATATATTGCCTGCATCTCGAGGAGAAAGTAATGTCTTAAGCAAAATGCTGACAGTCTAAATAACTTCAAATAAACCGTTAGGAAGGAAACACCCATCAATATTTAAAGAATCAAAAACTACTAAATTTTGCAATCCCATTTTACGTATGAATTATTTTAAGAGACATATTTCAAAATTTTAAATGGTAGTAATATTCATTACTCGTTCTATGAATGTCGATTACCTTTTTTCAGGAAGCAATGTGTATTATTTTAATTATTATTATGTCATTTTTTATTATAATATGATTTCTGCTATGGTTGCACTACCTAGCAATTTTGCAAGAAAACCTAAGACAGGTCGTGGTGTATTGTTATCCCTCAACATTTGTTATATCTCCCTCACATCCTTAACGTTGATTAGACAAAGTTCTCATTAGTGTGTTGACTGTACTTAACATGAGAATTTTTTATATATCTTAACCTGGATTTTCCAGGGATTCTTTCAATGTGTGTTTGTTTTTCATTTTTTATCATTCCAAGTGCACCCACATTCACTGGTATGATACTTATTTTCAGTTTCCACATTCTTTCTATTTCAATTTCCATGTCTTTATATTTTGACAGTTTTTCAAATTCATTGGGTGCTATGTTAGAATCCGCTGGACAATCCATACCAATTAATATGCAATTTTTATTCCTTTTAGTTTTAAACAATAATCTCCGGCCTATTTGCCTCAATTCATTATTATTATTATTATTATTATTATTATTATTATTATTATTATTATTATTATTATGTCATTTTTCATCATATATCGATTTCTGCTTTGGTCTCACTACCAACCAAGTCTGCGGGGAGACCTAAGGCAGGTAGTGGCGTGTTGTTATGGCTTCATTTCATGTTTTTCTATCTCCCCTATCATCCCCAGCATTACATAGATAAAGTTTTCCTTAGTGTGTGGGCTGTACTTAATAAGACAATTTTTTGTATATCTCTTAAGCTGGGGTTTTCAGGGATTCTTTCAATGTGTTGTTTTGTTCCATTTTTTATCATTCCAAGTGCACCTACTATCACTGGCACAACTCTTGTTTTCAATTTCCACATTTTTTCTATTTCAATTTCCAGGTCTTTATATTTTGACAGTTTTTGAAATTCCTTGATTGCTATGTTACAATCCGCTGGACAAGCCATATCAATTAATAGACAAGATTTCTCCTTCTGGTTTTTAACAATAATGTCTGGCCTGTTTGCTTCAATTTTTCTGTCTGTGTAGATGGTGTAATCCCATAGAATGGTTACATCTTCTATTTCTGTAACCGGTGCTGGATGATGTTCATACCAGTGTTTGTTTACAGCTTTTCCATAATGTTTGCACATTGCCCAATGTAAATATTGCCCAACTCTATCGTGGCGATTTTTATATTCGTTTGGGGCAAGCACAGAACAGCCTGAGATTAGGTGGTCTATTGTTTCTTGGTGTTTATCACAAAACCTGCATTTTGGATCCATATTATTATGCATAATATTTGCCTGAAAGTTTCTCGTGAAAAGACTTTGGTCTTGTGCTGCAAGTATAAATCCTTCAGTTTCAGACTTTAATCCAGATGCACGTAACCATCGATGAGTATTAACTTTATCAACATTGGATTTATTGGCACGTACTGGATATTGGCCATGCAGAGGTTTGTCTTGCCAGCCCTGTTTCATCTTTTCAAGAGCTTTATCTTTGGCTTTCATTTTCATATTTTTTGCCGCAATAGTTGGTTCTTGGCTACTGTTTTGCTTTTCTACAGAATCTAATAACTGTAAATCTTGTTTGAATTTACTGCCTTCTTTTATTATTGAATATTTACTGCCTTCTTTTATTATTATTATTATTATTATTATTATTATTATTATTATTATTATTATTAATGCGGGTAATATTAGCAGTAGTCGATGTATGATAACTTTCAATTAAATAACAAATGTCAAATTGATTTGTCTGGTGATACTGTATTGTTTTCTCGAGGGAATGATAAGAATTGGACATCTGTTTGCAAAATCTAAATAGAATAAGAGTAAAAATATCAATACAAAAAGGTAAGATATATAACGATTTTATTTTAAATAAGAAATAATTGATTGAATACTAATCCTACAAATAACTCTATAATGTATTAGTATGTTACCGACAAACCCCATGCCATTTAATCTATCTCTGTATCTATTTCCCTTCAATATAAACAGATTTGATTGGCAGGCAGTCTCGGGGAAATAAATAATTTCAAAGCAACGGGGTGTATACGTGCCATGAAGCGCTTGAAGATAACTCTTTCCAACAAAACATCACCTTGACTTTTACAATAAACTGATCATCCAGCAACCAACCCCCAGTTGTGCCCTGCCGCTAGATACGAGTAGAAATACGAAAAAGGGTAGTTTTTGACCTATTCAAACACTTATCAAGCTAAAAATATTCCACTCACGTATACAATGTCCTATAAAATGAATCATTATCAAACGGAAACTCTGATAATGTAATCCGAATTAGCATTGGAATAGCGTAAGATGTTTTCAAAAACTAAGCAATATTTTCAAATAGAAATATTTCCTTAAAAACAGAAAAAATAATGATGAAATTCTATGTCATGTCTACTCTTTCCTACGATATCTATGATGATGCAGAAGTGACTGGATGTAACAGCAAGGTGCTCCTTCAAAGAGATGATGCAAATACCAATGACAGAACATGTGACTTTTATGAAAGTTTGAAAAGAAATTGTAAGAAGAAATATCCTTCAATTAATGCCATACGTGTTACACGCTTGGGCGATCATGTCTCAAAAGTAATATGACAGACTGGCTAGAAGATTATCCCCCAGTAGTTTGCCATTACATTCTGAGGTAGACTGGTTGTCAACCAACTCTAGAGAACCCAATCTATCTTGTAATTTAATACATAACTTGAAGAAAAGAGACAGATTAATACCTTTCCCGATTTCTTGTTGCAAACCGATATTCACTGCACCAAAACGCACACCTTGAAAAGAAATATACTCGTTCTCCATTTTTTGTTCTTTCTTTTTTTTATCGAATTCACCCCAAGCAAGGCAGTAAAACGACTAAGATAATAGGGGTTCCTGGTCGTGGAACAACAAAAATAGAAATATTAATAATGAAAAAAGGAGAAATCAGGAAGACAGTAATAGTAATCGAAATTTCATTTAATTATTTGAAAATTAAAATTGGCTTGAGTCAGAATCAATTTCCACAATTAAAAACATGAGAAAAGAAAATGTGAGCATAGAATTTATGCTTCCATCTCGCCAGATCAACTGTAAATTGTTGATACATGGACACCAGTCAAGTACTGCTCTTGATTTAAAATCTTTTATGTATCATACCGAAAAATTCAGCTAAGCAGCCAACACAAAAGTATTATTAGAAACGACAATGATAGTCAACTTTATTGCAACGAAAATACACAAGTAATAATATTGTGCAATAACATTTTTAGATAGGCGACTTCGAAAAATTAATATTGATAGGATGTAGAAAGGTATAGGGTGAAAGAACAATCAGATTATATAATGAATCTGTGTTTTGATTACAGGAAGAGAAAAACTCCAGTGGTAAAATTTGAAAACAAATTGATAAAAATGATTTCCTGCTACAATAGAACATCTGTTAGATGTTAAGATCAGCCACACCCTAAAGAGACTCGGCACATTGTGTGTTTATATGGGTGTCTTTTTCGTGATTGGTCAATTGATTCGGTTTTTACAGGCTATCAACTCGCAACATTTTTTTCAAAGCAGAAAATATATTTAGATTTTAATATTTTTTTTGAGATAGCAGTCGTTTATTTATACAAGTCTTACTAATTAATCTACAGATGGGAAACAGAATAAGTGTATAGATATATTTTCCCAGGGTGTTTACGCATGTGTGAATATTAGTTAGTCAGTTAAGTGCAATATGTGGTAAACAATTGACCGATTATCCCTGGAAGAGACGTGACTGATTAGCCAGAATATTTTCCCACAGTAGGTTGCCATTGGTTTCTGGGGTAGACTGGTTGACAAGCGAGACTATAGAACCCATTGCTTGAGAGACAATTGAGGGATCATACATTTCTTAAGTTTCACTGCGCGTATGCGAATACAAAGTATTCAGCTGGAATTCGAAATAGGCTCTCAAATTTCTTGTTCTACTGCATCATAAGATAATATAACGATTGCAATGTCAATTGAACTCGGCTTTGTGATTAACAATACTGAGCCGTTATCCACTACGATAAAACTTCCAGTACCTAAAGACAAACCAGCTATCAAAGTTGCATCGGTTGCTACGGGGAACAGGTGTTTTAAGATGATATCATGTAGTTTTAAGCCTTGTTTCATTTACAGTGCCATGTTAAATGTAGATATTTATTTATATGTAGAGTGGTCCATGAAAACATATCGAAGTTAGCAGTAAATAAAACATGTTATTGGTAAAATCTTATTGATTTCCATATTAGTTCGGTCGGTCATTTAAGTCATGGCAAGTATGTGGGAAAAATGATACCGCCAAAATGTCCACCAAAGATAAGATCGCAAACTTCCTCTCGGTGGTCAAAATTTTTGATGACGTCACTGCCTAATTAGTCTTCGATCTCACTAATATTCCTTATTATCTCATTCCTCAGCTGTTGAATTGTAGTTGGCTTGGTGGTATAGAACCTACTTTTGAGACGATTCAAAAAGAAGATATCTAAAGGCGTCAAGTTGCAAAATCCTAATGGCCAATTGACATCACTGTTGACGCGACCTTGGAAATGCTACATTCAATAAAGTCTGCATTTCTGTTCGAAAGTCTATTTTCGTAGTAGTCTTCGATAATTTTGATATTTTTTTTTTTTTGTTATTTAATTTTTTTATATTCCTTGGTTGCTATGTTACAATTTGCCGGGCAAACCATGTAAATTACTACGCAAGTTTTTTAATGGTTTTTTGACAATAATGGTCGGCCTATTTGCTTCAATTATTCTCTCTGTGTAGATTGTGTAATCTCATAGAATAGTGACATTTTTTATTTCTGTAACTGCTGCAGGGTAATGTTTTTACCAGTGTTTGTTTATATATTCTTCTTCTTCTTCTTCTTCTTCTTCTTCTTATTATTATTATTATTATTATTATTATTATTATTCCTGTATCAATCATTTTTCCTTTTATATTCTTCTACCTCTCGTGGTCTTAAAGAAATATATTTTTAGCAATTTCCTCTCGTTTGTTACTTTCAGTAAAGTATCATTTTTTCTTGCTATCTCTCTTAAGCTCCCTATTCTGCCAATGATTTTAAAAGAAGATCGTTATGCCGGTTACCCACTTAATTCTTTTGACCTTCTTGCCTGCAAATTGTCTTGCCCGTTTCAAATATTCTTTACCATTTATTTGGCCTAGAAATTTCAACAATTTCTTTCTGATGTTAATATATGTGTCCACATTCTTTCAATTTTCCCTAAAAATTTGTTATTGTTCATATAAACAGTGCATGGTATTCTCAGTATACTTCTGTAGAGTCATGTTTCTATTGTCTCTAGAAGTTTTCTGTATAACTATATGTTATTGCTTAAAGTGCCTAGCATTATCTAGCATTCAATGATATATACAGGAGGATAAATATCGCATAATATTAGGAGGTTGAATAGTTTCCTACTGTTATCTAACTGATGGCTTTTCTAGAACTGCGTGCATGTAGTTTCAGATGGCAACGCTTCTATATATAAGTATTATAAGCAAATTTGAAATTCAGTGTATATGATTTCGTCAAAGTGTAAGCTACTTTGTTTTTCATAGCGTTAAATCTGTGAGATGTCGTTCCAAGGAAAGCGGATTTGCGGGAAAATTTGCTGCGCTAGTTATTTAAAAATACTCTGAAGCTGAAGCAGACAGATTCCTTGTTGAGATTTACGACAAACATGCTCTCTCGGAAACAACATGCAGAGATTGATTTAAATGCTTAAAAAATAAAAGAAACCACTCAGGCCTACTGAAAGATTTTAAAAAAGAAGAATTGGCTGCATTTCTTATTGAAGACTCATGTCAGGCGTAAGCTGAACTTGCAGAATCATTAGGAGCTCATCACACAAAATTTTCGAAACGTTTAAAAGCTGTAAGAATGATTCAAATGCAAGGACATTGTATGTCTTGCGACCTGATGCCGTGAGACGTCGATCGGTGTCTTTTCTCATCTGAACATCTGCTTCAACAGCCGACGAGGAAGGTTTTTCTGCATCGTATCGTGACTGGCTAAGCAAAGAAGGTATATTACGTTGACTCTCAACGTAGTGTGGGGTAAGCCTGACCATCTATCAACATCGGAGGCGAAGCCGAATTTCAATGCTTAGAATATTCTGGTGGGATCTGCTAGGTGTAGATTTTATGAGCTATTCAAAACGACTTACGTCATCACGGGCGATTGCTATCGGCTTCATTTAATGCGTTTGAGCCGAATATTGAACAGAAGAACTTATTCAGGGTCCTAATATTTTACTAATGTGTTCTTTATTTTTAATGAGATTTTCCTGGTACTTAACGTTTTCCTTAGCTTTTGGAAGGCATCTTTTGCTATCACTGCGCTTACGGATTGCTGTTAAAATACTTCCTAGATATTTACATAGTTGTACTTGATAGATTTTGGAATGTGTGATTTGTAAATCGCACGTCGAACACTTCCGGGCGCTGACATCTCTCTTCATTTTTAGTTCTTCGTAGGGGATCCAATATTTTCTTTCTGTGCCTGCTATCAACACTAGAAGATTTTATATTATTACAGCTACCGCACAATTTATCTCTTATTGTTTATGGTTCATATCTGGCATTGCAAATTATATGGCACCTTTTTTTTAATTACATTCAGAAAATTATTATTTAAAGATTTTAAACAAATAGAATTTGCCCAATTCTTTTATACAAATTTCTTATATGTAAAATTCAAATATTCCATTTTAATATTTCCATTTATGATATTTTCTATTTATTTTAATCGATTTTCTCCTGAAAAATATTTACTTTGTACTCAAAATCATTTCTAGATAATAGAAAAAACATTTTACATAGTGGGGAGATATAATAATTTTTAGATAGAATATGTGGCAATTGATACACTTCTGTAGTTTCAACCGACTGATTAAATGTAACGAGAAAAAAGCAACTTGTGCATAGCATATTTTTATAACCTTTTTTCTCTCTTTCAAGTTCTGATTGTTTCATTTATGTTTTCTTAAAGAAAATCTATTATAATAACACTGATTAGGTCGATTTCGTATATTCCGTTGTCCAGTAATAGTTTTATAGTTTTATTTTGACATTCACTGCATGAGCACGAATTGGGTTTATCTCTTTCATCAGTAAAATAAATGATTGATTTGTTTTAAGATTAAAGTAAAATTTTAAATATTTATAATATTTTGTTAGTTCATTCCAACTTTGGATTGATAAAACATTTGGCATGTTAAAGACAACAAAGGAAATGTCATACCTAAATGTATACCTAAAATTGGTAATATTTGGAAATAATATATTCTTTCTTAAGTTGCAGACAGTATAAAATAAAACACATTTATTGATTTAATATTATTGTTCTAAAACCTATACTGCATTATTTTGTTTGAATAATAAATACATGCATGCGTGTACTTACGGTCATATCACGTAGGTTCTCGCTCGTTCACCGAACTTAAGTAACGTTGAGCCTGTTCAGTACTTAGATGGGTGACCGCTTGGGGATACCAGGTGCTGTAAGCTTCTACTGACGTATGTGAGTTGTGGTGCTGTGGATGTCAGCTGGGAAAGTGAAATCGGTTAGCCGAGTTCGAAATCCAGTTGAACAACCTGCACTCACGTACGCATTGGTACCCTTGGGAAAGGTATTACTCCGTCCCCTCCCCCCCAGTTCTGCCCTTAAACAAACCCCAATGAATTTTTTTCCATCGAGAAGAAATCCGGCTCAAACCGGACCAGAGTGAATTCGTCTTGGGCACATGCATACGTCGAAATAAAAGATAGAAATATTTTCAGATTTCCTGATAGAAGAAATTATCCATAAGAAATAATTATCCCAAAAACTTTCACAGCACACAAATGTCACATGTTTTAAAATACGAATTTGGAAAATGCATTTAAACACACAAATGTTTATGCATAACTAATACATACATATATCAGAAGGCCATAAATTAATCCCTAAATAAAATAATAAAGATAAATAATTCAGTCTAATCACCTTCTTTGTCAAGGTACTGAACTCATTTGGAATCCTTTTTACACGAACGTGGCTGTATATGGTGAAGATGTCACATTAGAACTCTGGTATGAGTCAAGCGCTCAAGTTAAATTTATCCTGGGAAGGATTTTGTTAGTTTGCAAAATTTAGTTATAGATTTTAGTTGAAGTCATTAGAGATTAATTAATTCCAGTTAGATTTAAATGTAAGGTTGAGTTCGTAAAAGGTAGTGTAAGAAGATTAACATCGTTAGAACAAATCTACTTTTGTACTGAATTAAGCGTTTTAATGAATTTTGCATAAAACATAGCATGAAGGTCGTTCTCGCATTTGTGACCTTCAGGAAAACTTTTGACAGAATTCACTGTGGTCAAATGTTGCAAACATCTCCAAAATATACTATCAATTATTATTTGGAAAATACAATTATATAAAATATATCAAAGAATTAGAAAGATTTTATAAAGATCCAAGTTAATATCTCTTTAATCAATGGTTGGAAAATCATTTCTAAGGGTGTGTCAATATATAGAAATCAATGATGATATAAGAGCCTATGTTCGAAGCACAACTTTTACTAAAACAAAGCATAACATATGATCATGCTTGGTTAATTGGCTTTGTGTTAAACATGTCCAAAGTTCCCATAATTTAAATATTAGAAGGGTGAAGGTTGGATATTGAAAGGATAAAATATTTCGTGTGTACATTAATGCAAAGATTTATTTACAGAATGAAAAAGTATACGAAGGAAAATATAAGTGAAATTTTAACTGAACACGATATTATATTTGCAAAAAGAAAAATGTTCATTTAGAAAATGCATACAATTAGGTAGTTGAAATTGTTCGTAGTAGTAATGTATGTATTTGAAATATCCGCCGAGTTCATGGTTGTGTAGTCGTGGAACGGAAAGTTTTTGTTCCTTCCTCTTTTTAGTAAGTCGCGACAGGTTAAGAGAAAGAGAAGGCAAAGCAAATAAAGGAGTGGTACTAACACGTGTTTAAGTTTGTTTGTTGTGCTGTTCTCTTTAGCGGCGTGGTGTGAAAATGAAGAAGAGGACGTTGAAAGTGAGAGCGAGGCAGCTTAAAGTTTCTTTTTCACATAGTGAGATGCTGTCAGCTATTGTTTCCTTCTGGTGGACTCGAAGTGACCGGTCAGAGAACAACTTTAAATATTGAATTCTAGTCGCCTGGAAAGGCTCCCAGAAAGATTTTTCTTTAGCTGTGAAAAAAAAAACTGTTTCGCTTCCGTATTTTGAATTTCTCGATTTGTTAACGAATCAGGATCCAGAATTAGCTTTCCACACTTACTTGTGAAGTTTTCTTAGTTGGGTTTTTCCAAAGTCGTTTGAATCCGATTTTGTGGGTGTGCAATTTATTTTGTGTATTTTACTTGTTTGATTATATAGGACTAGCAGTATAGCCCGGCGTTGCTCGGGTGTAATGAAAGCTTTAAAACTAGTCGATGGTCTGCCTAAAGAATATTTGTGTGAGAATCGGATGAAAATTGTGGATTTGTATAAAGGACATACAGACAGATAAACAGACACACACACACAAAAATCTTGCCTTTTATATATATGTATTATCAATTTTCTGCACTATTGTAAGAACTGCAACCTTGAAACTTCTGAATATCGTTTCGTATGTCTTTGTCTATGTGTGTATCAAATTTGATTAAAATCGGAACACTCCTTCTATAACCCGATTTTTTCAAGTATCGATTTTCGATATTTATCGGGGGTACATCGACACAAAACCTAGCTAATAACACTCGCAGACGCTTATAGTACAATTGTGTAAATATTCAAGAAAATCGGTTTAGCCGTTTCGGAGTCTATAGGTAACGGATACACACACAGACACACACACACACACAGACAAAGTTTCATTTATAAATAAGTTTAAATTTGCATCCTATATATAAGTCGGACAAATCTGCCGATAGTCGTATAGATATTACAAACAAGTTGACAAAAATCAATGTAAGAGTAAACAGGATAAATTCCACTGTTTTCCCTAATGTCTCTTCTGATGCTGGATACAGCCGAAAGTGAAATAATGCAAAACAACGGAATATTTTGTTGTGTAACAATGTTGTTTATCACTGAGTTAAAAATAGCAGTCTCACACAATTTGCCTGCACAAATGTTTCACCATAATATAATGCAAATTGTGTTGAGAGAAGTTAAAATTCTGTCATGGGTCCTTACCTGTAACTCCAGAATTAACTCTTTCTAACCCTATATATACTACGCCTCTCAATAGAGAAAGAATCGAGTTGGTAGTAGTTTACTCCAAACCAGACTGACAGTCATACTAACACCTTCTACATTTTGTATTGTTATTTCTTGTTAATATATATTGGTTATTTCTACCCTTGTGGTTGTGTTGTTCTTTTTGGACCTTAACCTGGTTCATAACAGTGGCGACAAAGATATTGAAGAAAAAGATTCTACGCGGAGGACAAAAGAAAAACCTTTCGCCCATAACAGTGGTGGCTAAGATACTGAAGAAATGAATTCTAGGCGAAGTTAAAATTAAAAAAAAACTTTTTGGACACCAGCCATAACAGTGGTGACGAAGATATAAAGAAATGGAATCTAGCTGTTAGCTATAACAGTAATTGAATAATACGCAAGAAAGAAATTTTCTCACCAAGAACGACGGCGACAAAGACCTGAATTCTATACTGAGAAAAAAGGAAAAATCTTTTACTCAAGTACACAACTCTAGCTACAAATTTCTTAAGGATTGATTTATCACACATTAAAGCGACCAGTGTTCACAACAGTGGTTTTCGAAAAACGTAGACAAAATACAGAGGAACTTAATCGGCGTAACAAGAAAGGGAAAAAATCTGTAAGTTATTTTTAGCCAAAGTTTTTTTTTTTGTCTTTCTTTCTTGGGCAAAGAAGAAATAAATAAAATATCATTTTTGCCGAAAACGAAAAGGGAATTTTTTTGACTGCCGTAATAAAACCTTATGTACGTGAGTAACATATGGTGAAAAAAAAAAGGGAAAAAGGTGAGTTTTTCTCATCTGTTCATGAAAAAAGATAGCTTGTGTTATAATTAAATTATGTTGTAAACATGGAGGAGTTTAAGACAACCATGTTGGAACTGATGAAAATGCAATTCGAGCAGCAACAAAAAAATGAGGAAAGACAGATTAGGCACGAAGAGTAACAATTAGAAATTCAAATAAAGGGCAAAACTCTAAAAAAAGAATCGACATTCTCGCAAAATGCTAGATGGAGCTCAATCAAAGACTTAACTTATGCACCAGACAAAGACAAAACTTTCGCAGCTTACTTCAGAAGATATGAAGCTTTATATCAGGGTGATTGTGGGAATTGGTCAGACGCGAAAAAAGTGCGTCTATAACTTAGCAAACTGGGGTCAAGCAAACACACGTAGACAACATCCTACCGAGGAAATTCGTAGACTACATCCTACCGAGGAACACGAATCAGTTGACTTTCGGGAAAGCCGTGAAACTCTTAACGGAATTATTCAGTCTGAAAACTTTGCTATTCTACAAAGGGTGGAAACTTTTAAATTTAACAAAAAAAGAATACATATCATTCGCTTCCGTAGTAAACAAACACTGCTATGATTTAAGTTATCTGGACTCAGCGCAGACAATTTAAAATGTTTGATATTTATCCAAGGCCTAGCTTAGACTAAAGACGCGGAGATCAGACAAAGAATTCTAACAAAAAATTGAGAGTGAACCAAAATTGATGCTACAAAAATTGTCTGAGGACTGTCAGAGATGTATAAGCATAAAACATACAAATAGTGCAACGAAAAACACGTTCTTTACAGTCCACCCCCCACCCCCAAAAAACCCAATTACTTTACTGCAAAAAGTAAAATAAAACTCCAGAAGAAACATCCAATATGTCGTCCAATAAATTAGGACATAGAAATTTGCACTGTAGAACAAAAAAAGAAAACAAAAGCCAAGTGAAAGCCACTAGAACTGACCAAACGGACGAGCATATCGACAAGTAGAAATGTTAAACAAAAAAATCAGATTACAATTGTATTCTGGGTCCTATTTAACCATTATTAGCCTACAGACAGGGAAGAAATTAAACAAACGGACTATGTTGAAAACAGATAAAGTAGCCAGGTCGGCAAGAGGAAGAAAAATCAAATTTGAGGAGGAGATTATCACAGATGTGGCATTCAGCAGGAGGACCAATAAATGAAAGATGTTTGTTCTAAAAAATACGGAAAATTTATTAGGAACTGACTGGATGCAGAAATTCGACCTCTTGGATTTACTGATAAATACGTTCTGCCAAAGAGTGGGAACTTTATAGACCGAGGCAGAGAAATTAAAGGAGAGTTCCCCTGATATATTTTCAGCCGGCCTCGAGAGGTGTAAAAAAATGGCGGCCAAAATCGAACTAAAATAAAATGTACAACCCATTTTCAAGAAGAAACGAAATGTACCTTTTGCATCATTTGAAAAGATAGACAAACAAATGGATAGACTCGTGGAAACCAGTATATTGGCAAAGGTAGAATATAGTCAATGGTCCGCACCTACGGTTTACGTGAAAAAGAAATCGGGAGAGATATAAGTATGCGCTGACTTCTCGACAGGATTAAATGCAGCGATTAAAGATTATCACTTTCCTCTACCTAGTACAGAGGTAGTATTCACAAAGTTTAACTTAGGAATATTTTTCTCAAAGATAGACTTGAGCGAAACATACCTACAAATACCAGTAGAGGAGGAAAACCTCGAGGTTGTTGTGCATAAACACTTATAGAGAATTATATACGTTCCAGAGATTGGTATTCGGGATCAAGGTCGCGCTGGCGATGTTTCAGCAAATAATCGACATTATGCTAGGCGGGCTGGATTTTGAGATCGCATAACTTGACATCCTGATAAATAGCAAAAATATTAAACAACACTGGGTGCTCGTTCAAACGTTCTTTACACGAATACAAAATTAAGGCTTTAAGATAAAGGAAAATAAATTTGACTTCTTTATGAAGGAGGTAAGATACGTTGGCCATATTATTGACAAAGAAGTAAGAAGACCAGACCCAGAAAAATCCACGACAATAAAAACATGCCGGTTCCAAAAAATATAGCCGAGTTACAAAACTTTTTATGCTTTGTAAATTATTATCAAGAGTTTACACCTAACATGCACAAATTACGCACAACTCTAACCGAACTGTTGAAGAAGAAAAAAGTTTGGGAATAGTCATCTGAATGTTAGCAAAGTTTCGACAAAATCATTAAGACTCTAACAGTAGATTTATTTTTAACGCATTATGATCCAAAATTGGAAACAATAGTTGCGAGTGACGCGAGTTCCTATGGGGTTGAGGCATGTATACTTCATAAAATGCCGGATGAGACACTAAAACCAAACGCACATGCGTCGAGAACGTTACTACTAGCCGAAAATAAATTACTCGCAAATCGAAAAGGAAGCGTTGGGATTATTTTTTCGGTTACGAATTTCCACAGATATATTTACGGCAGATTCTTTTCCTTACAGACAGACCACAAGCTGTTACTCACAATATATGAATCAAAGAATGTCCTACTTGTCTACTCTGATTACTAAGATGGTGGACGATTCTATTAAATTATAACTTCAAATTAGAGTATCTTTCATTAAACAAAATCGGGCATGGAGACGGTCTTTCGAGACTAGTATCAAAGAAAAGGGAGCCATTAGAAGATTCCATGATTGCAGCTTTACGATATGAGGGATATATTAGTACATCATTATGCAGTACAATTCCTGACCCCCTCATTACATTACAGGAAATAAGCAAGGAAGCAGTGAATGACGAATTTATGAAGGAAACGAAAAATAAATTAGGAAAAGATAAGCATATCCCAGAGAGTTTTTGTTTTATGTGATAATGTTCTGCTATATAATGAAAGAGTAGTAATCCCGAAAACGCTATGAAAAGAATCCCCAAGGATTTCCACATGGGTCACCCATGAAATAACAGGATGAAATTCTTAATGCAAAGTTATTTATACTGGCCAAAAATGTGATGAAGATATTGTACATATATGGACAAATGCAAGAGCTGTTTCTTAGCAGCCAAGGCACCTCCGATCCCTCATAGCCCATAGCCTCAGACTGATCAAACTTGGTCGAGAAGCCATTCAGATTTCGCAGGTTCATTAGAGGGCTTCTATTTCTTGATTGTGTAGACAGTTACAGCAAATGGCAAGATTTATTTCGTTGTAGAAAACCTACTTCTGTGACGAAAATAAATTGCCTCCAGGAGCTGTTTGCTCGCTTCGGAGTAGTGGATTGTCTAGTCACCGTTAATGGGACACAGTTTACATCTGCGGTGAAACCTTTCTGGCGAAACACATCAAATCTCCGCCATATCACTCAAGGAGAGGTTTGTAGGTACCTTAAAATTTAGCACTAAGGAAAACTTAGGGCGTACCAACAGAAAAGGCATTACAACAATTCTTGCAAGTGTATAGAATTACACCGAACAGTACTACGCCATCGGCACAATTGCCGTCGGAAGTGATTTTTGCCCGAAGAATTATATAGTTACTGCCGAAACAGACAAAACAATCACCAACATCGTTTGTACCGAAAAGAAAATTTAACATTTTTAAATGTTCAAAAATAAACTTCCTCGTGGGAGCCAGATACATTAGAGAAACTGATCATGAACATGATTTATATAATTCAGGGCCCGAAATTCTCAGATAAAATTCATTTCAATCAGATCAGAAAGAGGCTGTTAGAGAATCCTAGCAGTATACCTCAGGAAGAGGAGGAAGTAATGGTCACAATATTTGACGCATTCTATGTGCAAACACCTGAAGCAGTTTCCGAACACGAAAAAGAAAATTTACAGAGCCTTTTATGATTAATCCGAAGAGGACAAAACATTAAAGACACCTGAGAGGTAAAAGCTTGGGAGAGAAGTGTAATTCCAGAATGAACTCTTCCTAACATTATATATACTAAGCCTCTCAAGAGAGAGAGAGAGAGAGAGAGAGAGAGAGAGAGAGAGAGAGAGAGAGAGTGAGTCGGGTTGGTAGTAGTTCACTCCAAACCAGACTGACAGTCATACTAACATCTTCCACATTTTGTATTGTTATCTTTTGTTGATATATATTTGTTATTTCTACCGTTGTGATCGTGTTGTTCTTTTCGGACCATAACCTGGTCCATAACAAATTAAAATGTGTAACAGAAAACCAAAGAACTTGCAAGAATTGTAAGTTTGCTGTAAGGTGGAATAGCAGAATATTTATGATAAAATACATTACTAAACGTAAATCCTCCGTGTTTTGTCGGATGGTGGGTGTAGTTCATTCTAATTGAAGTTGCAGTAGATGCATATTCGGACATATAATATTTGCAAATATATAAATATATTTTGCGCAATATTATTTTTTATATGAATAAAAATATCTGTATTTATTATTTATCTACTGGATCATAATATGTATATGCGTTGATATTAATATTACAACACATTAAATTTTTTATCTTACAATGAACTGGATCCAGATAAACCTTCATTACTGTCCACCAGTACATCACTTGGATTATATTGTCAAACATTTAAAACTTTCCAGTAAATATTAATTAATATTTGCTTGAGGAAGTCGCCTTTCCATGCTTGCTACCAAATATGAAAGTGGATTTGTTGTTTTGATCCCATGTTAGTGAATATATCATTTTAAAATCAACGCAGCCACTTTTTTAACTATATTGAATACAAAATCTTCGTAAGCTGAAATAGGAAACCCTGAATATTAATTTCTATTAAGTTTATGAAATTGATCTATAAAAATCAGTTTTAGTAGGTATTATTGTTTAATATACTACACTTCGCACTGTATTTTAACTTATTTATTATAGCATAATTGTAAATATCACTCTGAAATATTGATCGGGCAGTAAAAGAAGTGGAAATGTAAGGCTTACTTATCTCGGCAAGAAGTAATTGGTGTTAAAAGCAAAAGGTAAAAGCCTCTTAATACAACTTATATATATGGAACTTATATGGCTTTACCTACCTACCTACCTACCGACCTACCTACCTATGTGCCTTCACACAAACGCACACATGCATATATGTGCGATTGATGAATTGTCGCTTCAATGTCACCAAAATGAAAGTAACAATGACATTTCACTTTAACAGATATATATATATATATATATATATATATATATACAAACTGTAAAAAAATTCTCGAAATACTAAAAAGTAAATTTATTCAATAAAATCTCCATTAGCGTCAACGACGGACTCCAGACAAGTTGGCTTTCATTTGAAACTTTTTTATCTGACCTCTTTAATTAAATTGGTGAACGCTGCCATAATCCTTGCCTTCAGTTCATCTTGTGGTAGTTAGGGGTTTTGATGGTTTCTCCACAACTGCAACCGACACAAAATAATAAAGCTACTTGCAGTCTGGGGAGATAATTGGCCAGAGATACGGGTTGATTTGGCCGTAGATATTGTTTGACAGACATGGCTGGCAGTATTTACATTATTCAGATTATTGTCCTCATCTTTGTTGCCACAAAGATGAGGGCAACAGTCTTTTTTAACTGTTTCACCCCAAGCAAGGCGGTAGCGCTACTAATGCGCAGGTGGCTACATAAGATAATAATATTAGATAAGAGGAGAGCAAAGAGAAAGACGAACCAGTTACAGGAGGTGTCAGAGAAAGGAGTAAGTGAAGGATGCGAATACAGGTGTGATGACAGAGAGAAAGGAAAAGATATACAGGATGATCAGGAAAGAACTGGAGTCTAGTGGATAGGAGATGAGTATTGACATTGTATTTAAATTCCTGGAGATTGTAGCCGTCAGGAAAAGAAGATTATGGAAGAGAGTTCCACAGGCGGGAAGTGCAAGAAAATAAGCTGCTGGAGTAGAATTGTTGACTGCATTTGGTTGTTCTGTGTCAGAATAATGTAAATATTGTAAATACTACCTCATCAGTTATATAGACAAATACATGACATGACGGGATTTAACTTCTTGAGAAGCAAGGTGCAGATTTGTATTTCCAGAGACAAGGAATTACACCACCACCCGCTTGAACTGAAGCAGCACTAACTTTATGTTACCATTCGTGTTGATTCTTGTTTAGAACCCACACAAAGTAATAATAACAACAAACAGATATGGAAAGTTAAAAATATAAATATATTGAACAAAATATTTACAACCTGGAACACGGGTTATTGATTCAGCAATACTGGGAATACTGTTAGTAGGAATCAAATATATATAATCTTGTAGATAAGAAGTAAGTCCGGGTAATGAGTCTAAACTCTTACTGACCAGCTAAGCGGTGGTCCAACTACTCAACTGAACTCTCGCTCTCAGTATCGGCATGATTATTTGTACACCTTAGGCGAGTCCATTTATTGTGCAATAAAGGGGTGATCCCCAACAGAGACCTTGTAGGAAGATGAATAGTAGCATAGCCTCGAAATCTCTAGTGATAACTCAAAACACAATAATGTTGACTGAATATATCTTCAAACACTTTCCCTATCTCCTGCATGTTCATCAAATTGATATCAAAACAAAATATTCGTACTGGAGCTTCTAGCACGAATTCAAAGCAGTAATGCATGACGTGTTCTTCAAAAACAAATTCCCTACATATACCTATTTTTGTGTATTTTGTTTACATGTTTGAAAAAAATACGGTGTTTTTATTTTACTTTAGCTTCACTGTAAAAAAATAAAATAATTTATCATGAAACTATTTTTGCTTGATAGGAATCTAATAGTTGTATTGTGGAATGAAATAATACACAAAGAAATGTATATAAAGCAATTTATTACCAGAGTGGTACAACCAAGATATATATATATATACAATATTTACCATCTCTTGCAGTAGTAAGTGTTACTTCACGAAGTCTGTGATAGTGACAACTCCTCGAGCTAAACGCACATTGTCTTTCATACATCCAGGCGATGTCACATGGTATGAGCCACGATTCAACACTAATGTAAAAAGCAAGACATGATGGCATAATGTCGACATTTGCAATACCTTATCTAATGTATTCTCATAAACGTATGTAGTAATGTATGTTAACAGTGATACATTATTTATCATTTTCAATTTGAAATAAATTAGATACCAAGGAGATAGTATGTCAGTGCGGTAGAGGACCCTTAGGGTGTGACCTTGGTGACAAAGGTGCTAACGTTTAAGAACCCCTGATGAAATCAAATAATATATTTCTAAAGTCTTTTCTAACAGATCAATGAACTTTTCTGTATCACTATAAGAACTGAAGATAATAGCGTAAACCAGAAAAATCAATATGAATTTACTTATTACAACGCTGTTGAATTAGATTAGTGCGTGTGAACTTTATGCATATGACACCTAAATACTGTTTACAGTATGTTTTCTCACAGAAATTGTAAATGCCGAAAAAATACTTTGAAAGAGAAGGTGAGATTTTAAATAATATAGCCACTTTCAATTTCCACAAATACATTTATGTATATATAGAACATTGCACCAAATCTACATAATTCAACACAATTTATGTAGTTTCATTAACGTTACATTTGAAAACGTTGAAAAGTGCAAGCGAAGAAAACGAAGAAATTGTTATTACGACTTTTCAAAGCTGAGAAAGTGTATATTTCAATCTCCATATTTTTACGAATACTATTATTATTGGTAGAAAATATGAAATGTCTATTCTCTCAGGTATTTAATTTTATTTACTTGGGTTTTAAATATAATATTTTTCTTATTATTTTGGTTACAGTTGCTCTTTCACGTCGACAGTCATTTCATTTCCAGGTTTCATAAACTAATTATATTATATAGTTATTAAGTATCACGTTTGCAACGGAAATAACAAAAGTCATAACTAATTGCATATATAAAGCAGAATTGTTATCAGTAAGCAAACACTCTTCTAAGATGATATCTACACAGGTACAGAAGTATAAGCAAGTTAATCCAATCGCACTAGCATATTGCATATATTTGTTATAGAATGCAAAATCAAGTTCCAGAGTTGTCAGCGATTGACTGGAGTGCTTCGTGGGCGGCACCTTCTATAGGGGATTGACTGACTTTTTATGGTTTTAAATATAAGTCCTAAACGGTGCGAATTCAACAGAGGATCTTAAAAATTATAAATTGTTAATACGCCTCTCATAGTGTTTTGGATTAGTTTTTCGCACTGATGGTTATAATCGTGCTAAGTCGGTTGCTATTTGACCTACGTACCTAAACTGTTACGGACGTGGTAATCTTCCACTAAAAGCTGACTTCTTAGTATTCAGCTAACTACCGACTAATATAAACTGCATAGTAGTTCACCTGAACTCCAGTAGTAGTCTAAAACACCCCCATGAACTTTCCAAGCATTTCTTATTTCTGAGGGATAGGTGTGTTTCACCATAACACATCGCCAGGTTCGCGATCTGCTAATACGTATCACAGAGATCCGCTGAGCCAACGAGCTACATGCTTTCCTCTGATGCCCTTCTTCTGCCTCTTAAAATCAAAGCTGTCACTCTTAATGAAGTGAATACCAAAAATAAATCAATCTTTTTCTAGATACCGGTTTATGTATCAGAGTAGGGATCCAAATATGACACATAACTCAACATATTTTATTCCTCATTTCATCTGAATATTTCCATGCAAAATTGTTTTAATATTTTATATTAGTTCATTCAAAGCATGCTCCTTGTTTTCTGTTGGGTTTTGTCTCATTTCCGAGGGACTTACTAGAATGTCAGTCATAACTGGAATAACAAATTACCATCATTTTATATTTTCATATACGAGGGTTATTAAATAAATAAGGTTAATATTTTGGTATAAGGACTTATACAGATAGAAGCTTACTTTTTATTTTTTTCCTGTATTTCTTTTTCAAAGGGATTTTATTTTTTTTTTTTTTTTTTTGCAGATTGAAAATAATTTGAGAGTTTTGGAGATTAACATAGATGGCTGATAAAGAAGCATGCTCCAGGATGGAACAGAGGTCAGTTATTAAGTTCTTGGTTGCTGAAGGATGCAAACCAGTTGAAATTCATAGAAGAATATCACCTGTGTATGGTGCTAAATGTTTCAGCC
Source organism: Ascarosepion bandense (assembly GCA_037127315.1). Lineage (NCBI taxonomy): Eukaryota > Metazoa > Mollusca > Cephalopoda > Sepiida > Sepiidae > Ascarosepion > Ascarosepion bandense. The sequence goes on from JBBBDQ010000845.1 coordinate 1,004,006, forward strand.
AAAAATGTCTACATGTGGGATAAATTGTTTAAAGAAATTTGAAAGTGACAATGAAGTCAAAAGTGCTGTGAGAAATTAGCTGGAATATCAGTCCAAAGATTTTTACGCTGAGTGAATATGGATGCTTGTGCACAGATGAGAAAAAGTGTGTGACCCTGCTGGCAGACTACGTTGAAAAAAGCTGTACTTGTATCTGTATTAGAAAAATTCATCTTAGAAAAATTTATCTTATTTATTGAATGACCCTCGTACAATAGAAAACTGTATGACATATACAGGGAATAAAATTCGAATTTTTGAAACCGTATATTTCGTTATACATTCTATTAAAATCAGTAGCTTTAAACGTATGTTCCTAACTTCAATCTCAGACCTGGTAACTGAATAAGTATGGAGTGCAAATGCAGTTTTTTCTTAAAAAGTGTTTTGATTTTGCATGATTTCACTGTGGCTTTATAGAGTTTGATATTATCCATCTTAATCTATAAAGGAACATATGTTCCACATTCAACATAATATGAATGAAAAAGAATGTCTACAATTCACAGTGATTTTTTAACGAAGTCATTATGTTTACTGCTTTGTTAATAGAAAAATATATTTACGCCATTGCAAAATACTATCGAGTACTTTCTCCTTTTTTTCTTTTTTTCGTCTTCTTTGTTACATATTCTATTAAGATGTTGATTATTACGACACTACACAATCACAATCCCCTCTTGTTTTGTAGATACTAGTAAATGTTGAGAATTTGCTATATCTCCGAAATTCAAATTTACCAACCTTTTAAAAGCGCTCTATTTGTTATTCGCTAAATTTTTCTGTTCGTTTTCTTTTCATTATTTTTTGTGAGTGTCATTTTCTAAGCCTTCTTGCCTCAAAGAAATGTTTTTTTTCATGTTAAATTAAAGTGCCTGCTTTTGCCCGTTTTCTGTAAAAGTTCGTCTTTGCTCAAATGTTCGGTTCATGGTTTTCTCATCATCTTTATCTATAACCAAATTTCCCATGCTTAAAGCTTCTTTTTTATCTGCGCTTAAATTGTCCAGTGTTCACTCCCATATACAAGAGGATTATTACATAATAATCCAGTTCACCTTTCTTTGTTTCTAGAAAAATTGTTCTGTTTCTTAATAACTAACTTACCTTTATGACAGCATCTTTCCATCTTCCAATTTCGGTGTCCATTTTTCCGTTTTTTGTTTAAGCGTTTCCCTAAATATTTAAATTATTTTATTTGTTTTATTTTGCTGTTTCCAATTTGTTATGTGTATACTGGTCTGTTTCTCTGCTGAATATTATGCATATTTTGTTCTAACAATTGATGTGTTCTTTTACTGCTTGCTTTCTTTTACTACCTACTCTAGTTATTCCTGCATTTTTTATGTACTGCTATCAAAACTGTGCCATCATAATTATTGCTGTTAATATTGTGGTTGCTAATAATGAGTCCTAGTCCAAATGCTAATTCTTACATAATCACCTCTGTTTTGATAAATCTAGCAATTAGATACATCCTAGTTTACAGCACTTCTAGTATTGCATACTACTGAATCCGTTCACAATTCATATTCAGTTGGTTTATCTGAATATAAAGTTTGAATTTTTCTAATACCATACATAACTATTTCAATATTACCTAGTAGCTCCAGTAGTTATTTATGGCGTATTTTATCAAACACAGTAGCATAATCTATAAAAGATAAGCATGAATACTGTTACATTTTTATTGCTCTTTCTGTTATCTTTAAGGGCATAACTATAGCATTTCTTGATTCAATGTCACTAAAGAGCTTGTACTAGTCGTATTTTATTTCAGCTATTGTTCTGCTGCACACTTTGTTTATCGAAATTCGGGTGATGAATGTTTTTCATATATCCCAATAGGCTGACTGTGCAATGAACTCCTCATTCGTTTGCAGGTGACTTTTTATACAGTGCTATGAAAATGGATTTACTTGGTACCGCTGCTATGTCGCTACTGTTGAATGCTTTGTTTTTATGTCTTCTTTCTTGACATTTCCAGGTTTACTACGGAATCTCAGTAAATTTGTTACAATTCTAGATGTTTCTGCTCTTTTATTTCTGTTTAATTTGGCCAGTGCTGATTTCAGTTTGAATTTTAATATTTCTGCTCGCTTGCAATTTCTGATTATTGCATCTTGTCCGCTCTCGTAAAGGAAGAGTACTTCTGTATATTTGTTCTATCAAATTGTTTATTTTTTTACGTTTTGCAATATTGTACATAAGAACAGCTTATAAATTCTTACGACACTTAAATATATACATTCTAAGGTAATTTAATCCCTAAATAATAATAAAAGCTAAATTTAATCTCAGACATGGTTATTTGGATGATACGATTTTTGTTTTCCTTTTTTGAACATAAGTCACATCCCTTAGACAAATGATCTCTCGTCTTGTCCTATTTGATCAAATGACACGTTTTCAGCATGGGTTATTTTCTATTTAGAATACTTCAATTGGATGTGCCTCTTCTGCTGAAATGGTGTTCGATTTTATATCTGGTTTCGTAATTGTTAACGTCTGCAATGGTTGTTTTCAATTTCAAACCTGGTTAATTTATTCACTAGTGACTTAACTATTGTTGTTCCATCTTCAGATACATCGTTAGCTTGATATCTTTTCAAATTTTTGAAAAATATTTCGCTTCCTACCAGCGCCAGATGTTTCATTTCTTTTGCACGCTGAATAACCTGTCATTAAGAAATGTTTTCAAACACTTATATATCAATTCCTGATTTTCCAGATATATTTTAATGTAAACCTCGTTATAATCTTTAATTCAAAAGCTTAGATTAGTAATATATTAAAATATATCAGTATACGAGATTTATTTTTGCTATTAGTAAAAATGTAGAGATCTTTAAAACCGCTAATAATATCAAACAAATTAGATTAGAATTTATTTTAAATAATTCAATTCTTCTGTGCAAATTATAATAAATAGCCCAACGTTATAACGAGACTAATATCATTATAAAGGCCTTGTTACATATCTGTTGAAGAGATAATTTATATTTGAATGTTACATCCTTTAAGCTAAATCCAACACAATGCAGTAAATATTAGTAAATATGATTCTACTTTCTTGTTATTTATTTTATTGGAAAACCTGAGTTGATAGGTCCAAAGTTAATAACAAGTAAAAACATGTCTGCCTGCGAATTTGTGAGATTAATTCAATAGTTAACTACATCTATAATCATGTTATATTTTAAACGTATATTTGATTAGAGAAAGAGAAAGGTAACATATATTAAATAAGTTTGAAGGGACAAATATGAAGATAAAATATTTATTAGAATCTTCAAAATATTAAATAGAATAATTGAAGGTGGGGCATCATTTCACTTGGCGTACGTTGAATAAAAATAGATAATGCTAAAAAGCAAATTATTGGTCCATAATGGAATATCCTACTGTATTAGCTAGAAATTTGACGACTCGAAATTGTGGCAAATGTTATACTCCCATTGGCGTAGAATTCTGAAGCTGATGAATTTTTTTAACGTTTGCTTAGACAAATATTTTTATTTAAGACCCAAGATTACACGAAGGAATTTATACCTTGGCATGCATGATTCCAGCATATTGCGACAAACCACAATATGGTTGTGCTAAGTAACTGACCAAAAATTTGATACTCACTCTCTCTCTCTCTCTCTCTCTCTCTCTCACTCTCGTTCATTCACTCTCAATTTCACTCGCTCTCAGTCACTTTCACTTTCTTTCACTCAATTTCTCTCTCTTTATAAAAAAAAAACACTGCCATACGAAAATTGGCCATCATTCTTTAAATCTGATATGTTGTAGTGGAGTTTGAAATAAAAGACCAGAAAAATATAGAAATTTAAGGCAATGCATCATAACAATTGTATGAAAATAACAAATATCAGAACCTAATTGGATTAAAATCAGTGGCCTGATATAGATTAAATGATTTCTAAGAGGTATATATCCTTCAAAATATTCATTTACCTATGATATCGACTTCAATTATTATTTATATTTACGTATTTATGGTTCTCAGCATTTAAAAATATTTGCAAAAGAGATTCTTCTTAATAATTTGCATAGAACAATAGTATAAGTCTAAACATGAGAACTCTTTTTTTGTTCATATGTATATATTTTGACTAGGCATATCATATGAGATAGGATAGAGAAATCCAGTGTGGATGGCTTCTGTTTAAAAATTCATCAAACTTAATTTTTCACTACAAATATCTATTCTTCCATTAAATAGGGAGCAGGTGAATTTACAGCAGACATATTCATTTTGTTTTCCAATATTCAATGGAAGAGATAAACGGAAAATATTTTAAGAAAGCTATCATAAGCTCGAATCATCTACATGGAAGAGTTTTCTAAAATTAAATTTTAAAAACTGATTCAGGAGAAAGTACGCTGTTGGACTTGAAATGACCTGTCATATCTTGTAGACTCAAACGACAGAAATACACTCAAATTGGTTTACTAAATAACAGCAAATACCCGAAGCAATAAATAAACTGAATCACAGGTGTAATTCTAAGAAAAAACAATGCCATAATTTGTTGACTTTTCATTCTAACTTAAACAAAGGTTTGGGAAGAAAACAATACTATGAAGAGAAATAATAGTAAAATTGTGAAATCTGGAAAGTTGTTCCAAGAAAAGATATTTGATAGATTTCAAAGATATGATAGATTTGGACTGAGAGTAATGCTTACTATTAAGTCAAAGAATTTCGAATATTTGCATAGGAAACGGCTCAAATTACCATTAATTTTGCATTTTTTCCTCTACGTTATATCTTTTTCATTGTGAATTTATTCTTTTAACATTAATCTTGGTAAAACACACACTCACAACAATATGATGTCATGTTAAATTATTTATCATATTGGCACACATCGGAAACGAAAAATCAAAATCGTGATGGATGGTATACAAAACTTGCTTCCGAGTAAGCAGTATAGGCCAACTGATTTCTGTTTTAGCCTAGATGTTAATGTCTATGTATATAATTTTCTGATATAACAGAAATAGTCTAATATACACTGAATATGACTTGGGGATTTATTCACAGACAATTCTTCTAATTCATATCAGATGCGATTTATCTGAATGATCTATTCCAGTTTATTTAAAAATATATTAATTTGGAAATTAATTTGTATCCCTGAATTCTCATCGTAGGTTTGAAAGTTGAATGCATTTGGTATTACCGTGAAGGACTCATCCAATAACAGAAAAATAATCTGCCGAGGATAATGGAGCCATAAAATCTTTGAAATTTATTCACTTTTGTAATTCAATATATTTTCATGTCCTTTATAATGTCTGAAACAGTACTCCTCGTGTTTTCATTACTGTTCTCTTTTGTAGTTAAACTTAACTTTCATCTTTGAAATCAATACAATGAAAAGTACTAATAATGAACTAAGAGGCGTGATTGTAAGACAACGGTAGAATGATATTTTGGAAAAAATCCTCGACTAGACTTGAATAATGAGCAAGTTCGTCTTCATGATCAAATCGACTGTCTAAACTTAGGCAATCAATCTCACTGTCATTTCCATGATGAATGAGTAAACCGAGAAGCCTATTCACGTGTGGTTCCCCACCCCGATTAGTTGCAATGTTACTTCAAATTTAGGCAAGAGTATTTCTAAAAATGAAGGAATATTTTCTGGAAAGGCCTTTTATTACGCAGCATTTTAGGTAGAATAAATTAACTTAAACACATTATTAAAAGTTATTTTTAAACATTTAATTAGACAAACTAATGTTAGATGCCAAGAATAAAGCAGAAAACGGTTATGCATTTTCCCTATACAAAATGTTTTTAAAAAATATGACCCAGAGAAACAAATAAGTGCCATCCGTGATACACGCTATGCCGGTCATGTGTCTTTCGGTTTATAATTGAGTATGTCATATGTCTTCCGATTTATAATTGACCAGGATAATTTCCCGTAGAAGACTGGTTGCTGACCAAGACTACAGAATCCATTTTGCTCCGCTGTTCAACTCATTGCTTGAAGGAGGAGAGATGTATTAATAACTTTTCCAAGGATAATTGTACGTAAATGAATGCGAGATTTTCAACTGGAATTCTAATTGTGCACTCTGATTTTTCATTCCACATTAAAATGCTGATACATTGAATTTTTTTTAGTCAGGTGCCATTGAGCAATCATGTCTTGAAAGTGAAGATTATCTTGCAGTAGGTTGCCATTGTTTTCTGCGGTAAATTGGTTGCCTGCCAATGTCATAGACCCAATCTGTCCTATTATTTAACCTATAACTGGAGGTAAGAAACGGATTATTACTTTTCCCAAGGGTATTTTTGCGTAAGTGAATGCGAGGATTTCAACTAGAATTCGAACTCGGCTATCCGAGTTGTCGATCCGAGTCGGTATGCATTGCACCACAACACACATCCGAATATTTACTGTGCCAAAATTAATTATAATTGCTTCACATTGTAATACCACGCAGATCAGCAAGACTGACAATTTATGAAAGTATGCAAAATCTAAAATCTGACATTGTACCGGAAGAGCAAATAGTAACTTCCAAAAATAATCAAATTACTAAGAAAAAGGAAAATGTTCTTAAAATCAAAGAAAAACGATGAACTACTATATAATAACAGTTCTATGATATGGCAGTAAATTTGGTTTATTTCTTCACATATATAGTGATGATCTAAAGCAAGAGATGTATGGCTTTCCTAAATGATAATAAGTCCTCGGACAGATTCTGGAAGTAACGAGTAAGTGTTATTGAAAAAAGAAACAAAATTTCATTTCTACTTAGAATATGAAAAAGAGATTTGAGGACACGTTATGAGTTAAGAAGGCTAAAGAAATTTCAACCACAGCGGACATGCTGAAAGTACGAATGACACAGGAAACAACGTGTAAACTACCGAAGGAGCTGCTCTCAATTGTGGAGAGCTCACGGTGGGAGAGTAAATGTGGTACAAAGCGTGGGTAATTTTGTAACGTATGTTCTGATGAACCACGACATATAGAAGAAGAAGAAGAAGAAGAAGAAGAAGAAGAAGAAGAAGAAGAAGAAGAAGAAGAAGAAGAAGAAGTATGAGGAAAGAAATAATAAAAAAGAAGATGAAGAAAAAGAAGGTTTCAAAGATTATGGTGCATTACATAAACTCTAATTCAGGGTATATTCGAAACATAATATTTGTATGTTTTACTTTCCTTTGCAAATATCAGTCAGTCAGTCAGTTAAGTGCCATACGCGATACACGCTTGGGCGATCATATCTCGAAAGAGACATGACTGACTGGGCAGAAGATTATCCCGCAGTAGGTTGCCATTGCTTTCTGCGGTAGACTGGTTGTCGACCAAGGCTATAGAACCCAATCAGTCCTGCTATTTAACCCAAAACTGGAAGGAAGAGACGGATTAATACCTTTCCCAAGGGTATTTGCGCGTAAGTGTACTTATTATTTTTAACAAGCATTTTTCCGAAATTAGTCAATGTTTATCCGGCATGAAAATAGTCATTCAATTTCAAATATATTTATTAAGACTCAGAAACTGCTTCATTGAAAGTTGCTCAGAAAGTTCAACAAGTAAATATTCTAGTAATATTCAACATATTCCATCGATCATTACTGATATTTCATTCAATTCGACATTTTTTCTATCACTCTTTCTCTTTCTTCCACGCCCTATTTATAATTAATGAGATTTTAATTACATTTTGTTGTAATAAGCGTTTTATTTTTAGTTATATTTATTGGAAAAGCGTGTTTCAGTAGATATCACTGGCGAAATTTTAGATGTTCATATAAGAAGTATTTTATGGCAAAGCAAGGCTGTCCTACTTCTAGGAATTCAAATATATTTTCTTAATTTTTTTCGTGATCAATATGTACTATCTTGTTTATCATTCGATATGTAAACAAATTAATCTAATGATTACCGGAAGTAAAAGAAAAAGTATTAATTTGTGAAATTACTTAGAAATTTCGCAGAGAGAATCAACGGAACATAGAGAAATTTAACACAATCAAGGATAATTAAAGCATATGAGTAAAATATATCAGAAGTTTGTGACGCATCAATATTCTATATCAAGAAGTCTTAGCTTAGTTTCTGAAATGTGTTTGCTCGTACGTCTGAAAATTATTTTAAAAGAGGACAGGAAGCATGAACTTGAGATCTGAAAGCGCAGTCATATACAAAATGAAGACTTCCAAACGTCAAGTAAAATATTTAGAAACAGGAACGTGTTTTTAGAAACAAAGAAACGAGTAATGAACTGATATATAATATCAGTCCTATATTATAGTGAATTCTTTACACTCTCTCCAGAGATGTTTTTAATCGCTTCACCCCCAGAAAGGCATTCCACTGCCACTACTGCGCAGGGGGTTACATAGGGTCGGGTAAGTGATGAGATGGATGGTTACATATAGGAAATGTCAGAAGGAGGGTGATAGACGGGAAAGGATACCGAGAATGAGGTTTGGTTAGATGGTGAGAGTGTTTAAGGAAATAGATGCAAGTTAGTGTGTTAGGAGGTGTCTATTGACATTACATTTAAACTCCTGCAGATTGTAGCTGTCGGGAAAGCAGGCATGTGGAAGGGAATTCTATATGTGGGAATCGCGAGAAAAGAAGCTGTTGGAGTAGAAATTACGGTTACATCATGTCTGTTTCACTGTAAAAGGGGTGTGACCTAGTTGCTAATCTAGTATCTCGTGTAAATTCGTACTTAGGCGGCACAAATGACCTAAGTTCATCGGAGCAGAAGCCATGAAAGTACTTATAGAAGAGGCACAGGGAAGCCACGTCACGCCGGTGAGAGAGCGGTTGTAGCCGGTTCGCCAAGTCAGGATCGATCACGTTACAGATTCTCCGTTGTATTTTGTCAAAAATCCCGAGGAGAGTAGCAGGGGAACCCGACCAGATATGGCAGCAGTATTCAATACACGGGCGGCTGGTAGATGAAGAAGAAACTAGATGATCCCAGACTTTTAGCGTTAAAATAGTTGAAGTAACACCAATTTATACACCAACTATTTTTTGGCACTTCCATCCTGTGGATCTCTTTTCCGTTTACTTGTTTCCATGATAGCTACAATCTTCATAAATTTAAATGCAGCATCAATTGCCAATTCTTTCTTCAGGAATTCCAGTCATCTATTATTCTTTTTCATTAAACCATGTCCGCAGTTTCTTTTCTCAATGTAACCAACTGCACACTAGTATTGTTTAATGCACTGGGCGGGGTGAAATAATTAAAGAGAAACAAGTGAGACAAATAGAATATTGTTGTACAGAAAAATGTTGTCAATAGACCGAACATATGATCACCAACGAAGCTTTCGAAAAATTGGAAACAAAAATGTACTTATCCATAACATCGGACACAGTCGGTTGAAATTTCTTCGGCACATGATGAAAAAAAAATTAGAGAACTAAATACTGAAGAATAGTGTGACCTCAAAAATGACAGAGGAAAACAAGCAATCTATAAGAATAGCTAACGTCACTGATTAAATAGAAAACAGATCAAAATTTCTGACAGAAAACAAAAATACAATAGTTATTAAGAGTTATAACGATCATGAAATTTTGGAGAATCATGATTGCCAATGTCCTAAATAGACACGCCACAAAGAAGAAGAAGAAGAAGAAGAACAACAACAACAACAACAACAACAACAACAACAAGAAAAAGTAGAAGACTATTTTAAGCGTAAGGGTTAAAGGGTTACAGTCGAGCAAAAAATAATTTTTTTTCAAAAACGAACATTAACCGTTGATTGCAGTATTAGCTGAAATAATTGTATAACATAATTTTTGGCAATACTTTATATATATATATATATATATATATATATATATATATATATGTGTGTGTGTGTGTGTGTGTGTGTGTGTGTGTTTACAAAATTACGTGAAGAGAAATATTTTTATGTAAATATATTTAGAGAAAGTACTCACAAGCTTTATTCTGTATTAATGTTGGTGTGAATGCTTTTAATCGATGTAGGTATTAGTTCGGGACTGTACATGCGTGTGTGTGAGCGAGTGTGATTATTTATGACTGCTTTTTTTTCTCTTTACTTTTCCTCAAATCCTTTGATGCGTGATAAAACATTGCTAGTTTCTAAGCCGAGTCTTTTCCTTTGGTGTAAAACGCTAACTCCGCAGAACATAAGAAGAGATGTTTTTGACCAATCTGAAAATGGCCATTCCCGCGTTTTTATCGGTGCAATCGATTACCGAATGTGGTTGGCTACACACTTTCCCGACTACTTCCCTTTTTGGTCATGCGCACTTATCAAGTACAGCAATCAGCAAAATGCTCGTGTATTCAACTCACGTGCCTGGAGAATGCATAAAGCGAGGATAAAAGAAACATACAATCATTTCTGATTTGAAATAGACGAACAAATCTGCACATACATTAATATGCTCAGGTGCACTAGCAGTTTCGATGTGCGTTGTGGTGCAGTAAATATCGGCTTGGAACGAGGAATCGGGGAGCCGAGTTCGAATTCCAGTTGAATTCCTTGCATTCACTTATGCACAAATACCCTTGTGAAATGTATTTATCCGTCTTTTCCCTCCAATTAGCGTTAAATAATAGGACATATTGGGTTCTATAGCCTTGGCTGGCAACCGGTCTACCGCAGAAAGCAATGGCAACCTACTGTGGAATAATCTTCTGCCCAGTCAGTCATGACTCTTTCAAGACATGATCGCTCAAGCGTGCTTCCCGTATAGCATTTAACTGATTAACTTACAGATTTTGGCAGATAAAAATAATTAGTCAATCTTTCAGAATAATCTGTATTAAACTTTTCAATCATCTTTGGGAAATTTCATGTTATCCATGTCGAATATCAGTCACCCCCCCCCATTATTTGTATAAAAACATATAATAATAAAAGTTCAAATATAGTTTTGGTTGAAGTTTTATTAAAGTATAACCAATTAATTAGAAGAGAAAATCATTTCAAAAAATAAATGTCTTTGAATATAGAAATACTGTAAGTCTGAAATATTTGTGTAAGATATGATGAATCAAGTAAATATATTTAATATTTTAGATATACCACTGTCCAAACTTTAAACTGAATTTTATCTTAGATAACATTTACAAAACAATAAGCGATAAATTCAAAACCACAACTAATAGTCAGTCATTGATACAAGCTTTAAGCTATCATGTCTCAAAAGAGAGAAAAAAAAACATGACTGACTGGGCAGAAGATTATCCCGCAGGAGGTTGCCATTGCTTTCTACAGTAGACTGGATGCCAACAAGGCTATAGATACCAATCTGTTCTATTATTTAACCCATAACTGAAGGAAACAATACAGATTAATACATTTTTAAAGGTATTTGTGTGTAAGTGAATGCGAGGAATTCAACTAGAATTCCAAATCAGCTCCCCAATTTGTTGTTTCGTGTCGATATCCTCTACACTACAGCGCGCTTCCTACACGTAACAGTAGGAACAATAAAAAATATAGAGGCAATAATAGGAACAATAAAAAATAGAAGCAATAATAGGAACAATAAAAAATAAAGGCAATAACATAAAAACTAAATTGCAAAATTACCTATATCGCGAAACTTACAGAAATCTAAAAAAATTGATATGATCGTCACAGGGATCTAATACATAATATAACTTTAAAATGCACCAGTAGATCACCGTCACATTTCGGACCAAACTCTGAACATAATAAATGCTGATTAAGAAGAAAATACAATTTAAAATGTATACATCATAACATTTCCTACGTCACCTTAGAACAGGCTCATATACCGATCACCGATCATTGCAAAAGCATTCATAATGTAATGCATGATACGAACAACGAGAAAATGCAGATATGTATTAGGCTAATTTCAAACCCAGTAAATTTTAACAACTTCTTTTATGAGAAAATAAAACATAGCCGTAAAATTTGATAAGGCTCAAAATTAACTTTTCGTTTAAATGAAAATTCATTTTCCTTAAAAAGGTGTTAGTTACGTATTAGAAGACGCTGAACTGAAAAAACGAAATAATTTAGAGGAATAGCTTTTCATTTTATCGTCACTTTTGTTCTGATGTTATTGTACATACTGCTAAGAACAAGTGTTTTGTGGTTCAATGGATATTGGTTTGGAACAAGAAATCGGAGATTCGAATTCTAGTTAGATTCCCTTATGCACAAATACAACTAGAGAATGTATTAATACGTCTCTTCTCCCTCCAGCTATGAGTTAAATAGAAGAACACATTGAGTCCTGTAGCCCTGGTTGGCCTTTCTGTCTACGGCAGAAAGACAAACTTTTGCAATAAACTCTTCTGCCCAGTCAATCATGTCACTTTCGAGAAATGATCGCCCAAGTGCGTGTCACGAATAGCACTTAGTTGAATGACTGACAAGCGTAAATTGTTTTCTGGCTTTAAATAACCTGAAAATGTAGATAAGCCATGAAAAAGAAATAAATTTTACAATTAACTCGTTATATTTTTAAATTTAGTCCTGATTAATTTCTCACATAATTTATCATAAGTCATTGCTAATCATGCAGACTTGCTCTCTAACCTTGGATCTATCAGAGAGGATCCCGAAACCGGCACAATTTGAGAGGGTCTTTCTATGAAATATTTTTGTTTATATAAAAACTGCATTGATTCTCTGAGTGAAATACATCATTGATAAGATTATTTAAATTCTGTCATTCAGTTACCCCCCATATATATATATATATATACTTTAATTATTTTGTCCTGTAACTTATTTTACTAAAGAACGGGCCCTGTGAAAGAAAAATTCAAACTTGGAGTTTAAATTAGGGAGAGAAATCTGTCAATGAAGTAAGGAGTTATCAAGTGAACATCATTCTTGGAAATAGTCAACATTATATGTCAGCAGAGATAAAATATCATGCCATACAAAACTAACCACACTTTACTTATAGTAATGGATGTTATGTGCTCAGAAAACGAAGTAAAAGCAAAGACTACTTTCATTTTTTAAAATTTGTATCCCCTCAAAACAAAACAATAATGATGCCCCATAAACTTTTAGGAATTGTCATGTCAGTCAGTTAAGTGACATACTTGATACAAGATTTGGCGATCATGTCTGGGAAGAGACATGACTGACTGGGCAGAAGATTATTCCGTAATAGGTAGCCATTGCATTTTGTGGTAGACTGGTTACCAGCCAAGGTTATAGAACCTAGTCTGTCCTATTATTTAACCCATAACTGGAGGGAAGAGACAGATTAATACCTTTCACAAAGTAATTGTGCCTAAGTGAATGCAAGGAATTCAACTAGAATTCGAACTCGGCACCTCGATTTGTCGTTCTCAGTCGATATGTGCACCATAACGCACATCCAATTTTCATCTAATATTGCGAAAGGTAATTAAAAGTTTTCCTATTGACATCCCCTAGATTTGAAATTCAAAATAGTGTTTTTCTCGACCATTCAAAGCTAGAACGTCTTCCCTCTCACACTATTTACACGTTTGTATAAATTAATTGAAAGAAAATGAATGTCTTCCTAAGATATTTCATACTTTCCTCGTCACATATGGGTCGTCTCTTGAATTTTCTTTTTATTCTTCTGAACGCATATTCCTTTATGCTTCGTATTGATGGATCCGGTTTGTATCATCATGGCACGACTGACTGTTGAAAGGCTGACACCAAAGATATTCGCGATTACTTTGTAAGTTTTGTCAGTGTTTTCTTGCAGCGCTACAATTTTTGAACGCCTCCTAGCAGTGACGTCCATGGCAGACAATGACTGCATTATGACAACTAAACGACAATCAAGACAATAATGTCTGCATGTGATAAAAATCTGATGCCATGACATATTTTGCATAATTTTTCAAGGCCGAAATAATTTCATCATGCATCCCGAAAATAGATTCATATCACTGCACTCCACTGTAAATGATCTAATCTGAGAAAAAAATAGAAAACTATTACGCCCTCTCACATTGGTGTGTCTAAATATAACCATATGTTAAAAAAAGAAACTAAACCAGTCATTTCAACTAGTTTGCACAGGGTTGTAACTCATGGGGATCAGAATTAAAACCTTACTATATCGCAATTTGAAATTGGCTTACTGATTCAAATTTTTGTGTCAATAACAGTTCGACTGATCTGAAATCTTTAGCTTTGCTCATTCTATAACTGAATTCGAGATCGTAGTAACCCTTGTGTCTAGTCTGATTATATGATCATATGATCAAGTGTCATATGTGACACACATTTGGATGATCATGTCTCTAAAAATATATAATAGAGTCGACAGGATATTTTCCCGCAGTGGGTTGCTATTACCAAAGTTGTAGACAGCAATTTGTCCTGCTATTTAACCCATAGCGGAAGGAAAAACAGCGGATTAATACCTTATCCGAGGTAATTTGCGCGTAAGTGAATTCAAGGGATTCAACTGAGATTTAAACTTTGCTCTGCCATTTCACGGTTCGAGCCAAATTCCACTAATCTAGTATGACTGAAGGATAATACTATCTATTTATATAATTTATCTCCAGATATCCATAAATGAATCGAAACTAAACAAATTGCTGTAAGCAATTGCCATACATAAAGGGAAACAAGTGATAGTTTTAAGGCATATATTAAATTGATTCCTGAATTATGCGAATTATATAAATTATTGGATCGATTGATTTGTTTACTAACAGCTTGTTAATACTTTGCGTGTTATTTAAAGCCAGCAAATCTATTCATAAGAAGTTTTGTTTTTAATCATTTCACCCCGAGCAAGGCATGAGATGGGGGTTACATAACTGTGAAAAGATTAATTAGAAAAGAGTGAGGAGTACAAAGTAGTTAGAAAGGAGCAACAGAAAGCTGAGAATGCAGGTGCGATGACAGATACATAGGTGGAGAGAAAGGGAAGGATATACGGAGATGGGGAGAAAGCTAGAGTCCAGTGGTTAATAGCTGAGTATTGACATTGCATTTAAATTTCTGGAGGTTGTATCCGTCAGGAAAGCAAGAATATGGGAGCGAGTTCCACAGGCGTGAAGTGCGAGAGAAGAAGCTGAAGTAGTAGAATTGTCGTCTGCATTTGACTAACCTGACTGTGAATGGGAGGGACCTAGTTGCCAGTCTGGTTGCACGAGTAAACACCTGTTGAGGAGGCACCAGTGACTTAAGTTCGTCCAATCAGAAGCCATGAAAGTATTTATAGAACAGACAAAAGGAGGCCACATTTCGACGGTGGGGAAATGGCTACAGTCGAGCGGCCAGATCAGTACCTATCATGTTACAGACTCTCCTTTGGGGCCCGTCGGGAACACAGAGGAGAACGGCAAGGGCGCCTGGCCATAAATGGCAGCAGTACTCCATGCACGGACGGATGGTTGACTTGTATATATACAGGATGGATTCAGGCGGAAAAAACATCCTGGATCGGCATAGTCACCCAACCTTCTTAGCAGTAGATTTAGCTATCGAATCAATATAGTGGTTCCATTTGAGGTCTGAGGAGAGGGTAAGGCCGAGGAGGCGTGGTGTGTTGCTCTCAGGGAGAATCGCTTGTTCCATGCTTATGGGAGGCAGGAGAGGTTGCCTGTGATGTTTGACAGACAACAGATTGGTCTTAGACGCATTGAAGTTGAAAAGCCACTTCTTGCCCCAATTCACCAAAGAATGTAGATCCCGTTCAATGTCAGAAGCGAGATTATGTCTGTCCGCCACGACAGGTTTCTTACTGGTGCGGGAGTATATTGTGGTGTCGTCTGCGTAGATGCCTACTTGGGAACTGATCTCATCTGGGAGGTCGTTGATAAAAATAAGGAAGATCGTCGGGCCCAGGATAGAGCTCTGTGGGACACCAGCATTCGTGCTGTAGGATGAAGAGGCATGCCCATCAAAACGACCTTCATTTTGCGGTTATTTAAAAAAGATTGGATTAGGTCAAGCAGGCGACCGGTAATACCGTAACCCCGTAGCTTGCATAGGAGGCCAGAGTGCCAAACCCTGTCAAAAGCCTTGGAGATTTCCAGATCAACCGCGCGAGCCTCGTCAGACTCATCAAGGGACTGTAGCATGTACTCCGTTACGGTTGTTAGCAAGTAGGTCGTGGACCTGGCAAACGGAAGCCGTATTGACTGTCGAAGACATTAATGATAATGAAATTAATGATATATAAATAGCAGTAATACTATTTGACTATATTTCTGAGATGGTGTAGTAATTACAATATTTACATAATTCGGACTAGTGTACTTATGTTTGTTGACATTTGTACGATGTTTCGGCCGGTGTACGCCTCTGCCTTCTTCGGGTGCTAGAAATTTCGAATTGAACTATTTATTACGATCACTGAGGTATATAAACTCCATTCCTTGCGTAAACCCCGATTGAAAGTCCTGTGTTATCCCCCTCTAACCCTGCAAGTTACTTGTTCACCACTGATGTAGGCTGGTATTGAACTCACAACTCTTAGAACCAAGTCAGGAAGTAAACAACGGCCAAAACGTCGTAGAAGTGGCAACATAGAATTAATACTAATTAAACCATAGCCACGAGAGCAAAGTGGATACATAATATCCCAATAGTATTATGCGTAAATGAATATAATTAACACAACTGGTGTAGGAACGCAGGTGATATATTTCGAATTAATCAAGGAATTATCTGTTACACCACCTACGCATCCTGGCTTACCCAACCTGGTATACACTAGCATCCAATCGTCTAGGAATTAACCAGGTTTGATGTAGCTTAACTTTAGTGAGTGTCATGTACATTTTATTTAAACCTTTTTTAAATTATTTTCACGAGTATTAATTTTTCTAAAGTCAAATTTTGGACAAACTATAATAGAATTCAAGCTTTAATATAGAAATAATTTTATAAACCTCCATTAATTTCTTAACATTTTAAATAATTTCCAGAAGGTAAATGGTTGCAGGCCTATAACAAACTTTTTAGATGCTTCCAAGATGTCCTAGAAATTGTGCATCAAAGTGGAAGTTCCCTCAACGTAGCATTATTCATATGAACAGTTAGGCATGTAAAATATTTAAACACGGTGCGACAGGGTTATTTTTACCCTTTTATTAAATGGACATCAATTCAATCCTATACCCTTGATGGAAAATATAATATTGTTCCTTTTTTTCTAATCTTTTCACCCCAAGCAAGGCATTCCACTGCCACTATTGTGCGTGGGGCTACATAGAGGAAGGTAAAAAGAAAGAGTGGATAGATACAGGAAATGTCAGAAGTGGGGTGATAGATAGTTGGGTGGGTGGGTTTTAAGTGTGCTTGAAAAAAAAGAAGCGAGTTAGTTTGTTAGGAGGTGTCTATTGACTTTACATTTAAACTCCTGGAGATTGTAGCCGTCGAGGAAGTGGTCATGTGGGAGGGAATTCCACAGTCGGAAAGTGCGAGAAAAGAAACTGTTGGAGTAGAAGTTGCGGTTGCATTTTATCGGTTTCACTGTAAAAGGGTGGGATCTAGTTGTTAATCTAGTATCTCGTGCAAATTCGAAGAAGCCGTGAAAGTATTTATAGAAGAGACAAAGGGAAGCTACGTCGCGCCGGTGAGAGAGAGACTGCAGACGGTCTGCTAAGTCGGTATCGATCACATTACAGACCCTCCGCTGTACCTTGTCGAGAAACCCAAGGATAATCGTAGGGGCACCCGACCAGATATGGCAACAGTATTCAATGCACGGGTGGATGGTTGATTTATAAATGTGCAGGTTAGATTCAGACGGAAAAAACCTCCGGGCCCTGCACAGAGAACCGACTTTCATAGCAGCGGATTTAGCAATGGATTCGATATAGTCATTCCACTTGAGGTCCGCTAAAAGTGTGAGACCAAGGAGAAGTAGTGTTTTACTCTCTGGGAGGCAAGCTTGGTCCATGCTAATAGGAGGTAGGTGCGATTGTCTATGATGATTAATTGATAGTAGCTTCGTTTTAGTAGCATTAAAATTTACGAGCCATTTCTTACCCCAGTCCACTACGGATTGTAGATCCTTTCCAAGCTCGGCTGCAAGGTTAGCTTTGTCGCCCACACCAGATTTTTGATCGAGGCGAGAGTAAACTGTGGTGTCATCGGCGTACATACCTACTTGGGATCTTATGGTATCAGGGAGATCATGAATGTAGATCAGAAAGAGCGTAGGACCTAGGATAGAGCCTTGAGGGACACCCGCGTTCGTATGGTAGATCTGGGAGTCATGTCCGTTTAATACCATTTGCAATGTGCGGTTAGATAGGAATGACTCGATTAGTTCAAACAAATGTCCAGCTATACCATAGCTCTGCAGGTTGCATACAAGGCCAGCATGCCAAACTCTGTCGAACACTTAAGAGATATCCAAGGCAAAGGTTTGGGCTTCGCCATTCCTGTCGAGTGCTTGATATATATACTCGGTGATGGTCGTTAGCATATCAGGAGTAGACCTGGTGAAGCGGAAACCGTACTGCTTGTCCGAGAGGATCCTGTGTGTTGTGAGGTGCTGAACCACCTCGGGGTTGATAATGGCCTCGAAAACTTTGCGAAGGATCGGAAGAAAGCTCATAGGGCGGTAATTTGCGGGGTCCGAGGATTCTCCAGTGTTTGCCAACAGTTGCTTGCCGAGGGGTCTAAAACACACCGGATCACACTCTTTTTTCCTTCAAAGACAGTCGTAGGGAGAAATTCTTGTGGCAAAAACTTTTCATTAGAATATATCGGATGCTCAGGCAAGCAGATGCAATGGACTCTGTTACAAGAATGGAATGTCTAATTAATACGGGTATCCACTTAAATAATTTTGAAGCCATAAAAATATCGTATTAAAAATGAATCCATCATTTCTCGTCTGTTTTTCTCTCTCTGTCTCTCTCTCTCTCTCTCTCTCTCTCTCTCTCTTTGTATATCATCATAAATATGAATGTGGACATTAATATCAACAACCAGCGTGGTCAATCTGTTTTATATTTAAAATCATCACCTATCTTATATATATATATATATATATATATATATGAAATTATTTGTTTGAACATGATTTGTAATCGATACTCGTATTTGAGTGGATATTCTGTTTTTAATCAAAGAACAGAATATCAACTCAAAATAATGTTCAAACAAGTAATTTCAATATGTCGGTTGTTAAAACATTTCGTTAATCTTCGGTATTTTCCGTAATATATATATATATATATATATATATATATATATATATATATATATATATATATTCAATTAAATTATGTACATTTAAATTTGATTTTAATTTGTGCAAATCTCCTAAAAATGTTTTAGTTTTGCTTTCGTCGTCGATATAAAATATTATTTCTACAATTTAAATCCTATGCACATATTTGAAATATATACAATATATATGAAATATATACGCAACCATGTTAATGATTGACGTTTGTTTAGCAAGAAATTCTAAACACACACAAACGAACGCACACAGATAGACGTGCATATAGGCTTGTATGCATAAGTATGAGCTCGCTACTTCGTGCAATGTATAGAGACTGGCTGTCCATATCTAAGGTTTAGTGAATAATGTTTCCAATTTAGATCGAATCATACTCACCTTAAAAACTTTTTTCCGGATAAATGGCATGTTTCTTTATCGATGCGAGTCCTTTGAGTCTTTTTTCTGTTCATAAATCACATTCGATAATCTCCCCTTTTTCAGTGGAACCTTTTCATAAGGCCGCCAGGACGTTGCACAAATACACGTCTATCTTTTTCCTGTCTAAAATGTGCGAATGAACCAACCTAGAGAGTAAGCACGGTATCACTGATGGGTGGAGTATGATGTAATTTAGCAAGAATCGGACGTTTTATTCCGGTCTCTAAAAAAGAAAAAAAATATGACGTTACATCGTTCTTAAATAATGATAAGTTGAATATGAATGAAAAATAGAAAGGGAATAAAAAAATCATTTTATTTATTTATATATTTTTTTTGTCAGATGGAAGGAAACTAATGGCAATTATTACAATGAGAACCTAAGAATATTGAGAATGGAGAGAGTAAAATCGAAGGAGATATACGATATAATAATGCGTGCGACAACAAAAGAAGAGTTTTTATGTTCAGAAGATCGGAGTAATAAAAATAAATAAATAAATAATAATTCTTCCTTCTTTTTTTTCAATCTGTTATTTAGGCTTGCGTCGTAATAATCGCAGCTTGTTAAAACGTCCAGGAGTGAAAAGTAATAGTCGATTGTACAGTGAAATAATGTAAAATATCAGGAATAGCAAATCAAAAGAATTGAAATGGTGCAGATAAAAAAGGAGAAAAGACCCATAACAAATATGGCGATTATAAGCAGTAAGATTGAAAAACCAAAAAAAAAGTTCATAACAACAAAGAAAGAAAAGTAACTGAATAGAACGAAAAATTTAAAAAATACACCAAGAAAGAAAAAAGTAAGAACGATGAAAAGAAAGAAAGGTAAAAAGAAAGAAAGGTAAATATAAAAAAAGAAAACGATAGATAGATAGATAGATAGATAGATAGATAGATAGATAGATAGATAGAATTAAGTGAAAGGAATAAATAGTGAATTTAAACAGTTTAAAGATAAACAAATGAAGAAAAAATATAGAAATTTAAAAAGAATTAAGGCAAAAGCACGAATTGTAATCGGAAAAGAAAATAATGATGTAAAAACAAAAAAGATAGATAGATAGATAGATAGATAGATAGATAGATACATACATACATACATACATACATACATACATACATACATACATTTAAATGAACGCAAATGCATCTAAAAAATAAATTAAAAAAAGATTAAAGAAATAAATAAAAGGCAGAATAGCTTGTAATGTAATGAAAGAAATCTATAAATACAAATTCCTTAAATGAATGAAATGTAATAAAATAACAATAGCAAAAAAAGATAGGTATACATTTATTTAGTAGAATGAACAAAATGCTTATAGTTTATTAAAACGAATAAACAGAAAGCAAAAAGAGAAATAATGTTAAAAGTAAAAGGATTTTTACTGTATCAAATAACGAAGATTTGGCGAAGAACGAAGACCACACAAGTTAGAGAAAAATAATTTTAGAGAAACCAGAAAATAAAGAATGAATGATTATTATAAAAGAAAAATATAAAAAACAACTACACAATAAATGAAATGAAAAAGATTAAATAAAAAATGGTTGAATTGTAGAAAATATATTAAGAACATCGCTGTACGAAACCTTGAAAAATATACAAAGAAAGATATATAAAAATATTTTAAAAGAATGTGAAATGAATGGCGGAAACGTAGATAAACCGTGAAATGAGTAAAAAAAACATATCTGGTAAAAAGAACGCCTGTGATATTTCCCGCAATTTCTCGTCTCAAAGTTAACCGCGCATGCGTAAATATCTTTTTGGTAAATCTGTTTTTCTCTCCACTTGAGTAGGCATAAATCACCTGTGGGCGTTGGCGATATATAAATGGCATTAAAAACTACCCTGTCCCCATAACAGTTGTGGTTGGATCTTTCCTTTAACCAAATGAGGTGCCACTAATTTTTTTTTTTAAATGACAGTAAAAAGACAATCCATCATTAAATATAAACAGGTTCTGTTCAAAATGCAGAGAGAAATAAAAAGAAACAAATCTGAGGGAATTGTAAAGTACAAAAGTGGATATAAGCATTCCTTTATATGAGTCACATATATGAGATCAATAACACAGCGAAGTGATGTTTCATGTTGTTATTTTGATATTATAGAGTTCTCCCACTACTCGCACTTATGTTTCCAGCGGTTTCACTTATTTATATGTAGGTATATATGTGTAACAGAATAAATAAAGGGGTTCTATAATGTGTATATGTGTATGTATGTATAAGTGTGTGTATGCATGCAGATATATATATATATATATATATATATATATATATATATATATATATATTAAAGAGTGGGCATGAACACGTGCGCATCTATGTCCACGTCGTCGTTGGCGGAGTTTGTTCCCGAGTATTGGATTGTTCGTTAACATATTCTATGAGCAATGAAGTGTATCCTACTTCTGATAAAACATGCGCTGTGGTTTCAAGGGATGGAAAGTTTGGCTTGTCAATGGGTTCCCTTAGTCTTCCCTATTTGTTTTCTGATAATTTAAAATGTAGTTTTTTGTGGATTACTCTTTTCCAATTGATTATTTCTTTATCTTCCGTTTCCTAAATGACCTAATTGATTTCTTTGTTTAGAAAGCTGATTTTGAGTTGATCCTTGAATCAACGAAATGGGGCTCCACATACTCTCTTTGAGAAAAATAATTGTTTGTGTTGGCGGATATTTGACATTCCAGCAGGGTGTCCTACACGTAAAAGTTGGTGGAAAGTCATGATAATTTCTATGCGCTCCAACTTTGTGCAGAGAACTTCCTGGTTCGTGAGATCGATCTCTTTCGCTGAATTTGATAGTACCTGATTTGATTGAATCTTTCAAGTTTGACGAAATCTTTTAGCAGCATACTCATATTTCACAGGTGTACAGAAGATTGCAACAGCTCGGTAGAGGATGTAATTGGAATTTCTTGCCAAATAAGGACTGCGAATAATGTTTTAAATAGCTTCTCGTATGCTTCATTGACGGTCTTGATTCTGTTATTGTCGTCTTTTATAGAGGCTGCATTTGATGTTAGTACGCTACTAAAATATGGAAATTTTTCAACATTCCCTGAGTCCAGAAGGTTTACGGTGATATTTACTCTATTTTGTGGTTCCTGTCGTTGTCGGGATTAGAGCTGTAACTTGGTATTTCTCATGTAGATGCTCTCAATAAATATGATACATGCAAATCCACGTTAGGGCCCTCAATACATATATGTACACGTATACAAAATTTGATCTAATACATTATATATGTATGCAGTGTGTGTGTGCGTGCGTGTGTGTGTGCACTAGTATACGTAAGACCGCCCGCACATGTACACTTATAATTCCTTGCAGGTATATATATATATATATATATACAAATAAAGTAGTTTCTTATTTATTACTTTACTAGAATATATTGGCTTTTACTATAATATGTTTTATAACTTGTCCTATTTGAGATTTAAGATAATCTTAAGTGTATTATATTTATTGCGCGAATCTTACAATTTAATCCATAATTTTTCCAGGAATAGCTTTAAATTTAATACAAATTTTATCCTAAAAACCACATACAAAATTATTTAAAAAAATATTATATGCAATTCTTTAAATAAACAATTTCAAAGTGATTATCTATAAGTAGTTCTGTTAAAAAATTCTGATAAAATGATAAGTGATAAACAAAGTTTAATTCACAAAAACAGTAAAAATTCACAAAAATAGTAAATATCACCAGAATTTAAATATTGAAAACCGCATACCAAAATATTAAACAAAAAGAATGTAAAGAATAATATTTATTATTATAAGCGTTAGTCACTGACTCACTTAGGTTCTTATGTAATTTGTCTACCTTTTCGGACTTCACATAATTTGATGTAACTTTTTTCTACTGAACAAAAATTTAATTTTTTTCAAATTTTAGCAATGGAAGTGTCCTATCTAACTCTGTATATTGTTTGAAATTTACTTGAGAACTAAATTATTTGTGAAGCTTGAAAGCAGCGTAGATTCACTTAATGTCGGACTTGAGAATATGTCTAACCACTTCCGTGGTTGAAATATATATATCAATGCATTTACATATGTCTACAAATATACATAAAATATCTCTATAATAAGTAAAGGCATGTGTGCGTATATGTATGCACAGTAGGTGTTCTCTTCTTCTTGGCAAGAAGTAAAGAACACCGTTCTAAATTTCTGGCTTAGTGAATTGCATCTTGGTGTTGTTTCTGTAAGAAAAGAAGTGTCGACAAAATATAAGACAAACCACCATGTGCATGCGTAAAATTAAATAAAATCAAACATTTACCCATCACAAACTTTCTTTCTCGCATTCTTTATATATTGTCGGAAATTTACAGATGTAACGGGTCTCCTGATTGGCTGATTTAACCCGAACCTCGTTTTGAACTTTAGGCGGGCTTTACCAGAGGTTTTTGTTTTTTTCCTGATGGTTTTGTTCTCTCCTTTCTTCAGCTAGCACAAACAGTATCGGACGTATTTGTGCCGCTCCGGATTTTTGTTGCAGCAGGGGCTAAATTGGCGCCCACTTGTCTCGCTATATCGAGACCATCTTACCAATTCTTTGTAATCTTTTAGGCTAATGCCACAACTTTGTAACAGAGAAAATCTCTTGTTACCCTTCTTACCTTAAAAAGGATACCCTATGGGCAAAGCCTTGCCTTCCTAGAGAAAAATTCTCTAAGCACTATCATCTTATACCAAGATAAGAAACTGTGAAAGAAGCTGACCCAGAAGAAAGTTCCTGTACGTCGCGGATCGCAGTTCCTTGTGTCTTTTTCATCCCACTCCTAGACGGAGGATACTATACCAAGCTAAGCAGAGAAAAGAGACTATACCAAGCTACTCTGTAGCCGCAAATTCAGCATATTTTTGCAAGACAAATAAATTGTTTTTTCTATACCAGGTATGTCTTGTTATGTTTGATAATTTCCTTTCACTGCTTAAGCGCTAAGCTATGTGAATATATTTCTCACAATATATATATTTTCACACACATATATATATATATTATTTTCATGAACAAATTTATTATTTAAATAATTATTATCAAAAGTAAAACGGAAATAATTAAATATATTCTTTATTACATTTAAAGCATTTCTCATCTATGTGTATTTTTAAAAAAAGATTTAAAAAATAATATATATATATTTATAATAGTAATTATTTCTCCAATCATCTACTGAACATCCTTGACTTCCCGAATATGCAATCTGCCATCCGCAGACTTCCAGGAATATAAATTATTTATCTCCATTTTATCACTAACACGTCCGTTAGCATTTTGTATGTAAATTAAAAACTGTGTGGAAATTTCAACATTTGAGCTTAAAAACTACAATCAGAATGTGTTTAATATTATGTAAGCTTATAGAAATAAGGAATACTTTAACGGTGGTAGGAATATATAAGAGATCTCTTCAAAGAAAAGAGTGAGAGAGAGAGAGAGAGAGAGAGAGAGAGAGGGAGAGAGAGCAACCAACAATACACAGAAACACCATCGGATTACTAAAATCACAATCTGAATTGGAAGCTGCGCTGGCCAAACTGAATCGAACCAAAACAGCAGAAACAGATGGCGTTTTTTAAAAAGAAGGACTGCTGTAGCTTTCGACCATGTTGTAGTAGATAAAAATCAAATAAATAATAAATTAAATCTACAACAGCGAGTATATCCTGGTAGACGTAAGCAAATCAATTTTCATAGCAATACCTAAGAATTCAGGTGGAATGTTAACACCACTGATCAATCAGCTTAATGTGTCATATAACAAAACTCTGATACTTTTAACCACGTCACCACAAGCAAGGCATTCTACTGCCACTGTTGCGCAGGGATTACATAGAGGAAGGTGATGAGAAAGAGGGGTTAGTTATATGAAATGTCAGGAGGAGAGTAATAGACATATGAGAATACCGAGGATTGGGGTGGAGTAGATGAAAAATAAGCTTGAGCGAATAGATGCGAGTTAGTGTGATAGGAGATTTCTATTGATCTTATATTTAAATTTCTGGAAATTGTAATTGTCGGGGAAGCAAGTATATGGAAGGAAATTCCAAAGGTAGGAAGTGTGTGAAAAGAAGCAGTTAGAGTAGAAATTATGGTTAAATCTTATCGGTTTCACTGTAAAAGGGTGGGACCTAGTTGCTAATCTAGTAGCTCGTATAAATTCATACCTAGAGAGCACCAGTGATCTAAGTTCATTGGAGTAGAAGCCGTGAAATTATTTATAGAAGTGGCACAGGGAAACCATGTCACGCCGGTGAGACAGCGACTGCAGCCGAGCTGCCAAGTTGGTATACATCACATTAGAGATTATGAAAGGACGTAGAAATATGATAAGAAGAGCGTGGCTTCGTTAAAAATCACTGAAGGAAGTAATGCAATGCTTATGCATAGAATGTTGTCAGTAAGAGAAATACTAACGCAGAATGATTTGTGTTTCATAGGATAGGCGATAGCATTCTACAATGTAGCCAGAAAACCTGATGGAAACTCTTGGTAAAATTCATCTATTCGGGAATTACTTTTGAATAATCAATAATCAATATTGGAAACAAACTTCGTGCCTACAGACAGTGAACAATTTCAGGAGATATATAAAGCTAGAAAGGGGTGTAAAACAATGATGTGTCTTCTCCCCGGATCTTTTCAAACTATACTGCAAGACAATTCTGAGAGCGCTAGAACTCCTACCAGCATTCTTCACTAGCGGCCACAATCTGAACAATATGAGACACAGTAGATAAAGTGCTGATAGGAGACACGGAATGTAAACTACAAGGTCTTCTACAAGGAATAGTTAGAGAAAATGGAAAGAAAAGGCTATATATCAACTACAAGAAAACTGAATGCATTGTAAGCAGCAATAAGCAGAGCCCAAAATGGCAAATTGAGTGAGGTGTCTAAAATCAAGTAGGTACAGAAAGTTAAAGACCTAGGAAGTATCCTAACATAGGACGAAAAGGTCGACACTTACATCTGAAGGCTTATTGTTGTGACCAAAAATGCATTTCAGAAGCTGAATAGATAATGAGAGACTGGAAATTTTCACTGGAAAAAAAAAAGAGAGTGCTTCACTGTTGTGCGCTGCTAGTCCTTTTATAATGAAGGAAATGCAGGACAATCTCTTCAAAGATAAAGGAAAGACTTGAAGCGACCGAAATGTGGTTCTACAGAATGACGTAGAGGTTACCATTGACAGAACATTTGAGCATCGACGATGTTTTGGAAAGGACGAACACGAAAAGAAAACTAATACTTAACATCAGCAAAATACTGGGACATGTAGTGAAGAAGGTCTGCTTGGTTAATCTGATTCTCACGGGACGGATAGAGGGAAAAAGAGAGAATTGACTTGGGTTGATGGATTGTGGAGTGAGATTTGAGTGATACAACAGGGATATGTGGAGGTCATATTCTCCTAGGTCTTGAATGGACTCGTGACATAAAAAAGATGAAGAATAAGAACTAGAAGAAAATGAAATATTGGTAGGAGAAGAAGAAGATGAGGAAACATGTGTAAGATCAACACGCTTTTAACAAATTCGACTGAGGAAATACATTGCAAATATTAGCACTCTTTCCCCTTACTACATTTCACTGTTCGTATTATATTTTCGCGTGTAACTGTGTGGATGTAGGAGCTGTATATTTGACAGGAACTCAGAATGAGAAATAGCATGTATAGCAGAGTTCAAATGAAAATCTTGTTTCTTTTATTCACTTATTTGAAATATCATTGGCAAAGGCATGAACCCTTATACTTTTAAAACTATAGTTTAAATAGATGCAGTTTATCTGGATAAATCTATGTCATTTCAAAATTTAATGTAGATAATTAGAAATTCACTCGCTAAAATATCATTCTTATAATTCAAATTATGTTTCTGCTTTAAATACTTAAGAAAAGTTTGATAAACCGTAAAATAAATAAGGAGATCTGGCTAACTACCTTCTTAAATTCGGGTAGCAGTATCTTTGTTAAATGAATCAAATTAGTTCGGACTCCAAAATGAGGTAAAAATATACATAAACATATGTGCTAAACGCTAAATGGTAAAATAGTCTAAAAATTTTACAGCTGAAAATCTTCTGATAAAATTACGAATGTAAACCAAAAGTGCATCCTTTTAGTCTGCTTCCGTAAACTGTTACAATACAAAACCTAGGGCATGCCAACATTACAATTAGATTATATATATTTAGTCTCATGAATTAAAGTATCTTAATAATACTAAGCTTATTTCTATACATATTGGTAAAGAAGAGGTTTTAATAAAAAACATATATATTAATTGTTATGGTTAAAAACTGAAGGGGTTTTTTGAAACTTGTAGGATATATAATAAAGAAAAAAGTCCTGGATAATTTATCATGCACAAGATATTAAAGCATAGATATATATACGAATGAATAGCACAACACGGACAAAGAAGAATTGTGAAGAGTCAATATATGCTTCAAGAAGAAGAAAGTTCTAGAGAACCATGCTTGTAGCATCTTGTAGAAACTCGTCATACAAAGGAAGAAAGACTTCACAAAAGATTGGGTATATTCATTTCCATTATTACGTTAATTATTCTCTACATGATAATAAAGAAATGACGACATAAAACTTCATTTGAATGAGTAAGAAATTTAATTATTCAATTTTAACGAAACAAATGTTGATGCAGAAAGACACGCTTACAAAATTATATTTAAATAACAAATATGTTTTTTTTTAATCATATCACCCCGAGCAAGGTGGTAACGCCACTGATGTGCACGGGGGCTACATAAGAATAAAAGGGTTAGAGGAGAGTGAGCAGAAGGACGAATTGTAACTGTTTTTCTCTAGTCCTCTGTTAGATTCCTTGTTTCTTTCTTTTTTTATGTCCGTCTTTATTTTAGTTACCCTGATCTCCGGGTCACACACTGGCTAAGCAGTTTACTTCCCCATCCCCGCCTTGCATACCACATGCTTTGACCAAAAAGTTAAAATTATTTTTTTTACCTTACTGGCAGCAGTGTGTTTGGGATGGATTCAACTGTCTTAAATATTCTTAAAAGTAAATCATTTTTTGATTAATTTTAAACTTTTCATGTTTAATTGAACGATTGTTTTTCTTTTTAAATATTGATATTTTGGCTGAATACATAAATGTTGTATTCTCGAATTACTATTAGATATGTTGTATATTTTTTGATACAAACGAAAAAAATCATATTTACATGTGTATGTGATTTGTTCATCGTATTATTCGCATGAAACTCATGCGGCATGCAACCATTCTTTCTATTTGATTCTTTCTTAGAAATGAGTATAAACTTACATTCTTTGCATATTATATAATAGATGTGTGTGTATTTGTGACTCCCCGATTGCGTATGCATGTGTGCTTAGAAACAGCGACGAAAACACCCTGATGGGAAAATAGTATTCAGCAGAGAGCTTCATTTAAAAATCGCAAATTACTTAAAAGATAATTAATTATATATATATATATATATATATATATATATATATATATATATATATATATAATTGTATATTTGACTAAAACAGCCGTCCAGTGCTTTCTGCATTCTGTTGAGGTCGAATATAGAGGTCGATGAATTACTTAATAATAATAATAATAATAATAATAATAATATATATATATATATATATATATATATATATATATATATTATGCATATATATATCCAATTTCACAAAGGTTTGGTCAGCACATGAATTACAGGAACCAAAATATCCCGCAGGTTCATATCGCTTACTCCATACCGATCAAATTCGTTAGAGGGAAACTTTTGAGAGTTGTCAATAGTAGTGCTAGCATAAGTTCACTACTCATCGTGACGAAGATTTTTAAAAGTGCTGGGCTTGTTCAGATTGTTGACCACGCTAAATAAAGTGCTCTTTCCTAGAAACTGTAACTAAGCGTAGTTGCAATATAAAACACAGTTGAACTCAGAAAACAAATATGCCTGAAGTTATACCTGCAATTGGTATTAAATACATGTCCAAGTAGACGGGCATCTTCGGATGCTATTATATATATGCATAAGAATACGTGGGGAGATTATTATTAAATATGCATAAACTGTTTGCGAATTACTTAAAAGATAAAAACGTATGGAATTATACACGCTACACTATAATAATTTCGAAAGATAGTTAAAGATAGTGAAAGCATCATAATGTTATTAACATGAATGCAGTGAAATAAATTTAAGTACCTTTAGAGATAATGTGAAGTAAACCGACAATTAAGAGATTATTGTGTAAAACTGATGAAAAGAAACTAGTCTTTGAAATATTACCAAGAAAATAAAATGTCTGCTATTGAAACACAGTTTGTTTGTCTATTTGTACATTACAATCGGCATTGTTTCATAGGAGGGTAATTTTTAAATAAACAAATGTTCAATTATATGAAACAGAAAAAAATTGCAAGCATTTTCGCGAATCCTGGTAAAAAGAAATACGAAATACAATTTCGATAGCCCATCTCAAGCTCATCCGACATGTTATTAAGAAACGTCGATTCATTAGAAAAACTGCTTTTTCCAAACAAATGCCATAAGCTAAAGAAGAGAAAATGCAAGAATGATTCAATTTGATGCCGACGGGTTTTCACAACCAACAGATATTGGGTTCTAACTTCAAATTCTTTCTTACAAGATCCATCCAAGATAAGAGGCAGAAGGACGATGGAAGCTGTGAGTACTGACAAAATAGGATAATATTCTGCACAAACTTTTCTCCTTTTATATTTTTATGTATCCTTTTCAAGTAGATGAGAAGAGACATGCACATGACCGGTAATGTACTTACAAACAGTCATGGGTTTTCTATCTTCCAATCATTCTCTAACGTAAATCATTTTTCTCCGCATTTTTCTCTCCTTTTCTCTCTCTATTTCGAATAGAATATATTCCCAATTTTTATTCAATCTTATATGTGCCTATCAAGATTCAATGACGTGCTTATCATGTATAAAGAAATGCGAACTTGGCAAATCTCAGAAGGACCTAACGTATCAAATATTATGACAGGCGTAGCGAAACCATCTCCAGGTCAGCAGTTTTAAGATACATTCAAACGTTATCAATATAATGCTAGTTAAAATCTGGAAAAGAGAGAACAATTACATTGACATATTTCCCACTTTATATATATTAAGATGTTCAGTGAAAGATTAAAAGAAAATGAATCAGAAGGCGCGTTGTGATAGCAAACTATGCCTTCCAAAAACTAAAGAAATTATCAAGAAACAGAAAAAATGTTGTTAGAAACAAATAGTGGCCATATCAATGGCAGAGAATAGCATAAAATTATAAATCAGAAGAAAACTTGCATCAAGAGAAACATGCTTCTACAGAAGGATGATGAGAATTCCATAACCTCAAAATTTGAAAAACAAGGACACTTGCACATAACATAAGTAAGTGTGTGCTGAATTTTCTAGGGTATATAATGAAAGAAAAGGGCTTTGCAAACGTAATACTCACAAGGCGGATTAAACTTGAGGCAGTAGTGGAAGTCAATGCATTATCTACTTATTGAGCTTGATTTAATGAACGGCGGAAGATTTGAGAGAGAAAACAGAAATACAAAATGTATCACGAGCTACAAAAACAGCCTTGTGGAGATATATGGTGACCTATGTCATGGAGGGAAAAGACACAAATAATAGTAATAACAATAATAATGATAATATAAAGAAAAAGAGCAACAACAAGAACAACAAGAAAGAGGAGATAAAAAATGGACACAATGACGATACTGTATATATTGTTTTTGGGTATGTGTTAAAACATTCAAACATTTTTATACAAAACCTTAAAAAATGATGTAGATAAATCTATATTTACAGTAATATTAATATATTACATATTTATATTGGTCACTTTCAATATACTATATTTATTTGTAACTGTTATTTGAACATTCATAATAATAATAAGAATTATTATTATTATTATTATTATTATTATTATTGACAATATTTCGGTCAAGTACATTTGATATCCGATATCTATTCATTATTGATTTATGTTCATGTGATACCAGGTATTGTTTAACTACATGTCAAAAACATATAAAATCGACTTCAATATCCACTACTCCATTGTCCTGAAGAACATACTTGGAATCATTTTCGAAGACTTCGCATCAATATTTGATTTTTTGGCATTGAGATTTTAACTCTTTATAAATATATTTTTTAGACGAGTGGTTAATATTAAGTTGTTTAGCTCTATATTTTTATGTATTCGCCAATATCATCATTTTGTTGTAAAGAAACTGGAATAATATTCCAGATCAATATAAAATATATTCCCGTTCAAGAGTGGAATATAATGATCTAATTTGTTTTTCTTCTAAAATTGTCTACTTAATGTTCCAGCATTTATATATTTAATATGCAAACGTACAAAATTCAGTGATATAAATCTTACTAATTAACCAATATCTGGGTGAGAAGGGGTGGATTCTTATCATTCCCAAGGTTATCTGCGAATAAATGAATTCATACTGGAATTTAAACACAAGCCATTATCAATTACACAAACTGTACAGCGAAGGTTACAGAAAAGGGGATTTCAAAATTCACCTAACTAACGGACATGCCTCTAGATTCGAACACAGGAATGCCTGTGTCCCTTAGGTATCTATCCTAGGTCTGACGCTCTTTCTGATCTTCCTGATGTGATAAAATCACAAGTCGGCATTTACGCTGAAGACAACATTTTACTCTCGTCTCAGTAAGAAAATTGCAAGGGCGAACGAAGATAACATCGCTGTTGATCTTGAGAATGACTTCCAATCTGTAATGGACTCTGGTGAGAAATGGCTCGTAAAAATTCCCAAAGGGAAGACAACCCATCCTGTTTCCTATCAGAGTAGATCAAACTGGTCTCGCCGAAAGCTATACACTGCACCTACACGGCCTCATTCGCTCCGCTGACCTCAAGTAGAACGACTACCTTGAATCAATAAATCTACTGCTAGGAAGCTTATGTCACTGTTTAGGCCCATTAAGGTTTCTCTTCTGAATCCATCTTACACGTATACAAATATATCATCCGCCTATGAATTGAATACTGTTCTCATATCTGGTCAGATGTCCCTGTTAGTCATCTCGTGGTTCTCGACAAAAGCCAGAGGCGAATCTGCAATGCGACCAGACAGCTCGACTCCAGCCAGTTTCTCACCGACGGGCTGTGGCTACCCTCTGTCTTTGCTACAAAGATTTTCATGGCTTCTGCTCCAGAGATATTAGCCCTCTTGTGCTCCTTCCACAAGAATTTACTCGAGCTCCAGGATTGGCAACACGTTCCCACTCTTTTACAGTCAACCAACCAAATGCAGGTGCCACTTCTATACCAGTTTTTTTCTCGCATTTCTTGCCTGTGAAACTCCCTTCTGTATACTTGCTTTCTTCATAGCTATATTCTCCGAGAGTTTCAATGCAACATCAACTGCCATCTCTTATCCTCTTTACCTCAATCCTTCTCTTACTCTTTTGTAATCACCCCTGTATCTTGTCCTTCCTTTTTACTCAACTACCACGCAAATCTGTTCAAGCATTTATTCCCATCTTTCTCTTGTTATCTGAAATCCTTTGTAACGGATATTTATTTCTCTTCGCCTTTCGCCTATGTAAACTTCCACTCCCTTCTTATGAGAACCATTATCAGTACTGCTTTGCTTGAGGGTCAGTCAGTTATGTGCCATACGTGATACACGCTTGGATGATCATGTCTCGAAAGTGACATGACTTACTGGGCAGAAGATAATTCGGCAGAAGTTTGCCATTGCTTTCTGCGGAAGACGGGATGCCAGCCTAGGCTATAGAATCCAATCTGTGTTTGTTATTTAACCCATAACTGGAATGAATAAACGAATAATTATCTTTCCCAAGGTTATTTGCGCGAAAATGAATGCAGAGATTTCAACTGGAATTCGAACTCGGCTCCCCGATTTCTCGTTCCTAGCTGATATCCACTGCACCACAAATCGACTAAGAAAATCTCCGTGATTATATGACAATGGGTGCTTCAATGTTATTTAACCGAAAGTCAAAATCTCTATCTGGGTTACTTATGAGTTTTAGCTTAAGAACTGAATACAATGTCCTCATATTTGAAACATTGTTTTAACAATTCATTTCAACATTTAGTTTTACACCTTATTATTAAATGAGATTAAAAATTATTGTGCCTTCCTTTGGTTTTAGTGGAATATGGAATCTTTCCAAATCAGAAGAAACATTAAATATCGTTTGTGAGGGCTCTTCTATAGCATCCGTTGCAGGTGAACCTAATCCTCTGTATTAATAAACTGTAATGATTTTTCTACTCATTCCATTTCTTTGACTATCCATTCGACGATTCTCTATTTTAAGTTGTTTTGTTTTGTTTTTTTACTGTTTCTTGTTATTGTAATATTTTTGACAAGCATTTTCTGCTGGAATTTAAATAAGATTCTTTTCTGATATTTGGATTTTACCACCGTTGTCTCTCGCACATTTGACTGCATCACCAAATGTTTACGTAATTATGCAACTACCATAGAACTAATTCTTACCATATATGGATCATTGATTTTCTCCAACGGCAAATGTCCACTAAGAGGTATTCACCGGTTGAGAAGAGAAATTCCATTCAATGAAGTTGATAAATACGAAATCGTCCACAAACCAATTATTTCGTTTCACCATTCCACAGCAAAAATATCTCATGAAAGTCTGCCTTTAAAATCTGTTCAAGCAAAAGATTCAAACGACTGTTGACTGCTTCAGTTCGCTCGAATTTTGCCAATGATTTCTATTGGACACGGGTCGTGTGTTTTCATGCCAGGGATGTCCATAGAGTAACAATGACTTGCGGCCAAATCAGAGATAACAGGTAAACTCGCTAACATTCAGTAATTTTGAGCAAGAAACATGATCCAATGCTTGGTTGATTAGTTTATATTTGCAGTTGATGCTGTTAATAAACCTTCTTAATCTAAAGTTTTCTAAGAAATCAAAAAGTACAACATAAAAATGTTTTCCTCTGAACTTTTTCTTTGTTCCGCTTCGTTTCAAGACAGGCGTTAATGGCTATTCGCCATTTCCACTCCTTTGAAACTCTTAATAAATTTTGTATTTTTGCCATATCACCTAATATCTGTTTTAGCAATCATTTCGACAAGATTGTTATGTTATTTTGGCATATCCTCTTTCATTTCTTGGTATGATGATAAACTGTATTAGGCAGAATGTCATCTGAGGGTTTAATGTTTTTTGCAGTTCCACCCTGAGCTAGAGTGGTATCACCTGTTAGGTTTCCATTTATTGAAAAATAATGAATCCCAAAGAAAAATAAATTTCTATGAAAGTATAAAAATACATTTTATATTGACATTATTAACAATACCTTTTATCTGTAGCTGAAGTCATACAATTGTGTTCATATTTTATTTAGTTGAGGTCATAAAATAGATTGAAATATTTAGATTTCGGTTTTAGATATCCCATAGAGGTGTTGATATGCCACTGAAAGAATTAAACGACAAACAAAAAAAGCTTTTTATTAAAAATGAGTAGAACTACATTTTGATAGAAAAACTGCCAACAAATACATGTTATCTGTAGATATAGGTATACAAGTGCGTTCAAAATATATTTAGTTGAAATCATAAAAATACTTCGAAATAATTAGATTTTGGCATTAAATAACAGATAGTTGCGGTGATATGCGGCTAAACAAAATAAACAAACTAATTGAATCTTCCATGACGTTAATGCATATAATAGCCATCCATTCATTAAAGAAAATAAACTCTATTACAAAATATATCTTCAAACTACAACATAGAGCACACATATCACCGGCACAAAAGCGAAATATCCGTTACCATATATTCAATTGTAGAAGTAGAATTACATATATCTTTCCTATACAGAGAACAGCAGTTGTAAAACCAGCTGGCATTTACCTCTGCTACTACGACTATGACACCGTCAGATCTATGCCTTCAAGTAGAGAGCGCTCTCTGCTTCCGAGCAGAGAGCACCTTCCCAGTCGTAGTTCCGTCGAAGGGTAGAATCACGACTGGAGAAAAATAGATAGATATTTTTTGGCCTGGCTATATGGCCAGGATAACCACAATAAATAGACCTTATGTCACATCTAAACTTACATCGGAAGACTGGTAAATACCGTTGTAAAACCAGCTAACATTTGCCTCTCTTACTACGACTATGGCACTTTCAGCTCTCTGCCTTCGGATAGAGAGCGCTCTGCCTCCGAGCAGAGAGCGCCCTCTGCCTCCGAGCAGAGAGCACTAACCCAGTCCTGGTTCCGACGAAGGGTAGAATCACGCCTGGGAAAAAATAGACAGACATTTTTTAGCTCGGCTTTATGGCCAGTAAGACTCATTATAAAATGACCTTGTGTCACATCTAACCTTGCGTGGGAAGGTTGGTAAATATCTTGTAAAACCAGCTGGCATTTGATTCTGCTACTACGACTATGACACTGTCAGCTCTCTGTTTTCAGGTAGAGAGCGCTCTCTGCTTTCAGGTAGAGAGCGCTCTCTGATTCCCAGCAGAGAGCTCTAACCCAGTCGTGTTTCCCCCGAAGGATAGAATCACGATTGGGGAAAAAAAGACAGATATTTTTGACCTGGTTATATGGCCGGGAAGACCCACAATATCAGACCTTGTATCACATCTAGCCTTTGGTGGGAAGGTTGGTAAATACTGTTGTAAAACAACTGGCATTTGCCTCTGTTATTATGACTATGACACTGTCAGCTCTCTTCCTTCGGGTCGAGAGCACTTTCTGTATGCGATCAGAGAGCACTAACTCAGTCGTTGTTCTGCCGAAGGGTAGAATCACGACTCGGTAAAAATAAGCAGACATTTTTTGGCCCGTCTATATGTTCGGGAAGACCCATTATAAAATGTCCTTGTGTCACATCTAACCTTGCGTGGGAAGGTTGATAAATACCGTTGTAACCAGCTGGCATGTGCCTCTGTTATTATGACCATGACAATGTCCGCACTCTGCCTTCGGGTAGAGAGCGCTCTCTGCTTCCGAGCAGAGAGCTCTTACCCAGTGGTGGTTCCGCCGAAGGGTAGAATCACGACTAAGGAAAATAGACTGATATTTTTGACCTGGCTATATGGCCGGGAAGACCCAAAATAAATAGACCCTGTGTCACATCTAACCTTGGGTGGGAAGGTTGGTAAATACCGTTGTAAATCAGCTGGCATTTGCCTCTGCTACTCTGACACTGTCAGCACTCTGCCTTCGGGTGGAGAACTCTCTCTGCTTTCGAGGAGAGAGCACTAACCCAGTTGTGGTTCCGCCGAAGTGTAGGATCACAACTGAGGAAAGACAGACAGATATTTTTGGCCTGACTACATAACTGGGAAGACGCACTTTAAAAAGACCTTGTCTTACATCACTCCTTACGTGGGAAGGTGTCCAAATACCGTTGCAAAGCAGTTGCTTAGTCGATCAGTAAGTTGGTGCAGAATGTGTTGATATTGTCTGGATATAGACTCATTACCTAGACATACTATTTCACTGCAAGAGTGTATATCTATATGTATTTCTACTAATAGTATTCCTGATTTGACTAAACCGTGTTCCAGTTTGTTTATATTTTCAATACAACTTACGTTTTCTATCTCCATATCTTTTTTTCTTATCTATTATTTTGTCTGGTTTCCACCGGAATCCACAATAATATATAAGAATTTATTACTCAATTTTATCAAGAAAATTATTATTTGAACATTAAATAACCCAAAATGAATATTTATACTTTAAAACAAATTCAATTTTTCACTTGTACTTTTAATATTTTCTTTGACATTCAAAATATGTAAGCCTTCTTTACTCACACCCTATACAATTCTATTGTCTTTTTTCTGATTCTATGTATAAATATCGTTTATCTTTCCATTTTACTTAAAAGCTCGTTACTTAAATATTCATTTCATGACATTCTCAGCATACCTTTGTAGAAGCACATTTTTTCATCTGTGAATTAATAGTCAG
Organism: Ascarosepion bandense; assembly: GCA_037127315.1. Taxonomy (NCBI): domain Eukaryota; kingdom Metazoa; phylum Mollusca; class Cephalopoda; order Sepiida; family Sepiidae; genus Ascarosepion; species Ascarosepion bandense. The sequence goes on from JBBBDQ010000845.1 coordinate 1,041,737, forward strand.
GTATTACATAACAATTCATATTCTTTTCTGTGTATTAAATAAAAGTTTTCTGTTTTTCTGTACTTTGCTTTTAGAAGTAACATTTCGCTGTTAGGTTTTGCTTTAAGATTTCGGGTTTGCATTTTTCATTCAAATTTTAAAGCACTTCCTAGATATTTATGTATTCATTTCAGTTGCTTGATTCATATGCACCTTCGCTTTATACGCAATGTTAACATGAAAATCGAAATAATCTTAACAAAGCTTTGAAATTTAGCTAGATTATTTATTACGAGTTTAGTCGACATATTCATCGGAACTATATTATGTGAAGAGCAAAGATAAGAATGGAAGACGTTTTGATTTTACGATTGTTTTACAGAAAAACCTATATCTTGAGACAAGATAACAATTAGAAGAATCGTTTCGTGTGTTTTCTCATTTCAACTAGAGAAACAAAGAAAATAAGACAGAAATCTGTAGACAAATTACATTTACCTGGATAGAGACTTACATAATTCAATGTTGACAGAAAAGGGAAAAGCAAGGCATCGGAAAGAAAGGTAAGTAGCTAGAATGTCAACTCCATTGTAATAAATATTTATCGAGATTATATTGGCCTGGTATATGATAAGACGACCATTGAAGTCACAAATGCTTGGTAACAATTTCTCCTCAACCCCAAATCATAAGTAAATTGAATGAGTGAGTTTAGGGGCAAAATGTACCTGAGCATAACGAATAATCATTATTATTAAAACCACTGCTCAGATAACGACCATAGACATATATTAGTTTGTAACTAAGCGATACTTGTAGTTTGTAGGCACCTCCCATTGATGCTGAATTTAGCACTCGGTCGATATTTAATGTGAGACATCCGAACCCATCAGTTCGGAAAAAGATTCCCTTAGATTTTGCATCAGACAGGGTCAGGTTCTTGTCTGTTTTTCTCTAGACGAAACTGTACCCATTAGCACAGATTTGTCCGAATCCCTTTATATTTTAACATAATTAATTTTGTGTGATTTTTACGTACCTGTCTTAAGAATGAGATATTAAACAGTAAGTGTTAACTGAAGAGTTCTCATTATTATTAATATTAATAATAATAATAAAATAATAATAATAATAAAGTTAATAATAATATCATCATTATTTTTATAATTAAATTATGATAATATAATAGCTTTATGAAAAAGACAGATTCTTTTATTTCGTAAACAAGGAATCTGTAAGCATCTACTCTAAACATCAATGTAAAGGAACCTTCTCATGCCAAAAAAAATTCTGTATCTATGTGTGATTCATATATATACGTGCAAAGCAATGAAAATATTTGGCTGAATTTAGAAAGCAGTTAAAAAAGAAGAGGAGATATTAAAATCTCCTTAAACAATGGCAATCAAATTGCGCAATATCGCAAAAACAAAAAATAAAAATTAATAAAGGTCACAAATTCATTTGATAATCGAATCACAAATATACACAGACCAATCTTCCACTTAATGTGCCATTTCTCTTCATATGGTCAATGGCTTTCATTTGCTCCTATCTATTGTCGCTCTAGATTTTTTCCTCTAAATATCTCTTCCAGACATCGCTCCACCTGCCGAATCCCATGGCGTATGTCTCGCAATGCTCTCCCCTGTCTCTCTTTCCATCTATGCGTCCCGTGGTTCACAGTTTCTCTAAACTATTCTTTTTCATTATGTGTTCTAGAAACCTCAATTGTCTCTTCTTAATGCTAAGTGTATGTTTCTTCTTCGTTGGGATCCTATGACAAGCGTAGTTGCATTTCATATGTTCATTCCATGGTTTTCTCAGCATCCTTCTGCTGTATCCCATTTCTGTTTCTGCACGTCTCTACTTTATCACAGAGCATCATCCAGCATTCATTGCTACATACATGCAGATATAACATATCTCTCCAACAATATATTTTCTTTGTTTTTCAACAAAATCTTTCTGTCTCTGAGTACTCTGTTTAGCTTTTGAAAATGCGCCCTTATCCATGCCAATAGTTATTCGTATATCAGAATTGCACTTTACATCCTCATTCATTATTATATACATATATATATATATATATACCGCAATATTCTCATATTATTATATATACATGGCAATATTCACATTTTATATATATATATATATTTATAAAAATATTCTTATTATATATATATATATATATATATATATATATATATATAGCAATATTCTCATTTTATATATAAATAGAACAATATTCTGATGATTATAAATATATATAGCACTGTTCTCATTATTGTGATATGTATAAATATAGCAATATTCTCATTATTATATATACATATATATATAGCAAGATTCCTATATAGAGAGAGCAATATTCTCATTATCATATATATGACAATGTTCTCATTAAATATATAGCAATATTATTATTATATACATATAGCAATATTCTCATTATTATATATACATATAACAATATTCTCATTATATATATATATATATATATATATATATATATATATATATATTATATTAATATATTATGCTCTCATTACGATTGAGCTCTCTGGAGGGAGAAGAAAATTTTAAAAACAGTTTCTACTTCGGCTATAATTCAGAAATGAATTGAATTCTCGCGGTGACTGGCGTCTGTATACACTGCTTACATACAAGACGTTAACATTTCCCTTCGCTGACCCTATGCGCCGATGGCTTAGGGAGTAGAGACTCCGACAAGCACCAAATCGGTTGAGTTTTCGATCCCGGACAGAAGCAAGTGGATATGTCTAGCCACCTGTGATACAGCGAAACATGCTTGTTTGTGGATGATTAATATATATATATATATATATATATATATATATATATATATAGGGTACGTATGGGTAGAATAATATTCCGTATTCAAAGAGGCAATATATTTAAAAAAAAGTTCTCAATACAAAGTATAGTTACTGATTCAGAAATGATAAAATGAATATGTTATAACACTACTTAAATAGCTATTTTCTTTCGACATTTCTTGATAAGACACAAGAAGTGTCGAAACAAAATATCTATTTTTGTAGTAATATTATAGCATATTCATGTGTGACACGATAACTAGACATATATGTATTTTATTATAATAGATTAAAATAGAAAATAGATTAGAATAGAAAATAGTTTAAAAACATATTTAACAAAAGTTAAAAAGAAGAGGAAAAAATAAATAAACGCTTTTTCTTTTATGAGGAAAATTGTCCTCCGGTAAATATTTGACTCAGTGATAAAGGTCAGCGGGTAGGTTTTCGATGACCCGGTCAAAGGCTGTCCTTTACTGTATCTTGACCACACATTAAGCCTTTTCCGGCGGAAGCCTTATTAAGATAAAAAAAAAGATAACTGAAATTTCAGACTTACAGTCGCCGGTGTTTGTCACCGGCAGTCTAAAGCATTTCCTGATTTCCGGATTTCCGGATTTTCATTTAAATAAATAGAAGTCAGTTGAGTTAAGAAAGTTAAGTTAAGACGAGTTAAGTGAAGAAGAGTTAAGTGGAAGGGAGTCCCGCCGGGTGCGAGCTTGAAGGAAGAATCTCCGTTCGTCTTGTTTCGTTCAGTTTGGGTTTGTTGATCTCAATTAATTGGAGTTAGAGCTGTGTGTCACATTCGCCTGCCCCAACCGAAAAGGCTAACTCTAAACGAAATAAAGCATCCTTTCAACTCATCCAAATTGTGGAAGTTCGTTCCTTATAGTCAATCTTGTACCCCCAGCTGTCCAGCCGACATTTTCAACAAACTCCCGGCAACAACACAGCGTGGAGAACGGCCGCCGGAGGAAATTGTTAGGATGACCGTTGGGGTGGTACACATGTTATAATTTCTGAACATATATATATATATATATATATATATATATATATATATATATATATATATATATATATATAACCATATCAGCCCGGGCAAGGCGGTAAGGCCTCTGGTGTGCAGAGGGCTACGTAAGAGTGAAACGATTGGAAAAGAGAAAGCCGGAAACCACATCCTAAATAGGGAACAAAGGATGAGACTCTACACCCGTTCAGTAGACGTGGATGGAGTGTGAACCCGGCGATAGTTCAGTCTATCTACTCCAACTGAAAAAAAATAAGGAAAAGTGAAAAGATTGGAAAAGAGAAAGCCGGAAACCACATCCGAAACAGGGAACAAGGGATGAGCCTCTACACCTGTTCAACAGACGTGGGTGGAGTGTGAACCGGGCGATAGTTCAGTCTATCTACTCCAATTGAAAAAAAAATAAGGAAAAGTGAAAAGATTGGAAAAGAGAAAGCCGGAAACCACATCCTAAATAGGGAACAGGGGATGAGACTCTAGCCCTGTTCAATAGACGTGGGTGGAGTGTGAACCGGGCGATAGTTCAGTCTATCTACTCCAATTGAAAAAAAATAAGGAAAAGTGAAAAGATTGGAAAAGAGAAAGCCGGAAACCATATCCTAAATAGGGAACAGGGGATGAGACTCTAGCCCTGTTCAATAGACGTGGGTGGAGTGTGAACCGGGCGATAGTTCAGTCTATCTACTCCAATTGAAAAAAAATAAGGAAAAGTGAAAAGATTGGAAAAGAGAAAGCCGGAAACCATATCCTAAATAGGGAACAGGGGATGAGACTCTAGCCCTGTTCAATAGACGTGGGTGGAGTGTGAACCGGGCGATAGTTCAGTCTATCTACTCCAATTGAAAAAAAAAATAAGGAAAAGTGAAAAGATTGGAAAAGAGAAAAACCGGAAACCACAACATAAACAGGAAACAAGGGATGAACCTCTTCACCTGTTCAATAGACATGGGTGGAGTGTGAACCGAGCGATAAGGAACAGTGCAAAGATTGGAAAAGAGAAAGCCGGAAACCACATCCTAAACAGGGAACAAGTGATGAGCCTCTACACCTATCCAATAGACGTGGGTGGAGTGTGAACCGGGCGATTTTTCAGTCTATCTACTCCAATTGAAAAAAATAATGAGGAAAAGTGAAAATATTGGAAAAGAGAAAGCCGGAAACCACGACCGAAGTCGAAGGAGAGTGTTTCGGAAACCCCTTCCTAAACAAGAAACAAGGCGATCACCTCCACTCCTGCTGAATAGAAGGGGGTGGAGTGTAAAACCTGGTGATGGAGGTTACTATCTAGTCCAATAATAATTATAATAATGATAATAAAAAAAATTAAATTTTAACTTATTAAAAGTCGAAACGAGATTTAAACGTAAAAAATATTTAAAATAGCAAAATACTACCCCTGTTAAAAACTTCAGGCAAATTAAAGACAAAAATTAAACAGGCAAAAATTAAAATAAATTAAAAATCGCAAATCAACATACCAAGAAGGTAAGACAGACTTATAATTTGAGCAGAAATAGTGAAGTAGGATTCCGTTCTGGAATTGTCCCAGATATATATATCTGTATTTAGCAATATTCTCTTTATTTGGCATTTGTAAGAAAACGGTTTTGCTACAAAACAGCTGTCCTGTGTCGTTCTTGCATTCAGTAACTCATTTTGTGATTCATCTGTATATAACCTGATGAGTTTCTGTATAAAACATGACAGCTCTTGTGTAGCAAAAACATGTTTTTGTTCTAAATTCCAAATGCTACGAACTTTGGAATGTCATTTTATTAGTTTTTACTGCTACCGTATTTCTGATAAGAGTATCGCAGCACTGTATCAATACTATACTAAGGTGTTGCGTATAACGAGAGGAGGTTTATAACATAATTAGCATTAGAGGCGAGTCAATCATTTTAAAGATTTATATTAAAATGATGGCAGAATGGAATTTATGTAAACTAGAAAAAAACCTTCATTTTATTGATGAAAACAACAAAATATACAAAAATTAAAAAGGTTTAATTATTCTTTTAATCTGCTAAGCTAACCTGCTTAAAATCAATATATTTTAACAGATCACACAACAGTTTTCGGGGCCTACGTAATAAAATAAAATCTTTTAGGTAAACTTTGACTTTGTTCATCAAAATAGTCTCCTTCTAGGGTGATACACTGATTTTAACAATTCTCTAGAAATTCGATGCATTTTTATAGAACGATTTGTCTTTGGTCTCAAAACACACTTCAGTTTCCGATATCACTTCATCATTGGAGCTAAATCTATTTCCTTGGGTATTTTTCGATGTCGTTGAACAGCCAGTTATTGCTGGGGGCCAGATCTGGAGAAGAAGGTGGATGCGGAATCAATTTAAAGTGCATTTTATGTACTTTTGCAATCGTTCTTATCAACTTGTAACAAGGTGCTTTGTCTTAGGGGAAAATCAATTTTCTCCTTCATTTGGGGCCGTTTTTTTGGCTATTTCTTTCTTTCATACACCCCAATAATGCGATATAATATTTGCTATTGATGGATCGTCCTTTCTCAAGTTAATCGATTAAAAATACCATGCTCATTCAAAAACGACAATGAGCAAACATAGCATCCACTTTAAACACAGTTTCTTGTACAAAGTTTCATGAAAAATGGTGAATACACTGCCTTCTGATATATTCAAGTTCTCTGCAACTTCAATTTACATTTGGCTAAACCGTTTTTGTAGATGTTTATGATGTTTTCAAGGAAATATATCGATTTTGGTCGTCCTGAGTGTTCAGAATCATTTGTGTCTCTACGACCGCGTTTAAAATCAGCATTCCACTTAATTTTTGTTTCTGAGTCCGGATAACATTACCAAGATATTGTCTTGCTTGAGCAGCATTTTTTCATTAGAAAGTAATGCTTCATCAACACACGAAATTCAGATTTTTTCATTGTTTTGATAATTTGCCACAATAGCTTCACTGAAAAAACAGTAGGTTTTACACTAATAATCCGACTGGGTCCAAATCTTGTCACTTGCCATTTATGTTAGTGTTTCATAAGAATTATACGGAATTTTCATTAGTGGTGCCATCTAACCGTCAGGCCCGGGATTTTGAGTGATGTGTAAATATTTTGAAAATTTCCAGCAGCTTTAATGCATTTGTTTTCCTATGAAAAAGGCTTTTATCACTTTTCATGCAACTGAACACCAGTGATAATCAGTTATAATAAAAAACGATCAATGAACAAATACATATAGCAACCTGTAGTAAATTCTCTTGACAGAAAGGATTTTGACGCCAAGAGATCATTAAAAACTAGCAGAAAAAAACAAAGATACAAATAGATTCCTTATATTTTACATGGCTCTTACCAATGCACAAGGGTTCATATACATTTCCCATCAACTCCCCTATTTTCTTTTCTTTAAAAAAATAGTATTTCTTCTAAGTGAACTCCATTCAGAAACATCACAAATAAATATATACATACAGATAAAACAGCTAGTAGTTAATCCTTTTGACTCGTATTGAAAGTCATCATACACACATTGATGTGCACGCTTAATTTTACGATACATCATCTCTAAAATCAAGTAATTCTGCCTTTAAAATTTAACTTCATGGACCTACGTCTATTTTATTACATTACAATTGTTTTATATTAACAAAACCATTAAAGACAAAAGAAAACTGTTTATATTAATTTATTTTCATTATCAATATCTTTGCATATAATATAATACATTAGCTACATTTTTTATCCCATTGTTATTTAAACATTTGAGTTTTCCTCAAAACTAAAATACAACTAAAATACAACACTACGCATTGACTCTGTGTTCATTAGCATACAACAACAATTCTTTTAAACTATAATAACCACCATTCCACTGCAATCATCGAATATTGTAGCACTTTTTAATTTTAAATTCGATTTTTTTATTTTGAATTTCCTTAACAATATATATAAGACCCCGTAAACGAACGACAAATTCAGTGCCTGATGATTGTTCAGTGAACAACTAAATTGATAGCTTTTGTTTTGCAGTATGTTATTAATGTAAAAATAATAATAACTATATATCTATAAATATCTAATTCTTTATAAAAAGTAAATATTAAACTGGGGAATAGATATTTATTGGTTTAAAATTATATATATATATATATATATATATGCATGTGTGCGTGTGTGTGTGTGTCTCTCTCTCTCTGTGCTTTTGTAAATTGGGGTGTGGTAAAGAAATTTTGCTAATTCCTTATTTTTATAATATGTAGATATAATCGGCCACCGAATCAATGCGAGAGATGAAATATACAAAACACGTAATAATATTGCTCATGAGATTCATAATATTTATTGTATATTTGTAAGCATTTTCAACAAATAGAAGCATTATGAATGTTAAAATCGGAATTATTAGATAGGCTTCTGACATTTCTCAACGAGACGATTAATAAAAATAAAAAATGAAATCGCACAATTTGTGCCCGTATTTTATATTACTGAAGAGATCTGGCAGTCTTACTCTAGTTGTTATCTATGAAACACAGTATATTTTATTTTAAATTTATCTATATTTCAGTCCTCAGTGGGTAAAAGAAAATTAAAATTAGTGTGTTATTTAAAATGTATAACATCTAAATTTTGTTGGTAATTAATTTCATAGTTTTTCCAATTGCATTTTTTAACATCGATATAATAATTATTTTCTCCTGAGTATAATGTTTTGAACAAAGACATCTTGCTTTTGATCATTTCACATCGTTTATATATATGAGAAAATCATAAAACTCTCAAGTTTGATGAGGACTTAACTTAGATACAATATGTAAATGCTGTTAATTATTAGATGTTGTGATAACATTTTAAAAGGTTTCAACGAACTTGTGTTGCAATAATTCTAACAGAAGGGTGCAGTAAACTGAAAGCTTGTTTCCGGTCTAGGATTTGCCCACGTACACTTTTCATTCAATTCTAATCACTCTAAAGGGCTTCAAGTTCGAACATTCTGCTACATGAAGGTCATTGTGTACATACTGTGCATAACGATTAGTTGGTTGATAATAGAACATATTGTCGCAAGAAAGACATGAGGCTTCACTCAGAATTCTCTATTTCCAGCAGAAATTCAGGCACATGTACATTTATTTAGACCTGTTCTTACGCCACCTAGCAGATACGCATCTGGACAAAGCAAAAGAAAATATAATTCAAGAACTAAAACAACCCGACGTCCATGCTATTCCCCAAATGATTAGCAGATTAATATTGCAAATTCAGCTCCAACATTCTTCAAGAAACAAAGCAATTATGAGTAGTACAAAAACTGGGTAAAGAGCCCAGTGTTTGTAGTCATTTGTTTTTTGCAATAGTTATCGATACTTAGATGAGCAATGTTTATAGTAATATTTTTAAGTACTAGCTGACTATTGCTTATTGATACCTCATATGAGGCCCCAGTATCTCTCCTATTGCAGTCAACTGTTTTTTTTATAAATACGCCATATATATATATATCTCGATCCAGGATGTTTTTTCCGCCTGAATCCATCCTGCATATATACAAGTCAATCATCCGTCCGTGCATGAAGTACTTCTGCCATTTATAGTCAGGTGCCCCTGCCGTTCTCTTCAGTGTTCTTGACAGGCTCCAAAGGAGAGTCTGTAATGTGATAGGTATTGATCTGGCGGCTCGACTGCAGCCACTTTCCCACCGTCGAAATGTGGCCTCCCTTTGTCTGTTCTATAAATACTTTCATGGCTTCTGCTCGGACGAACTTAAGTCACTGGTTCCTCCTCAACAGGTGTTTACCCGTGCAACCAGACTGGCAACTGGGTCCCACCCATTTTTTACATTTTTTTCTGTGAAACTGGGAAAAGTATGAATCATTTCTAATCCTTCTCTAGTTATACACGATGAAGTAGATAATAGAAGACTGTCTTGAGTCTATTTCATTTCTTTACCTGACTTTTGGAAATTTTTGAATAATTTCTATTCCTTCTCTAGTTATACACATTGAAGCAATGTATACGACATCGTATTAAGTTTTTCAATAACTTAAAATCGAGAAATGTATATATAATTTCTTCTCCCACTCAAGCTATAGTCAGTGAATAAATATTAGCGTGTATTGAATTCATTTCATTTCATGATGTAAAATTAGGAAAGTGATGACTCATTTCTTTTTCTCGTATAGGTATGGATAAATAGTAAGACAAAATGAGCGCTTTAGCCTTGTGTCACAACAGGCCTAGAAGAACATTTGTCGAGTTCTGACCTTGTGCAAAATTATTCAGTATTTCATCTATTCCAAAATATGCAGTTCGTTATGCAGAAACATTACCAATCTAGTCGTTGGTATATATAACTGTATGGTTAAATAATGTATTTCTACATAATTGTGGACGAGAAACACATTTTCATATAACCAGTGGCTTTTCCCCCATAAGAGGTTAAAGAAACCCATCTCTTTTTTTTTTTACTTTAACTGATTTTCGAAAGTTTGAATAAAATGTAAGTCATTAAATTTGGTCTTTTTAATACCTGTTCTTTTTTGTTCTTTCTCCTCAATAGTGAGTTTTCTCACATTCTCACACAATCAGCTGTCACCCCCATGCGTTTGAGCGTTACTGATTAATTGCTCGGAGTAAAATGATTATAAATATATAAATAAATATGGCTTTAATCATTCAAACCTTCAAAACATCCATGTTGTTGTCATTAAAAAAGAAAATATCAAATGAAATTTTTCTTTGTTCTTGAATATGCACTCCACACAAATACGTATACAAACACAGATACTATGTTCATGAAATTTTTTCATTAAATTTTTAACATATTCAAAAGTGTATATATTGCTTTCTCAAATATGTCTATATATATTTTTTATTTTTATTTTCAATCAAGTTTACATCAAGCAAATTCCTGCATTACAAACAAAGGTCTACTCTGTATCAAAGAAGTAGAGAACAGAAACTACAAGAAGGAGCGAGAAGAATAAAAGAGTGATCAGGAAAACAGCAGACAGCAATTGATATTGTGTTCAATTTACTGAATATCAAAATTGGTAAAAAACCTAAAGTCGGAAAAAGTGTTACGGTTACACCTAGCCAGTTCAAATGTCAATGGAAAAAAAAACCTTTTGCCAATTTGTACTGCACTTGAGTTTATAAATTCTATATACCATAGTGAAGACGTTATTTACAGATAAGGCTCAAAGAAGTAATTTTAGAGCGGTAAGAAAATGGCTGATTCTGAGACGCCAGATCAGGAATAACAACATTTCTGATTCTTATCTATCTATCTATCTATCTACCTATCTATCTTGGGCAGCCCGGCGTGGTATAATGTTTAGCAAGTTTGTCTCGCTAGAATCATTAATACTGTGTTGAGAGTTCGACCCTCACTGGGTACCTCATACTTTCAGCGCTTAAAAAATTATCTCTCTCTCTCTCTCTCTCTCTAATACCATTAATATTAATTAACAATTTAGTACTTACACACCAGGCTCTTCAAAACTCTAGAAAACACATTCCCTTCATTATCATTAACCCCAACCAACCTCCCACAACAACAATGAACCAAATATAGGGAACAGACGAATTCAGTTTTGCTTTTACCTCCCGAATAAACGTACCCAACGTTAAAACAAACATATGATTGTCGAGAACATGTATTAAAAAATAATGTATATGTTCTAAAACATAATTTGTAATATATATATATATATATATATATATATATATATATATATCAGGGGCACCAGATCAGAAATATATGGTAGAAGCACCTAGAAAATATAAGTGATTGCAATATTGGAACTAGGCATAAACTAATGACTTATAATCGTGTAAGCTAGATTATGGAAACGAAAATTGTTAATAAGGATACAGTGGATTAGCCTACTTAGCAGGTAACCTAGCAATGGATTATATAAAATATTTCTTTATCATGTTGAGAGAACATGCTGACCTGTAATCATTCTTCTAAAACGCTCATTGAACCTGACACTGATATTCCTTATAGGGTTAACAAACTGAAAATCAATATACTACAGAAAAAACAATCATCGTATGTTCCAAAGAGCCTTGTTATCTTGGTCTCCGTACTGATGTCACTACCAGACTTCAATGTGTTGGAAAAGCTGCGTATTCTTCTAAGTCTCGGCTGTTAAAATTTCACAGATTCTACCACTGGCGGTGCCGACATGTTACGTTGTCCACATGCCCATGGACATTAAAAGAATTAAATCCAGATTCATCATAACTAGCTTCAATAAGAACTCTATAAAGACAATTCTCTCCCGCAATTAACAAACAATTATTACTGATTATTATTATTAATAATTAATTATTTAATTATTATTAATTATTATTATTAATTATTATTATTACAATTATTACTGATTATTGATAAATATTTAAGTGCTCAATTGTTGTCAGTGACGTACAGAAATGTGAATATCATATTTTTTTCTGTGACATATCGTTTCCCTATCCCTGGTTGGTCTTAGCATGCTTTTTTCTGTTACACCACTCAACCCCCGTTCTGCCAGTCAAGTATGTTACACACTGTTTGCCCCTGTCTTTTATTCCCTTTATCGGGCTTTGTAGTATCAGGTTCTCCAAGCTCCCTTTCCTCATTGCATGTCCCAGGAATTTTAGCTGTCGCTCCCTGATGTTCAGTATTGATATCCTTTTCGTTTCCATCCTTCCTATAACCTCATCATTGCTCATATTCTCGATTCATAATATCCGCAGCATCCTTATGTAGGACCACATTTCAGTTGCTTCAGCTTTTTCCTTCATCTTCGATGATATTGTTCACCTTTCACTGCCATATTGACCTAACATCACATAGCAATCCAGTATTCTCTTTTTTTTTTAGCAATAATGTTGCGCCTCTTAATATTTAACTCAGCTTCTGGAATGCATCCATCACCATGCCAATTTGCCATCAGATGTCACATCTTCTAAATGAAATGGGATATTTCTCAAAGGTATTATACAGTAAATTAATCTTGTAACTACTAATTACCAAATTTAAAAAAAAGAGATCAAAACAAGTACAACGCAATACAACGGCAGGAAAGCAGAATTGGACCACGTCCTAATAAACCAGAGGTGAAAGAATAGTGACATCAATTGCCAAGATATCAACACATTTGAAGGAGTATCTTAAGACCATCTGATTATCCACTCTACAATAATCCGTACACTTAGAGCCAATTAGAAAAACACTATGTATTCTATTTGTATGACTAGCCTCTTCTAACAGCAAGTAATCATTTTAAAGACTAGTACAATATTAATGTCAGAAATAAATTTGAAACACTGCAAGCAGATGCAGACGAACCATCGTCTAATAGAACCTACGATAATTGTGTCACAGTAGAATATTAAAATTAGATGCCATACATTTACAAGATATATATCATCAACTCCTTCCTTATGAATCAAATATCATTGCATCAAAAATAGGTAAGTTGAAGAAAAAGCACTTATAGTATATTCAAAACCATCCTTTATATGTATCCAAGACTTCAATTAAGTGCTTGTTTGAATCAAGTACTTTCTTCAACATGATAAATGCTTTGAAAACCAGGAGATATTTCCTTTCATAATGGGGTCGTCATAGCGATAAAAAATTCAGCATTTTATCATAGGATGTGCATTGTGGCGCAGTGGACGTCGGCTCCGAACGAGGATTCGGGTAGCCGAGTTCGAATTCCAGCTGAATTCATTGCTTTCACTTACGCGCAAATAACCTTGGGAAAGGTATTAATCCGTCTCTTCCCTCCAGTTATGGGGCAAATAACAGGACAGATTGGGTTCTATAGCCTTGGCTGGCAACCAGTCTACCGCAGAAAGCAATGGCAACCTACTGCGGGATAATCTTCTGCCCAATCAGTCATGTCTCTTTCGAGACATGATCGCCCAAGCGTGTATCACGTATGGCACTTAACTGACACTTTGTGACAACTTTTGTTTGGTATTTGAGGTAGATTACTTACCCGATCTTCTATCTTACGGCTACATATATTGACATTTTCGTGCCTTTCCGAATGACATTAATCTTCTTCGCCGTTAAAAACTAAACCACTGCATCAGTGAACCTAAAAAATTATAATTAATTATAATTATGAATATCACAATCAGGAAGATGTGTAATTTACTTGAAAGTTTTTCTTCTTCAATGCATCAGACAAAGCAGCCATCAATCAAAGATTATCGTTTAAAGAAAATAAAACTCAAAAGCGTGTGTTTTTAACTCAACTTACTTTCATTCGAGTGGGAAATTTTTACTGGATGGTTACATATAATATACTTAATGACATATAAAATCAACGCAGGCAATAATGCGCAATCACACGCACAGACACAAAAACGCACAAACGCACAAAAACATATATACATGTGTGTGTGTTTGTGTGTGTGTGTGTGTGTGTGAAAGGTGTATGTATATAATTATAAATATCAAATATTATCTATATAATATATATGCGTGGTACTTATTTGAAAGGATGTGCATTGTGGTACGGATGTGCGTTGTTGTACAGTGGATATCGAATCGGAACGAGAAACCGGGGAGCCGAGTTCGAATTCCAGTTGAATCCATTGTATTCACTAACGCGCAAATACCCTTGGGAAAGGTATTAATCCGTCTCTTCCTTCCAGTTATGGGTTAAATAGCAGGACAGATTGGGTTCTATAGCTTTGGTCGGCAACCAGTCTACCGCAGAAAGCAATGGCAACCTACTGCGGGATAATCTTCTGCCCAGTCAGTCATGTCTCTTTCGAGACATGATCGCCCAAGCGTGTGTCACGTATGGCACTTAACTGACTGACTTATTTGAAAACGCTCAATATCAGTGATAGATGTGACATATTCATATAGATTGGTATGAGTTTGTAACCCTGGGTTTCACACTCTTGCGATTGTCAGAGTTTGTCTGACGATCGCAAAAGCGTGAGACCCAGTGTTACAAACTCACACAGATCTATCTATCTATCTATCTATCTATCTATCTATCTATCTATCCTGTTAAATAGACAATGAATATCTATTACGTTTAGTCATAAGCCGTTCTAAACATCGTATTTTGGCTTTAATTTCAAACGAAAATAAAGACAAAAATTCACCAACATTTTTATATATTTTAATAAGCTGGTTAGAAGTTTTCAAACAGATTTTAGTCAATAATACTCACACATATATATACAGTAAAAAGAACCTTCAGATACTGGAGGCCTTCTACATTAAATTAAAACAACCCACACTTAATAAAACACGTTTAATTCTGATCATAACACATAACGTTGCATTTAAATATATGGTTCTCTTAACAGTTCGGGCTTTCCCGCTTTGTGACGTCATAGAACCACTTTATAAATTTACGAAATGCTTTTGCTATTTGGTGACTGTTTTCGTTGCTCAGCAAAGTTTTATGTCAACATAAGATAAAATCATCTTTGATGATGAATGTTTTTATGTTAATGTCCATGTAACCTCTCTGAAGATGGTTCATGTGAGCCGAAATCTTTGAACGAATGAAAAATTATCCAAATGCTGGAGAATTTGTGTCTTTATTTTCACCCGAAATTAAAGCCAAAATACGATGTTTAGAACGGTTCATGATTACACATAATAGACATTCATTGTGTATAATATTTTACAGTATATTTTTAGAAAATTATCTGCTGCCTCGATATATATATATATATATATATATATATATATATATATATATATATGCGGATTACTTTTTACGCACTGACACCCCGATTGAGTACTATGAATAAATGGCAGAATTTGAAAAGACAGTAGCTACTCACGCTTCTACGCATCGTTTCTTCGGTAATGAATATGAATACTCTCGGCGACTGGTGGGTGTTTACATTTTTAAATAAAAATTTATACCTAATTGAATTTATAATAAACAAAATCTGAAATCAATAATTTAGATGATAATAATGTTAATTGTACAAACTCTATAGTGTTCTTTAGAAAACAGGAGACTTACAGATTCCATACTTTATCAATGTACGATGTGTTCTACAAAAAACTCTAGTAATATAAAGATTTCTATTATTATCCTTATGAATTCGCTGAAAAAAAATTATCGACACACTTTTTTATTTAATGATAATAATACAAAAATAGAACGTCACTATCAAAATATTTTCGGAATTTGAAAGAGACAAATAAAACAAAAAAAAGAAATGGAAAAGTTAAGAAATAGCTGATATATGTCATTGAACGACCCATAAGCCTTGTGTCTCTAGAAAAATCCATATATAATCAGGTTTCTTCAAGATAAAAATTTATTAAATAATAGTAAAAAAATAAATCTAATTTGTAAACATTGTAAAACGTTCAACTTAGAATAGAGCTAAAATGTTTCATGAAAGAATATCTATTAACTTACATATACCCGATAATTATTTTTGTATTTAAACATGATCTTAATTAAATAGATATTAATTAATTTACAAAGTAACAGTTTCTGAAAAATTTGAAAACGAAATGCATTCTGAAGGGAAATAAAAGTTGTATAATTATATTGAAAGGTCTCTTTAAGTCAGATTAAAAATGTATTTTTTTCATAGTTTTTCATTAAAAAGTGCTGGGATACAGACACAGCTAAGACACTAATCTTGTACAAAAAATGGATACAACTCAACGGAATGAGCAGTCAGAACTCTGGGTCAATAACCTGTCACTTTCTCGTTAATATTGAAAGCAAAAAACCGTATCCCAAATATATAACCTACATTTTCAAATTTAGAAGTTGAATTCATTCTGATTAGTTAAATTAAACCGACACATAAATGTTTCTCTTCTACCACAACCCTATCATTTTCACAAAAATGTGTCAACATTGCCTGATGACAAGGGAAAATATCGAAACACAGAAATTACGCGTCTCAATGTAAATTAAATTGATTTTAAACAAAAACAAATGTAATTACTATATATATATATATATATATATATATATATATATATATATATATATATATATATATATAAGAAACGGATTAAATACGACATAATTTTAAAATATTTGTGGACACATATTTTCTTTCATGTTTTTTTATTGTTAGACTAGCAGATGTAACAAAAAGCCTAATTTTAATAAGAAAACTATCTATGAAAATATAATTATTCTTTAAAACTGACATTAGACAATTAAATTATAAATACATACATATATATATATATATATATATATAGTAGAACCTCCCATATGCGACCCTCTTCGTCAACGACCAACTGTCGTTAAACAATAGTTTCTCTATGCACATATGATTCCTAATATTAACTGATCCTTAGTGAGCGTCCTTCTTCAGAATGCGACTAGCAAGTAAGATCAACTAGCGAAAATCACTGATCAAGCGACCGCTTAAAAAATTCATTTCGGTCGTACACTGCTAACTTTTGAATTAGGAGAAACTAAATGAGTAATCTATTTCATTTTGATTTCATCTAAGCCAGTAACATTTTCTTCTTGTTTTGATATTGTACTTTTGCATCAAACTGTTATTTCTTGTCGAAATGTACATTGCATGAATTCACTTCACGGTCAAACATCGTCTGTCTTTTACAACATGTATTGCATTTGACATGTTCAAGGGTTTTATCTCAGTCTCTGTATTGACTTAGATAAATTCCGGGATTCGGAAAATCACAATTATGCCCCTTTCTCAAATGACTATTACTTTTGTCCCTTTATAATTTTGTGTATCTATCTACTCAATTTCTATCTAGTTTTATCTATTTATATCTCTCTGTTTCTCGAATCCCAACTACGATCGCTGTCAGGTTTTTGCATGTTTTGTTTTTATTTCTCCATGTATTATCACAGATTCTCTTTCGGTATTGCTCAATTCTAAGAAAAAAGGAATGAAACCGTGCACTTTTTTGTGAACAAATATTTTAGTCTCTTGTTGACCTTTACATATACGTTGTTTTAAATTTTGAAATGAATTATGCTGAATAACTTTCTTTAAAGGCTATTTTCTTATGTTTTATTTATTAATACCAGATTACAGAGTAAAATTCTAATATGTACATTCCGATGAGTGGAATATACGTTCCTGGCATAAAAAGGTCATGACTATGAGCCTTTAGTGAGTGGCAGTAGGTGTGATCGCATATAACTGCTTCCATTATATATATATATATATATATATATATATATATATATATATATACTGTTAAATATAAGAGGCAATGAATGTCTGAATGTCTATTATGTTTCATCTTGAGTCGTTCTAAAAATCGTATTTTGGCTTTAATTTCAGTTGAAATTTAAGACAAAAATTCTCCAACATTTGGATAATATTTTATGAAGTTGGTTCTAAGATTTCGGCACACATAGGTCCTATTCGGAGAGATTACAGGGACGTTAACATAAATACATCCACCATCAAAGACGATTTTATCTTGTGTTGACATGCAATGCGGTTCTATGACGTTACAACGTGTGAGACACTGAAATGATTACAGAAACATATATTTAAAGGCGATGTAATGTGTTATGACCAGATTTAAATTTGATTTTATTAATACACTACATTTATATATCCACACTTAATAAAACCTAAAATATCGATTATGTTTAATAATGAGCCGTTCTAAACATCGTATTTTGGATTTAATTTCAGGTGAAAATAATGTCAGAAATTCTCTAACCTTATTATTATAATTCTTATTATGCCGGTACGAAGTTTTTGGCTCAGGTGAGCCATTTTCAGAGAGGTGAAAGGGAACTTAACATAAAGATAACAGTCACCGAATAGCAGGCAAAATTTCACCTGAAATTAAAGCCAAAATACGATGTTTAGAACGGCTCATGATTAAAAATAATAGACATTCTTAGTATTTAACAGTGTATGTATAGAAAATTATATGCTGACTCGATACACTACATCTATATATATATATATATATGTATATATATAGCAAGAATGTAAATAATCACATATTTGTTTATTCACGTAGATACACATCCCTATATAAAAGTTAATCAGGTGTGAATAAAACAGTGATCAATGTCTATAACAGTGCAAATATATATATATATATATATATATATATATATATATATTAAATATATATATATATATATATATATATATTAAAATACATAATATCCTACGTTTTAATCATTTAAAGTAAGATAAAATTTATATATATATATATATATCTATCTATATATATATATATATATATATATTATATATATTGGTGGGTAGGTGGGTGTGTGTGTTTAGTGTGGACACACAGCCGTGTATTTCATTGAAGATTTAATTAACTTCCAAATCAACATAAAATTAAACAGACAGGGAGTTGAATACTTATTCATTATAATTATCGAGGAAAATTTAATTAAAAGGAATAAACTAGTCAGAACCTTGTCCCAACTCAATTATACTGTACCTTTAACTTCTCATATATATATATATATATATATATATATATATATATATATATATATATATATATATATATTCGTGTATTTAAGCAGGGTATTTTATTTTAGACATGTGCCATTAAATGGATGCATCAAACTTTTAAAATTATCGAAAATGGATTTTTTATATTTTTTCGTTCCAATAAAAGCTAGCAATTTGTCAACCGTTATATTTGAAGCAGAAAAAAGAATTTACAGGAACTTTTAGCGACGCAGTTTAGCAGGCAGTTAATTTTTTTACCATAACTCACACCCTTGAAGATGACCTCAGAAGAGGTTGAAAGAGCTTGGGTACCTTGAGAAATGAATGATAATAACACCTGTCAACGTGACTGCCCATTTCTGACACATTTCAATTATAATATGCAAAAGATTATCCATTAGTATGAACAGATTTTAATAAAAATAAGCAGATACAATGTTTCTAATTTATATAATCTTTTATATATATATATATATATATATATATATATATAGATAGATAGATAGATAGATAGATAGATAGATAGATAGATAGATAGATAGATATCAGGATGCAGTGTGAAGAATCTAAAGGAGTATCCTGTACATACAGTGGTAAGATAACTTTCTAAGAGAGCTCTAAATATATATGCATATAATTACATATAGAGCAAATATAAGGGAAATGAAGGCAGACTCCTTATTTCATGGTAACTCGAAAGTATATGGCCTATAACAAGCGAACTATCCTCAGCTTCCGTCTTTATTTTACAAAGGATTTTACACGAAATTTCGTGTAAATTCCTTTGTAAAATAAAGACGGAAGGTGATGATGGTTCACCTGAAAAATAGGCCTAAACTTCCAATTTAACACGAAATAACGTGTCCGCCTTAATTGTTCATACATATATTCTCATATATATATATATATATAGATAGATAGATATATATATGTATATATATATATATAGAGAGAGAGAGAAAGAGAGAGATTTTGTTTGTTGACATTCTCCGGCGTAAGTACCTTTTGTCCACCAATATCATAATAAAGATTGAATTTTCTTTGTCGCCAGTCTTTTGTATTGTGGAGATTAGAGGACGATACTTAGATGTTATGTGTTAAGTATCTACAACACAATATCCATGCTTAAAAAATTTAAAACAAATACCACAAAATTCAGAAGACAGAACAACAAATAGCAAAAAAGAGGAGAGTTTAAGTCGTTAGAGTCGCAGAGAACACAATCAGATACTGGCCGTCAATGACACGTCGAAGGTATCAACCATATTCTTGGCTAGACACCCGATGGAGATACAGCGCAAAGCATATATGTCGGAACACCTAGCCCGTAAGCTCGGACAAAGATTGTCTGCTTTTTCCCAGCACAACCTGTACCGAAGCACTTGAGGAGCAACACAGCAGGCCGATCTACTTGCAGACATCGGGTTTAAATCCGGCGATCCTTAGGACAGCAGACAGATACCGATGATCGACCCTATCCAATGATTTGGACTGATCTAAATTGATCAGCAGAGTTGATCTTTCTCTTTTACGTTCTCTATGATTGAAAGAATTCGTGAAGAAAAGAATATCCACCAATTGTAAATATACAGAATGCTGGAAACTATATTTTCCAAAAAAATATTGCATATTTCAATGATCCTATTGTGTCTGCGGCACCTGCCTTCATTATTAATTTGTTTTTAGCTGTTGTTTTTTATTAATTACAATAATAATGACGGATATTTTGAAATAATTGTGCTATTTAATTAGATTTGTTAATGATTTCACCGCAATAAGAGCAATAAAGACAGGCAAAGTCTGACTGAGAGCAAAAGAAACTGGTTGAAATAAACTGAAAAAATCATGATTCGGGAGGTATAATGATTAGTAAGCATAGAGATATAGAATGATGACTGAGGTTGCATTATATTTATATCGTAGTGGTTAGAAAACAAGAAGCCGGAAAAGAATACAACTGTTAAAGGAAAATATATAAACTCAGAAGATTTTTCAATTGTTAAAGAAAAATATATAAACTCATAATATTTTGCAATTTCGTCATTAAGCTGATAATGCCTGACTATTAATCTAGCACTGTGGAATAATATAATACATGATGCCGTGATAGGAAATGAAAATTTCATGAGAACATCTACCATGAAACATTTACCGAAATGACAGAGCGGAGATACGTATATATATATATATATATATATATATATATATATATATATATATATATATATTAAAAAAGGATTAATTCAAAGATGTTGAATGGCCATTTCGATATGAAGATCCCCACGGGGAACGACACATCACCTCAGCAACAGAAAAAACCTTTCAGAAACTGGTGAAAAATTAGTCTACTTTTCCTTTTTAAATAGATTGCAAAGAAATTAAAAAATAAATAATAAAATAAAATAAAATAAAAATAAAAATAAAGGGAAAGAAAAAGAAAAGGGAAAAGAAAAAGAAAAAGATAGAATAAAATCAAATAAATAGGAAAAGAAAAAAATTGACATCGTCTGGTTTCGCAAAAAAAAGGGGAGAATGTAACTAAAAATTAACAGACAGCCGTGTTAAATCGACGTCAGTTAAAGAAACACGGAAAAAAGGTGGTAAGAGAGATAAAAGAAGGAAGGGAGGGAAAAAGAAAGAAACTAAAGAAAAAAAAATTTTTTAAATATTACAGACGCTGGACAAATTCAAAAACCTAATTTCCCCAAAACGTTGAAGTATTAGAAAAAGGCCTTTATTTAAAAAGGCATAATTATTAATAAAAGGGAACAAAAAGATATAGGATTTAAAATAAAATTATCTTTGCAATCTATTTAAAAAGGAAAAATAGACTAATTTTTCTCCAGTTTCTGAAAGGTTTTTTTCTGTTGCTGAGGTGATGTGTCGTTCCCCGTGGGGATCTTCATATCGAAATGGCCATTCAACATCTTTGAATTAATCCTTTTTTAATATATATTTGCTCTGTAATATTTTATTACATGGAGCTCTCTTCCTGTATCATTTTTTAATATTAAAATAAACTTTTAATATTAATTAGGATCGGGTTTTTTGGAATTTACCTTCCTGCTTTTTTCCTTTGGATTGAAGTATCTGAATTAAAATATATATATATATATATATATATATATATATATATATATATATATATATATATATAAATTATACATTATATTTTGAACATATACATAATTTATTTATATATCCACTACCAATAGTAGATTTGTTTCGACATTGAAACTTCTATATCTCATCAAGCGTTTTGGATAGGAATAGAAAGCCTCTATTCTTATATTTGGTCAGTTGTGTGTGGGATGTTGGTGGGGATTAGTGATAATGGGACAAGTCTCGTGGATTTACCGTTAGAATTTTGAAGAAGTGGTGTGGGTAGTTAATATGGTTGATTAATGATAGTCTTTGATTTCTAGACAGATTTAACATTAGTAGTTAGAAAATAATGCCACCTTCTTACAGTTTGACATCGTGGATTTTTACCCATCGATTTCTGAGGATCTTTTAAATCTCGACCTGGAATTTGCGGAATTCTACTCGGATATCACAAAGGATGAAATCAAAATAATTCTGAACTCTAGAAATTCAGTTCTCATCCACGACAACGAACAGTTGACCAAAAATTTCAACGGATAATTTTGATTTATCTATGGGAGCCCTGGATTCTGAAGAATCTTCAGATCTGTTAGGATTATTCCTATTGTACAAGCTCACTGCTCATAAAGAAATCGACACGAGCAATATAGGACTATACAGAGATGCCAGAATCATGATAATAAATAAATCTACTGAAGGTAAGATTGATAAAACTAGAATATTAATTCATAAATTCTTTAAATCCTTTGGTCTTAACGTAGTGATTAACCCCAATATCAAACAAGTAGACTTCCGAGACAAATCATTAGTCTTAGTATCGAACACTTTCCAAAATTACATGAAAAACAATGCTAACTCAATATATATAAACCCCAACTCTAATCACCCACCATCCATTATCAAGCATATACCATCATCGGTAGAACGCTGCATGCACATACACTCATCCAGTAAAGAAATATTTGATAAACACAAGGTAATTTAAGATAGAATCCTTAAAGAAAGCGGATATCAATCATCAAAAACTAGCTTTGTGGAAAAGTTCAGGACTTCAAAAGCAAAAATAAAAACAGGAAAATCATATGGTATAACCCTCCTTTTAATCAATCAGTTAACCTCAAGCTGGGACATAAATTTCTTAAACTAATAGATAAGCATTTCCCTAAAAATAACACTCTAAGCAAAATCTTCAATAAAAATACAATAAAACTAAGCTATAGCTGCTCCAATAATCTAGAAAAATAATTAAAGTACATAACAGAAAAATATTAAAAGCACACAAGAAAAATAACTCCAACACTAATACCAGTCCACCCCATAATAACAACCTCTGTAACTGTAGAAACCCTAACCAATTTCCCATGACCAATAAATGTCTAACAAAATCCCTATATATGTGTTCGATTTCATCCATGGAGAATCCTAAAGATGAAAAATATGTATCTGAAATACCATGAACGTATTTAGAAAGCGATTGTGCAATCACCTCTCATCCTTCAAAAACAAAGAAAAACAAAACATGACGTCTCTCTTCAAATACTTTTGGAAGTTAAAAGACGAAAATAAAACGCCTAAAGTTAAATGGAAAATCCTTAATCAAACAAGAACAGCTAAATCTATAAAGGAACCATGTTACTTTGTCTTCAAGAAAAAACTGAAATCATTAAATATATGAATAGTAAAAAGCTTTTAAACCAGAGGTATGAAACGACAGTAAACTGAAAGCCCATTAAAGAACTAACCTTAGAGTCATGCTAAAAACTACTACAAAAGCCAGTGCTTGGACCCCATATAAATGTTTCTAAAAAATTAAAAATTCTATAGAAAAAATCGATTTACTAAATTCTAAAGTAAGGTTTAATATACATAACTAGATTAATTATAAAAAACTGTCCTTAATACACACATTAAACTTCCACTATTACCTTAAATGTCAACATTCAATCTTTCCTCCAACATAAAATTCTACTTATTACGCACTGATTACGTGCTTACCTATTACCTTAAATTTATAACATTAAAATTTACCTCTCACATTAAATCTCATGCAAACGGTGATCAAATTAAAATAAAAAAATTAATAGAAAAAGTCGTTTCCAAACTCTGATCTAATTAAAATTTAAAATTTCATTGAAAAAATCGATATCCTAAATCCAAAATTAATATTAAATATACAAATTTACATTAATTATAAAAACTCTGCTTAAATACAAAAATATTCTGTACAGAATAAGCATCCTACCCCTAACCTGTTCCTCTAAGAAATCCTAGAGGATATAGTCTAGTCACAAGATAAAATCTTACATTCTAGTTGCTAATGTTAAGTCTGTGTAGAAATTAAAGACACTCATTAATCAACCATATTCACTACACACACACCACTCTCTTCAAAATTCTAAAAGCCAACCCTTAGGACTTGTTCCCTTGTCACTAATCCCCACCGCCAACATCCCACACACAACTGACCAAGTATAAGAAAAGAAATTAAAATTTAAAAAGTTTAATAGAAAAAATTGGTTTCCAAACTGTGATCTAATTAAAATTTAAAATTTAATAGGAAAAATCTATTTCATAAATCCAAAATGAAGATTAAATATACAAATTTACATTAATTATAAAGATTCTGCTTAAATACAAAAAAATATTCTGTACAAAATAAGCATCCCATCCCTTACCGTCTCTTCTAAGAAATACAAAGGATATAGTCTAGTCGCAAGATAATAAAAACTTACATTCTAACTGCTCATGTTAATTCTGTCTAGAAATCAAAGACTCTTATTAATCAACCATATTAACAGCCCACACAACATTCTTCAAAATTCTAACGGTTAATCCACGAGACTTGTTCCCTTATCACTAACCCCCACCAACATCCCATACACAACTGACCAAATATAAGAAAAGAGGCTTCCCATTCCTATCCACACCGCCTTATGAGACATTGAAGTTTCAATGTCGAAAAAATGTACTATTTATAGTGGATATCTAAAAAATAATGTACATGTTCTGAAATATAATTTATAATGAATATTCACAGACCTATATAGTATATATCGAGCACTGTTTTAAATTAATGTTTTGGACGTTGTAAAAATATATATAGTCATTCTCAGATAGATCTGTTTCACAGCTCATCAGCACGGTTAGACATCCGATTGCTTCTAACCACGAGTGAAACTCAACCAAATTAACATCAGTCGGCGATTCTATCTCTGAGCTATAAGCTTTCGGTAGAGGATGTCGAATTTTAGCGTGTTATATACAAAAGCCAGTAGTGAGAGTGCTCAAATTCATTATGCTACTATTTTTATGAAGTGTACCGTTCTTACATAGTGCTCAATCAGACTGTGAGAGCGTAAATAGTCATCAACAGAGAGATCTGTTTCGCTGTATCACAGCCCATCAGTACCGTTAGACATAGGATAGCTTCTAGCCAGGATTGACATCCTACGGAATTGACACCAGTCGGAGATTCTACCTCTAAGCTATTAAGTAAGGCAAACTTTAGCGTATTATATACAATGTAAACACACGGCAGTATCCGAGAGTGTTCAAATCTATTACTGAATTAACGATATATATATATATATTCTCATCCGCAAACAGATATGTTTCGCCGTATCACAGTTCATCAGACTCCGATTGCTTTTTTACCCAGGATTGAAACCTGACCGAAAATGGCTATGGGCGTTCGGTGGAAGTAGGCAGACTTTTAGCGCATATCATTATAAGCGCTAAATAGCTAGAGCGCTCTAATTCGTTTCACTGAATGAGCGATTATATATATATATATATATATATATATATATATATATATATATATATATATATATATAGTGGCAATAATTCACGCTAAAGTTACTTACAATATAACAAAACAATCATATATATATAAAATGAATTGTTCGAACATTATTGTTTTTATCGATACTCGTATTTAAGTAGATATTCTGTTTTTAATTAAACAGTATTATATATTTATATCTACTGGCCTGATTATTTACGAAAAGATTTCATTACGAAAATGTGTGTCATGCGGCAGGATTCGAACCTGCGACCCCTATTTATATAGGGGAAGCTACTATTTGATCTGGCAACGTCTTAGACCGCTCGATCACGAATGACCTCCAGTCTAAACGAGATTTTAATCAAGCCTATATAAGACAATTTTCGATTCATCGCAACAACCTATCTGCTCTGAAATATATCGTAATGTCAACAAATGTAAATGTTCAAGCAAATCATTTCAAATGCTCGGTGGTTTATAACCAAGTTTCGTTAAAATTCGTTAATTTCCGTAACATGTTTACATTTGTTGACATTACGATACATATATGCCGTTTGAATTTCTGTTTTTGAAAGTTTTGTTAAAATAAAACGTCTTGCAATTTGCGTGCTGATATGATGAGTACCAAAAACTAATCCGTCAAAATAAATTATAGTTTATAATCGCCTTAGATAATGCGTTGAGTTTTTCCTTAAAGCACACACGCACACACACACACACACACACACACACATATATATATATATATATATATATTTATAGGTAAACAGGAACATAGAAAAATATTTATAGAGATAGATATATAAAATTCCTGTGGCTGATAATATAACATTATTATATAACAATTACTTTTGTGATTATTAGGAAAATTGCCATCTATAATTATCTCATTGTTTTCTTTTCTAATGTCATCTGCCTTCAATACGTAAGCCAGAATGACTTTTGACGTAGCGTTTGTCCGTTTCCTTTGTAATTTGCCGTAGATTCTTGTGAAATATAATCGCTGTTTTCCGGTGCTACATTTTCGGTTTGGGTCCACAATTTTCTTTCGTTTAGCGCGAGTGATTCTACTAATACCCGCTACTTCATTGAAAATTTGTAGGAGAAGAGACGGAGTCATCCCTTCTAAGAACCAATGTTTTAACTATTTCACCCAAAATAAAAGCAATAAATACATTAAGACGCAAGGAGTTACAGAGTGTGATAGAATAAAAGTACACAATTTTCTTTCGTTTAGCTCTAGAGATTCTAGTAATACGTGCTATTTAACTAAAAATTTGTACAAGAAGAGACAGAATCATCCCTTCTCGGAACCAATTTTTAAAATTATTTTGTCCAAAGCAAAACAATAAATACACTAAGACGCAAGAGGTTACAGAATGTGAAATTATATAAATACAAGGAAAAACATTATTAATTAGTAAAAAGAATAATAGAATATAAATTAAGAAGACAGAACATAATGATTAACATTGCATTTAAACTTTTGACAAACAAGTTTTACTAGGAAAGAAAAAGGCAGAAGAGAATTCCACAATCAAAAAATTGGAGAATAGGAACTCTTCGCATAGAACTTATTGGTACATCAAGCTATTTCAACAGTAAAATGATACATTATCATGAATACGTACAGTACTGTTTCTAGTTACTAAAAAGAAAATACCATCATAACAATTATCAAGAAATATCTATAGAAAACGTACAGCAAATATACATTGCGGTGGTTGAAAAATAACGGTACCCGAGATGACAGAACGGCGCTAATGTTATTGCAGAATTTTATTTTATTTCATGAAGAATCTCTAAATCATCAAGACCAGATGTGGCTGCAATATGCTAATAATATAGCATGTACTAAAATCTTGCTCAGTATTTGAACTCGTCTCTAAGATTAGAATTTCAACTTCAGTATCCGCACCACACCTGCACGTATTTAGATATATATCGTCGGAAATGAATACATAATACGAATGATAATTTATCTTTTTTTAATTGTTAAAATTTATTAAATGGCAAATAGTAACTCTGGAATGGCTAAATATCAGCATATACTAGAATAATATTGGCTCATTAAATCCGAAAGCTTGGCATGAAGTAAGTCTTCGGCAATTATACTAGGATACACTTACTAAATATCGTTAATTTTATATGCATTTTAATACACATTGCTTGTTTTCAAGATTGCTATGTCGTATTCATTAAAATGGGTAATATATCGAAGTCTTAGAAATCACTTTGAATAAAATCATTCAACTTCAGTTTCAAAAGCAAATAATAAAAGAGAATAAGTATAGAATACTCATATCTACTGTGATTAACACCAGTGGCTTTGTCATTAATTGATTGAAAAAAGTTAGTTTGGATATTTTCATTGATTAGAAACAGAAAATGAAATCTGTCTTTTCACCCACCTGACAATGCCAGTTATCTAAATTGTATGTACGCATGATGCAGACTTGAATATTTGGAATGTGTTTAGAATAAAAGCGTGTATTATCTTTTGCGAGAGGTTGTATATTGAAATTGGACTAGTACGTGTTCATTTAACTCGAAAAAAATTGTTTTCAACAAAAGCAGTAATATATTTAAATAGGTCGTTTCTATGTTCATGCGAGATATAGCTGTCCTCACGAGTTCTTGAAAAATGTCGGGCAATTCAGAATCACGATATTAAAAAAATTAAGAAGAATATACGGAGCAACAAATCATTCGCTTATTATTTTTGTTTTTATAGATAAAATTTAAATGTAAAATAATTCCTAACCGTAAAATGTCTCTTTTCATTATGAATTTTTCGCATAGCGTTTAATCGATTTTGCGAAACATTAAATATACATTAAATCATTCTAGTCTGTAACATTAGCATTTATTCCCGATCATTAGCATCTACTCATCTTTATTCTCAACACAATTCTATGATAAAATCATTGGCAATGGATTTATATAAAACATCTAATGATCCTATTGCATCTAGGATTAAATATTTAATTAATATTTGACCATAGAAGATTAATAATTTTCTCTTGCAAAGAAAAAATGCGATCGAACATTTCTAAAATAAATTCTAATACTCCGAATAAAACATGAATACATTTCAATCAAAATAAATATTATTTAAGAGGTACTATATTATCATCGATGTTAAACATTACATAACATTTTCTCATTTCTCAATTAGAAGTGCTTCTTTAAACGAACCATTTTAATTAATAATTTTAAATCGCATATCTTGGATATTAGGAACCTATGAAAATTTCAACTATAGCAATGTCGCATTGTATGTGTGAATACAATGCGGCATTGCTATAGATTACAAGAAAATATTTTATATAATAAGAAGATGATAACATGCCTCCATGCACTCATTTTGATTATTTGGTGTTTCTAATCTTATTGTTTAACCTATATATCTTTTTATAAAAATAAAATTATGATAAATAAATATGAAATAATACCAGTTCTAAAACCAAGTTACTATATATTAATTCCGTTGCAATCTATATATTGTTTTAAGATCCTTAATAGGATCCACACGTATTCTTGATAGATGCACAGAATTCAAAATGCAGATACAAAAACTGTGATGACAAACTTGTTATAATGACCGTGATTTTTTTTATTTCAGCTAAAATGTTTTACAATCGAAGTAAAGTCAGTTGACAACATTACAAAAGCTACCAGCTTGCCGAAATATAGCAGGTTTCAAATGCCCTTAATCTTTAAATAATAATTATAAATTGGACCACGAAATAGGAATTTTCTGCGAGGTCCAAAGCCATTAAACAAGTAATATTAATTTCTAATGTTCTTGCATAATATCTGAGATTTTATATGTTTTAAAATTTATAGAATCCTCTCGATTATATTAAAGACCGAAGTACACACACACACACACACACACACACACACACACACACACACACACACACACACATATATATATATATATATATATATATATATATATATATATAATTATGTGAGATGTATTCATGTATGAAAAAACCTTTTTGAATGGTTAGACAACTTAAGTTCTCTAGTTTTTGCATTCTTTGCATTCGGCTAGGCGATTGCAATTCCAGCACTGTCACTATTATCTCGGCAATATTTTCTATCCAAGGTTTTTCTATCTCAAAGGAGAAACGGATACATATTTATACGACACAAATATGAATGAGGAATTCTATTATCAAGATCATGTTTAACTTCCTCAAATGATTAAATCAGCTTCAACTCCCTGTGTCCAGAATATATTGCGTTGCTTTAGTTATCCTCAACGAATTTCATTATTTTATGACAAAAACTTAAAAATAATTTTCTGATGTTATTGCTTTTCATCTACAAGTGTCACGGAAGACGAATTAACATTTCAAATATTGAATTTTTTAAAGACAACAGTAGAAGGGATGCATTTGGTTAGGTTCTTAAAACTAGTCGTCTATGACCTATTGTAATGAAACTGATCGTAAACTGAAAACTGATCGTATAAAACTGAGGGCATAATCTTAAAATTATTCATCAATTTATAAAAGGGCTCTGTGATGGACGTAGATTTGTCCTACATCGCAGGATGCTATGGAACAAAAAGTTAATCTAGGGTCATGATCTTAAATAGCCTTGTCATATCTGGAGTCAGAAAAGAATCTCAATCATGCAGTCAACCCTGTTCCAATGCGATGGAAAGAAGGGAGAATACACATAATTATTTTGCAATATTAAATACAGCATTTAATTCAAATAAGCTGTCAGATGATAAAAGAAATCAAATCACGGAGATATATTATTGAATGGATGAACTCCATTGGCTGATTCCAGAACATTTGCAATATTAATAAAACTGTCTAACCAGAAAAATCAGTAAAGCAGACATACCGATACAACTTGTCTTACATTGCAGAATGTAACATAATCTGTTAATGTAATCTGTTAACAATCACGATTCTTTAAAACTGAAACAAAATGTAGCCTTTTTGACTCAACAAGAAAACCATTGGTTCTGCCATTGCAATAATGGTATATTTAATTTTAAATATTGTATTCTCACATACTGCTATAGCAACAGTAACAAACAACCTTGACGTAAAACGAGATCAATGCTCGTACAATTCATATGTAAGGAGCCACCTGTATAGTGGTAAGCAAGTAATACTTAAAATTATGTAGATTGCTAAAGGTTAATAAAATCATTGTAACACCTCTAATGGGAATATTATAAGAAAGTATATTACGCATTTCCTATCTGTTTAGAGGTTTAACAACCTATCAATTCTTATGAAATCATTTAAGGTCATAACCAATGATTTTGGGTAAGGTTATTTTTATAATATTTTTTCTTTTCGAGTATCAAGATTCATTGGGATTTGTTTTTAAGAGCAGGGTCCCCAAGTCCTGTCCTACCCTTGTTATTTAACCCATAACTGGATGGAAGGGACGGATTAATACCTATCCCAAGGGTACCAGTGCTTAAGTGAATGCAGGGTATTCAACTGGAATTCGAACTAGGCTCACCGATTTTTCTTTCCTAGCCGATATCCACTGCACCACAACGAACATCCGTCGCTATACGCTGAGAGCACCTCGTATTCCCAATCGTTCACCCATCTAAGTACTGACCAGGCTCAACGTTGCTTAACTTCGGTGATCGGGCGAGAACCGGTGTATTCAACATGATAGGCCGTAAGCCTATTTCATATCTGTAAATTGCCATGAATGTTTGTATGCAGCAGTTTCCCTGTTTTTTTTTTGTTTTGTTTTAAATTCAGAATGTTCTAATCAAACGCCTCTGCTGTACATTTAAGGAATAGTGACAGATGAATCACTTAGCCGAGGACATTTCTACAAAAGTAAAATGACATATCCAGTATGGGAAGTTGGTTGGCAGATTCCACATCTGGCAACAATATTCTTTACTTTTCCTATGCATAAAAAGCCAACTATTTATTTAATCTTATTATAGTTGCATTATGCAAAAACTATTAGAAAATAAATGAAATCTTGTTTTACGCGTACGTTGTGTCTAAACATTAGGAAATTATTGTAATTCAAGTAACTGATGCTTTATCAATTATATTTTCAGTATACAGTATGTTTACTCAAATATGCGTTAGCTTCTTAATGGAAATAATTTTTTGGTCATTCACTTCCAGTCTGATCTTTTGTTATATTTATAAATAAGCCTTTGTCTTGTCGATTCTTTTATTGTTTAACTTCTATGTTATTAGATGAATTCGATGACAGTAATAATGTTAGCCATATCGTTGTAAAAAGACGTTCGGTATTTACCGGTATTTTGTAAGAATTCTTGCGAAACTTCAGCATTTATGTCATTAATCTCTCTTCCAGATTTATGCGTTATGCCTTTTAGCTTTCATTATAATAATTGCTCTGGATTATCTCATGTGGTATTGTCCTCTATCTGTCATTCTGTATTACACGTCTACTAGGTTCAAAGAAGGATTATCCTGGCCTAGACCTATACGCTCATAGTCATTTTACAATCGATTTCATGAAATGGTTTTATACAGCTACATTTTCGAGGACTTCGGCATTATGCATGGTATCTCTACAAAACACAATATGATCAGACAATTTAAGAGAATGAATTAAGCATTTATTTTAATATTTGTTTTTCTATGAACATGCTGGGTTAGGGAAAACTAACACTTGCACAACCTATATAATCTGAGTTAAACTATCTTTATTCATTTATATTATATTTGTTATTGAAGATTCCAATGAAAAACGAGTACATAAAGGAACAAGAGATTCAGCAAATAATAATATTACAGAATTCAAAGGTCAAGTTCTGAATTCTCAACGATTAGTCGGAGTGGAAAAGAGAGTACTTAGAAGGTAGGGACTGATGCACGTTTAGGTGCAGTGGATATTGGATTGATACGAGTTCCAATTTCATTTGAATTCGTTGCATTCACTTTCGCACAAATACTCTTGAGAACGATGATAATATAGGTTCTCTTTCTTCAACTATGGATCAAATAGCAGGAGTAATTTGGTTTCTGTTTCCCTGGTTGGTAACCAGTCTACCACATAAAAAAATGGTAAACTTCTACGCGAAAATCTTTTACCTAGTCAGTCATTGATAAAAAAATATGATCGCAAAAGCGTTTATCACGTATGGGACTTAAATGATTGTCAAGATAGGGGTCCCATTTGCATAGACCTACTGTCAGACTCGCTATTATGCGTCTGAGTACAATTTGATAAAGCAAATTGACGGAGATGAAAATGAGGTTAGAGCTATTATTTCGAATAATTTCGAGACACGACACCTAGCTACTTAAAGGGAAGAGTTACTTCAACCCTTAAGAGAAAGAATCACATTGACTGACACAGGCATAAATAGGGAGCAAGGGAAAGATAGGTATGTTTTAAAACATAAACTTAGACTCCAAGAGGCTGAGGCAGGGATATTAGGAAACAGAATTACGTTCTGTTTGATGAATTTTATATGATTTGTCTAAGCCGGAGGAAGATATCATAATTGAGCCCTACTTCCATTCACATCTTAGAAAGTGTGTTGTTTTGAAGTACAAATACGATAATGTCGACATAAGAATGAAAAAGACGTTTCAAACTGAACGTTCCAAACTATGTTTGATTGATCAGGTCATATTTCGTTCCAGATATTTGAGAACATATAGGCAATTGTAAACTCTACCAAATTTTTTAAAGCTACAACCCCATATGCAGGAATAGGATATACAGCCTAATTTTTTCACGACGATAATCTTTGATATTTCCGAAACTTACACGCAGAATAAAATCAGGAAATCAATACATAGTAATTTTCATTGGTATGTACCCAGTCTTCTTCTTCTTCTTCTAAGTGCCCTGATTTTTTCAGGACGTAGACGATGATGGCTTTCCATGTCTTTATATCCCTGGTGGCTCTTTGCAAGATTTCTCCTGTTACACCATGCAACCGTTGTTCTGTTATCCACCTGATCAGGTCATTCAAATATGTTATACGCTGCTTTCCCCTGTCTCTTTTTTCATCTATCTGGCCTGATAGTATCAGGTTCTCCAAGCCCTCCTTACTCAATGCATCTCAAGAACTTTACCTGTCTCTTCTTGATGCTCAGGATTAATTCCCTTTTCATTTCCATCCTTTCTAAAAACTCATCATTGCTCACTTGCTCGATCTATGATATCCGCAGCATCATTCTGAACCACAGTTCAAATGCTACAAGTTTCTCCTTCATCTTTGATGATATTGTCCGGCATTCACTGCCATCATATAGCAATCCAGTACTCTTTTTCTGCCTTCAGTCAGTCAGTTAAGTTCCATACGTGATACACGCTTGGACGATCATGTCTCGAAAGAGATATGACTGACTGGGCAGAAGATTATCCTGCAGTAGGTTGCCATTGCTTCCTGGGGTAGACAGGTTGCCGACCAAGGCTATAGAACCCAATCTGTCCCGTTATTTAACCCATAACTGGAAGGAAGTGACGGATTAATACCTTTCCCAAGGGTATTTACGCGTAAGTGAATGCAATGAATTCGGCTGGAATTCGAATTTGGCTCCCCGATTTCTCGTTCCGAGCCGATATCCAATGCACCACAACGCACACCGTTTTCTGCCTTACCTGTTCCAAAAAAGAACGCTCAGAGGATAGCCCACTTATGAATAGATAAAATATTCCCTGGATTCGGTACCTCTTTTCAGTTAGTAATATACAACGTTAGAGAAAATATTAATATATTTTCGAAAGCGGCGCTAGAAGCTTTAAATATAGACCGTTTGAAAACTTTATTCTACCACCCACAAAGCAACATAAACTTAGAACATTAGCTTAGAACGAAGCAAGATGTTTTTTTTAATTATTTCACCCCAAGCAAGGAATTCCATTGCCACTATTGTGCATGGGGCTACATAGGGGAAGGTAAAGAGGAGGAGTGGTTAGGTGTAGGAAATGTCAGAAGGAAGGTAATAGATGGGTAAGGATACCGAGCATGAGGGTTAGGCAGATGGGATTGAAAGAATGGGAGGGAGTTAATGTGTTAGGGGGTGTCTATTGACCTTACATTTAATCTCCTGGAGATTGTAGCCGTCGGGGCATCAATCATATGGAAGGGAATTCCACAGTCAGGAAGTGCGAGAAGAGAAACTGTTGGAGTAAAAGTTGCGGTTGCATTTTATCGGTTTCACTGTAAAAAAGGGGATCTAGTTGTTAATCTAGTTTCTCGTGCAAATTCGTATCTAGGGGGCAGCAGGGATCTAAGTTCATTGGAGCAGAAGCCGTGAAATTATTTATAGAAGAGACACAGGGAAGCCACGTTCCGGCGGTGAGAGAGAGACTGCAGGCGGTCTGCCAAGTTGGTATCGATCACTTTATAGACCCTCCGCTGTACCTTGTCGAGAAGCCCGAGGAGAATAGCAGGAGCACCCGACCAGATATGGCAGCAGTATTCAATGTACGGGCGGATGGTAGATTTATATATGTGCAAGATAGATTGAGACGGAAAAAACTTCCGGACCCTGCACAGAGAACCGACTTTCATAGCAGCGGATTTAGCAATGGATTCGATATAGTCATTCCATTTGAGGTCTGTTGTAAGTGTGAAACCAAAGAGGCATAGTGTTTTACTCTCTGGGAGGCAAGCCTGGTCAATGCTAATGGGATGTAGGTGCGATTGTCTATGATGGTTAATTGATAGTAGCTTTGTTTTAGAAGCATTAAACTTACGAGTCATTTCTTTCCCCAGTCCACTAGGAATTGGAGGTCCTTTTCAAGCTCGGCTGCAAGGTTAGCTTTGTCGCGTACACCAGATTTTTGGTCGATAAATTCTGTAGCAATGACAAAACATATAATTTTTTATTAACCAGATGCTCATGGCAATCATCTTTAACGATAGCGTATCGACATGTGTTACACTATTCCACTTGTTTTATGATAGGACATGACGCTAGTTAGTATCTTAAATCTACGTCGCCTTTATTATGGAGACGTGAACCACATCATTACGCTACTGAAAATATACAATACATTTACCTAGTTACGAATAATTTTAAAATATGTAAGAAACGACCAATAAAACGGTCTAACGATGTAGTTTCTAAAATTATTATAGTAACCATCATAAACGGAACAAATTGACTGGTGAAAGAAACCGGGTTATTTATCAATCATGAAGAGCGGTCCAGTATTTTATAAGATAAATGGTTAATAAACTAGTTCGCTAGATAATACACATCCCAAATACTTTAAGGCAGTGAATATTGATGCATGAATAATACCTACCGATAATAGGCTATTTAGAAAGGCAATGATTTCAGACCCAGTTCTCAGTGATAAATTTACAAACGACTCAGATAATGTAGGAAACACCTACCTAGAAAAGAAATGCAGACTTCAACATAACTATTTAGAAGATGTATAAGATATTCCGATATAGGAACTTTATACTATGATACATCAAAAGTGAGCAGAAGAAAATGACAGGACCCACAATAGTGGTAGAAATACATGTAGCTTCTCGGGTTCAAACTGCTAACAATATATAACAATATATAAATAAGAGTAAATAAAATGAAGTAGAATTTTAGTATTTATAAATGTGACGATACGACGGACGATAGTTCTGAAGCATATGAAAGTATTAGCCGTCATCACCATAATAAGCCTAGATTCACAATAATGGCAGAGAATAAACTATCCCAGTACATAGGAGTGTATACTAATCGCATGGATTTCAATCCGTCGAACATTCATTCTTACAAGTCAAAGGAGAAATAAAATGATGAACATCTAAAAAACAAACTAGTATTAAATAATGAAAACAAGCAACAGATGAAAATAGAACAAAGGACGCGTCTATTTCAGACAAAAAGAGTAAGAAAAAGAATATTCGAGTCTTTATTAACTAGCTCACAGGAATATATTATATGAACAATATTCATATAATGCTTAATCCACATTGAAATTTATTTTAAAATATAAAATCAAGAATTCTGAAAAAGACTTTTTAAAATTTGGGCGTGGAAACAGTGTATAGTGAAATCACAACCAGATCAAACACTGGCACGCATAGACAGACACACACATACACGTTCAAAAATATGCATAAACAGAGAAGTTCATAAATTCTTGTTAAAAAAATGTGAATGAACAGTTACGTTGGTTTGCCAAAAACAAAAAGACATTACCAAATAACCACAGACCTTTGTGCAGTCGGAAAAAAATGTTGACAAAGAGCAAACAGTAAGGAAAATGTTGCTAAAGAGCAATAGGAAAAGAAACACATTGCTACATAGCAAACGGAAAAGAAACATGTTGCTAAAGAGAAAAAGGGAAAGAAACGTGATGATAAAGGGCAAACGGGTTGGAAAAATGTTGCTAAAGAAAGAAAAAGGAAAAAAAAAGCCATGTTGCCTAAAGGCAAACGGAAAGGAGACATATTTCTAAAGAGCAAACGGAAAGGAAAAATTTAGCTAAAGGCAAACCGAATTGAAATATGTTGTTAAAGAGGAAACGGAATGGAAACATATTGCCAAACAGAAAACCAGAAGTTAAACATATTGATAAAGAGAAAACAGAAAGGAAAAATATTTCTAAAGAACAAACGGAAAGGAAAAAATGTTGCTAAACAGGAAACGGAAAGGATACTTATGATTAAAGAGAAAACGGAAAGGTAAAATAGATCTAAAGAGCAAACGGAAAGAAAATTCTTTCTAAAGAGCAATCGGAGTGGGAAAACGTTTCTAAAGAGCAAATGAAACACATTGCAAAAGGGAAAACGGAAAAGAAAAATGTGTCTAAAGAGAAAACAGAAAGGAAACATGTTGCTAAAGAACAAAAGGAAAGGAAACACGTTGCTAATTACCCAACGGTAATGAAACATGTTGGTAAAGAGAAAACAGAAAGAAAACATGATGCTAAAGAACAAACGAGATTAAAAATGCTGCTAAAAAGCAAACGAAAAAGAGACCTGTTGCTAAGGATAAAACGGAAAGAAAACCTGTTGCTAAAAGTAATTGGAAAGGAAATACATTGCTAAAGAGCAAACGGAGGGAAAACATGTTGCTAAGACAAACCAGAAACGAAAATGTTGCTAAGACAAACCAGAAACGAAATATGTTGCTAAGACAAACCAGAAACGAAACATGTTGCTAAGACAAACCAGAAACGAAACATGTTGCTAAGACAAACCAGAAACAAAACATGTTGCTAAAGAGCAAACGTAAAAGAAAAATGTTGCTAAAGTGCAAACTGGAAGGAAACATTTTGCAAAAGCGAAAACGGAAAGACATTACTAAATAGACATAGACCTGTATGCTGACGGAATAGAAAAGATGGACGTAAAGTGAAAACAAAATAAAACATACAACTTAGGCGCAAATAAAAGGAAAACATTTATAGCTAAAAAGCAAACGGAATAAAAACAAGTAACAAAAGAGCAAACAGAAAAACATGTTCCTAAATAGCAAAAGGAAAAAACATTTTGCTAAAGATCAAACGGCAAAAATATGATACTAAAAGGTGAACGGAAAGACATTGCTAAACAGTCGTAGACGATTGTACAGACAGAAAAGAAATCATGTAGCTAAAATACATACGGAAAGAAAACATGTAGTTAAAGCGCAAAAAAGTGTATCTCACTTCCTAAAGAGCAAACAGAAAGACATTTCTAAGCAACCATAGACCGCTGCGAAGATGAAAAACGTTAACATGTGGCTAAAGAGCAAACGATAAAAGAACATTGCTAAAGCGCAAACGGAAATACATTAACTAACTGTCATAAACTTTGTGCCGAAAGAAAAGAAAACATTTTGCTTAAGCGGAAATTAAAATAAAATATATAGCTAAAGTGTAAACGGAAAAAACATGATTAAATAGCGATAGAACCTTTTATAGAAGGTAATAAAACATGGAAGCAAACCACAGGCTTGTCTTAGAAGAGATGTGTGCTGTGTTCCTTCAACAGGCTTAATCAAAACAGATATGACACTAGAATATGTTACATAAAAGAAATCGACAGTTGGGGATCAATCATTTTTGCACACAAGAATGGACACGTCTGATATGTACATATAATACTGCCTATAGAGAGAACGACAGTAGTTTTGTAGTTGCAACTACCTTTGTCACTGTCAGCTCTCTGCCTTCGGGCGTAGAGCGCGCTCTGTCTTCGGGCAGTCGTGGCTCCGCTGAAGGGTAGATTCACGACTGGGTAACGATAGACAGATATTTTTGGCCGGGCTATATGGCCCGGAAGACCCACATAAAAATGACTTTGTGTCACATGTTGCCTTAAGTGGGGCAGGCTAACTAAATACTATAGTTGTGTAGTTTAGTAAAGTGTCAGTTGGTCAGTAAGTTGGTGCAGAGTAAGTTGGAGTTGTTTGAATATAGACTCATTACCAGAACATACTATTTCACTGCAAGACTGTATATATTGATTTCTACTAATAGTATTCCTGAATTTACTAACTCGTGTTCCAGTTTGTATATTTCTGTTCAATATAACTTACATTTTCTATCTTCATATAGGTTTTTGTTATTTGTTATTTTGTGTGGTTTCTCAACCGTTACGTTTTTGCTATTTATTATTTTGTGTGGTTTCTCAACCGTTCGGTTTTTGTTATTTATTATTTTGTGTGGTTTCTCAACCGTTCGGTTTTTGTTATTTATTATTTTGTGTGGTTTCTCAACCGTAATTCACAACTTTGACTTTGTTCGATACCGAGGACATGATCAGGATACATCTGGGAGAATTCGGAAGTAATGATTATAATTTATGCCTATACGCGAGTGATTGTGCAATAAAATCTTATAATGTTTTCATTGCTGCGCAATTATGTAAAAGTTTATTTGCTGTTATATCATATACATAAATGTAAGTTTTAATATGTCCCATAATGTTTCTTCAATTTAATTTCACTTTTATAGCACTGCTTGTCAAACTAGGTGCAAACAAATGTTAACTCCGTCGGGCAATTAGCATTACGAACCATATACTGGAATCTATAATTCAAATTCTGATAAATAAGAAGCGTCACTGCTATCCGACGATGTATTGATGTTGCCAAAGATGTATTCCAAAAGATAAGCGGGGTTTTATAGGACAGAAAAACATTAGCTACAAAGAAATTAGTACTGAACTGTTTCGTAATGTGTGGCTTACTCTATAAAATCGAAAGAAAAAATGCAGACTTGAAGCAAAAGGAATCTAGAAACACAGAAAGATACCGAGATTACCATAGACCGAACACGAGGGCAAAAACGATTATAGGCATTAGAAATTAAAAGGAAACTTGAACATAACATCAAGAAAAAGCAGTTGACATTTCAGGGCATGGAATGAGGAAATGAATAAAGCAGAGAACTGAAAGAACATTAACATTTATGCAAATAAGTTTACAAGCCAAAAAGATATGAACACATCACACAATAAGTACAGTAGCAAACAATAAACATGGCGACACTAATAAAAAATACATATGAATTTTATAAATAAAAGGCTTCAAATGTCACGTGACACAATTTGGGCCCAATCGGATTATTAGTATACACAATAGTTTTTTAAGCTACTGTTTTTGGTTTTCAAAAATATAGAACATTTTGAATAAAATATGTGATAGTGGATGAAATATGGATTGACTACTTCACTTCGAAGTCAAATCGACCGTCAGCTGATTGTGTAACAGCTGGTGAAAGCGACCAAATCGCAAAAATTTGCATGCAAGGTTTTGAGCTCCGTATTTTGCGATGCCCGAGATATTTTTTCATCAATTACATTGAGAAAGGAAGCACCATCAGCAGCAAATATTATATAGCATTAAAGCTGTGTTTCAAGGAAAGACTCAACAAAAACCAGCCACAAATGAAGAAGAAAAGTAATCTTTCACAAAAACAACGCACCGAGCCACTAGACGATTGCAACGGTAGCAAAACTAAATGAATTGCATTTCAAATTGCTTCCGCATCCACTGTATTCTCTGGCTTCCAACGACTATTGACTTTTGCACACCTCAAAATAATGTTCCAGGGGAAAAGATATGAATAGAATGAAAAAGTGATATCTGAAACTGAGTCGTATTTTGAGAGAAAAAAAACAAATTGTTCTAAAAAAAATAATCGAATTGTTAGAGTAAAGTTGGATTAAATTTATCATTAAGAAAGAGACTATGATCATCTGCTAAGTCGAATATGACCTAAATGTTGTAGTTTTATTATTAAGGCTCAGGATGAGGAATGAGTTATTGGGTTGACCTGACGGGGTCAAAAATACAACTAAAGTCAGGGGAATTGGTTTCTCTCAGAGGTCATACCAGTTAAGACTGTCAAATAACTTCACATGAATACTACCCACATTTGGGAATATATCTCTTTCTCCCCTCCCCTCCCATTTCTTAATTTCTGTCTTCCCTACTTCCCCTCACAAATATTTTCATTTACTTATTTATTTGTAATTTTATGTTCATTATTATTATTTATATTATGTTCCCTTTTGATTTTAGAAAAAGCTCATACCGGCAAAAAGTTTATGCCAGATGGAGGAATATTGAGATGAGTTTTAAACTCATTGAAATGAACTATAGTTTATAACTATTATGACGTGTTGTGTTTTCCTTTGTAAACTATATATATATATATATATATATATATATATATATATTAATCATATATATATATATATATATATTAATCATATCACCCCGAGCAAGGCGGTAACACCACTGAAGCGCAGGGGGCTACGTAAGAGTGAAAAGAATGGAGAAGAGAAAGCTGGAAACCACATCCTAAGCAGGGAACAAGGGATGAGCTTCTTCACCTGTTCAATAAACGTGGGTGGAGTGTGAACCGGGCAATAGTTTAGTCTATCTACTCCAATTGAGGAAAAATAAATAAATAAAAGAGTGAAAAGAGTATATATATATATACTCTTTTCCATTCTTTTTCACTTTTTCAAAATTCGCCATCCCCAAAAATACGGAAATGCAGAAACATTTGAATATATATTAACATACATACATACATATATATATATATATATATATATATATATATATATATATATGTATGTATGTATGCATGTATGTATGTATGTATGTGTGTTAATAATTATTCAAATGTTTCTGCATTTCCGTATTTTGGGGGATGGCGAATTTTGAAACACACATTTGATTGGTCTGTCATATATTTATTAAAAATATATGACAATTACATTAAGATTGCCTTTGCAATATACATTCATGATGAGAGATCACTTGATGGAGATACAGTGTACTTGGGAAATGAATAACTACGACGACTTCCTTGATGAAAATCAAGGTTTTGATTGTAGAACTCTAAAAGACTATCTGTTTACCCCGGCGTTGTTCGAGGTTTTGTTAGTGGCTATGTTAAAAGGGTCGCGTCAAGTGCTTATTCAAAAAGATACCGTATGAAGTAGCTCTGAAGCGTAAATTAAATAAATGTCAATTAACTATTGGTTTTTGTTGTGTTTGTAAAACGGGATTCATGGATGGTCAATTTTGTCAATAAACATGAATGATGTATGTAAAAATAGAAAAAACTGTAGCTGGTGTTAAGGGGGCATGTAATGTGATGTGATGCAATGACGTTGTGACGAAGAATTGGATGTAATGTCAATGCAAATTATCGAAGGGTTGACACCTTGTAGAAAACAGAAAATTTGTATGGCTTATGATTGGGTAGAAGTTAAAAAATGACTCAATTTCTTTTTTCTTTCTTTCTTTCTTTTTTCTTTTTCTAAAGCAACTAAGCGCACCCTTCATATCAATTGAAATTTTGCTTTGCATATAAAGACATCAGATGTTAATCTTCCATTGATTCAACATTGAGTGAGTTTGAGTGATGAATCATGGAGAAATGCATAAAAGGGCACATATGACAAACTGAAATTATGTCAGTCATTGATTTTTGACAAACTCTCTGTATTATTTCGAAAGAAATGTCCACATACAAGCTTTCGATTTTGATTTGTTCCTTAGCAGATTTTGGTTGAATTAGCATAAGGCTTTGCGGGGAAGATGAGTTCGTAAATTCTATGCGTTTCTGTGATTTCTGTCGTAAC
The DNA here is from genome assembly GCA_037127315.1 of Ascarosepion bandense. Classification (NCBI taxonomy): domain Eukaryota; kingdom Metazoa; phylum Mollusca; class Cephalopoda; order Sepiida; family Sepiidae; genus Ascarosepion; species Ascarosepion bandense. The sequence goes on from JBBBDQ010000845.1 coordinate 1,084,982, forward strand.
CTCTCAATACCCAAAAAACTTTTGGATATATCAAAATTCCTTTATTTTTCTGTTAAACATGGATTACATCTAATACCTAGAATATCAGGAGTACGTGCCGTGCTTATCAGTTTATACTTTATCTGTGGGTTTAGGCCTTCTTCCATCAATTCAAAGTGTTTTCGGAAGATGGCTGTCTGACGCCTTAAATTAGTTTTATATATCTTTTAGTTGTCTATTAATTGATTCACTCATATCATATGCTTTACTGATGTGCTGGTACCTCTGAAAAGGAACGATAATCTACCTTAAACTATATATATATTTATGATTACCTAAAACATTTGATTTCTCGGCCTTAGATATATTTATAATTTTTTATATTTTTATTTATTAAAATATTTTCCCTGTTTATATATCCTGCCAATATTGTCTTTCTCCTTTCGCCTTTTCCTTTTGTTCCTGTGTTATATTTTTACGTAAAACAATTAGATTCCAACGTCATTAATCTACATGTTTTGGGAAAAAAATTAAAGATTCTTTGGCAAATTTTAATAATATGTCATGATTATTAATGTTTCTATCTCTTTCATTTTCCTTCCCACATTTTCGTTTTCTTTTTTCATTCTTATATATCTATCTCTTTCTCCACACCTTCCCTGTCTAACTGTCTGATTGTCCAACATATATTTTACCTTTGTCTCTTTTTTATTCAGACCTCTTTCCTATAAACTTTCTTCTCTTTTTTCTCTTTCATCCTTTTTTTTCTCATTTCTCGTTTTACTTTTCCCCTACTTCCGTTATTCTGATATGCTAATTTTTCATTTCTTTACACTCATATACTTAATTTTTAGTGTACATTTTACAGATTGTGTTAAAATTCATTTCGTTAATATCTCATTGCGTTCCCGCTCTCTTACCACCCTCTAAAATAGCGTTTGGATGACTGCAATCTAACACACATTTCTCTCTTGTTTATTTACCTCCTCTTCCATTTGTTTTTCCTATTTCTATTTTTTTCTTCTTTTTCAGTGAACTTCCAATGTATGAAAACATTTGAATTGTTTCCATAGTAACGAATCGCTGACGAATCGAACATACTTCGCAGAAATGAGAAATCGGGCATATATTATTTTCAAAGTCTTATTTGAAAAAAAAATATTTAGATATGTAAATAGATAAATTTATTAACATTCAGCGTTCTGACTGGATCAATTTGTTTTATATTAATAGAATCTTTAACTAGATTTTATAAGTCATCCATATACAGGCCGATCACTGTGGCTAGATATCTACTTGCTTTTTGCTGGAATGGAAACTCGATTTATTTGGTGACAATTGAAGTCGCTAAACCCTAAGACATAGGCACATGGAATCAGAGAAAGGAAACATTAGCGTGTTATATATTAGCGGTGTATATACACGCCAGTCACCAAAAGAACTCAATTAAATGACAAAGAGTTATGCATAAATCACAGAGTTGGTAACTGTTTTTATTTAAATTTTCAGCCCTAGGGAGCTCAATCTTAATGAGAGCATAATATATATATATATATATATATATATATATATATATATATATATATAGATAGATAGATAGATAGATAGATAGATAGCATGGAGTACTGCTGCCATTTATGGTCAGGTGCCCCTGCCGTTCTCCTCAGTGTTCTTGACACGCTCCAAAGGAGAGTCTGTAATGTGATAGATACTGATCTGGCGGCTCGACTGCAGCCACTTCCCCATCGTCGAAAGGTGGCCTCCCTTTGTCTGTTCTATAAATACATTTATGGCTTCTGATCAAACGAACTTAAGTCACTGATGCCTCCTCAACGGGTGTTTACTCGTGCAACCAGACTGGCAACTGGGTCCCACCCATTCACAGTCAGGTTAGCCAAATGCAGACGACAATTCTACTCCTGCAGCTTCTTCTCTCGCACTTCCCGCCTGTGGAACTCGCTTCCGTATTCTTGCTTTCCTGACGGCTACAACCTCCAGAAATTCAAATGTAAAGTCAATACTCATCTACTAACCACTGGACTCTAGCTCTCTCCCCACCCCTGTATAACCCTCCCTTTCTTTCCACCTATGTATCTGTCATCGCACCTGCTTTCTCAGCTTTCTATTGTTCCTTTCTAACTAGTTTGTACTCCTCGCTCTTTTCTAATTAATCTTTTTACATTTATGTAGCCCCCTGCACATCAGTGGCGTTTCCGCCTTGCTCGGGGTGAAATGATTAAAAAAAGAGAGAGAGAGAGAAAGAGAGAGAGAGAGAGAGAGACGAATAGATAGCTGGATAGAGAAATGAATAGATAGATATTTGAAAAACTGACATAAGAGAAAATTAACGCAATTATGTTTATTATATTGTGGATTTTATTTTATTTTATTTTTTTTTTTGGTACATGTGTTTCAAGTATTGTGACCGTCTACAGGCTGCTGGTACATATAAAATTCTTTGTTGTTAATTTTAAAGAATGATTGTGATCTCCGAAGTTAAACATTTTACAAATGTTTCTTTTTTAAAGTACTAGTTTTCATGACCAAAAGACGTTCTTTTTGTCTAGGTTAATAAAATAATTAAACTTAGTCAGAGAAAGACAAGGAGAAAGAATAAAAGAGAAAAGTGAAAAAAGAAAAGAGACAAAAGCAAGAGATGACAATGAAAAGTGGATATGTTTATTTTTATCTTCCTATATTTGTACCTTATCTGGCGTCTGTTTTCCTATATTATTGTTTTCTGTATGTACGTTTGTTTCTTCATATGTGTTTGTTTCTCTTTGTGTATGTACATATAAGTGCGTATGTGTGTGTAAAAGTCTATATGCGTTTGTGCTTTTTTCAATGTGCAGATGGAAAATAATCTCGGAAAAGAAAGGATGTCTTCATGGTGTCTTCGTGAAACTTCAAAGTCTTCACTTCTATGCTCAGTTAAGTGACTAAACCTTCTGCATTAATCGTATTAATGCTTTATCTGAATCTTGATATCAAGCATGTTACGATAAAATACTTTTCTGCCAAAGTAGATTGTATCAGACGACTAGTGTGAAAACAATAATCTTTGCACTAAGCTTCATTAGGACTCTACTATATATATATATATATATATATATATAAAGATACGCCTAATGTCAGAAGAATTGTTTTTTTTCAGAGGTCATACCATTTAAGACAGTCAAATAACTTCAAACGGACACTACCCATATTTGGAACTGGCTATATCTCTTTCTCCCCTTCCCTCCTGTTTCTTCATTTCTTTCTTTCCTCCTACCCCTCACAAATATTGTCATTTATTTATTTGTTTGTAATCTTACGTTTCTTATTATTATTTATATTATATTTCACTCTTCAATTTAAGAAAAAGCTCATTTCGGCAGAAATTTTATGCCAGATGGAGGAAATTTTGTAAACGGATCTGATGATTTGAAATAAACTATAGTTTATAACTAATATGACGTGTTGAGTTTTCCTTTATAAACTTCATATCGCCCTGGCTAATACCCATCGAGCTCTCTATACGGATTTACCTATTAATAATTAATTTAAGTAAATCTTGTTGGATTATCCTCACCGTTTCCGGACTTAAAATAATCTATCTATCTATCTATATATATATATATATATATATATATATATATATATATATATATATATATTGAGTTGTTCGGAAGTAAGATTTTTTTCTGTTACATAAATGTGTATGCGTATTTGGGATTTATAAACTGTATTAAATGATAGAACGATAAGGAAAACATCAGGAAAACAGGAAAATACACTTTACTAAATCTTGAAAGTGATACGTAATGATAGTTTTATATTTTGGACATCCTCATTGGGCAGTATTAACGAAATGCACATTTTGCTTCAAAACCGAAAGATGAAATTCCGCAAAGTACATGTGTTTAAAGAATTGACAATTTAATATATACTTATCAATATATATAACCATGCTATCATAGATATCAACAAATTATATTTAGTATTGGGTAATACAGACGAGTCAAGTGTAGAGGTGGAAGACATATAGCTAAAGTATAAACGAAAGAAGTGGAAGACAATTTGTGAGCAAGTAATTTAACCTTGTCTGCTGTAGAAGTGTGGGCTTCGTATTGATTGGAGAGAAGAGGCGTTGTGAGTTTACATTTGTTCAGCACAGAATTAAAGAACCACCACTTATCTCCAGAAGCAAACATAGCAGATGCTCTAGTTGTCTAATTCTTTCAGCAAACAGCAATTTTACTTCAGTTATGACACGGTTACATACATTGTAATAACTGAAAAATAGGCGCTTATTGTAAACAGTGATGTCACTCCGGTACAAGCCAGAAAAAGTGATTTGGCTGGGTAGTAAAGTCCATACATGCAGGTGAGAACTAAAGAGATATACGAAATTTAATATAAAATTAAACTTCTGGAATGAAAGCATCGCTGTCGCCTTTCACCTAAGAGGTCATCTCAGATGGGCAGTTTCTAACAGGGAGACTAAAAACTTCCAAATGTCGTCACAAATTAAATAACGGACCTAGTCCAAATCTGCATGTCTATAACATTTCTGTTGCTAGAAGGTTCTTGGCTGGCAATAAAAAGATATTTACAGACACTATCACGTGATCAGATTTTCTAAGAGGGCAGAGCCGCGTACCATATGATGAGCCGGAGATAGAGGTAAAGAAGTGATTTAGAAGTGAAGTGTGTCTTTCAAGTTTTCTGGGGAAATGCGTGGGAATGTCTACCAATTGCGTGAGGTATTAAGTGATTGAGACGTTTAATGTTTGGATGCCAGAAAACAAGATATAGAAATTTTATGCCAATTGTCATGATGAATATTACAATCATCAAACACAAATAAATTTTAAAAGCATGTAAAAAAATGGCTTTGTCTAAACTGCCAGGAATCTTATCTAGCACGCAACAGCTATGAGAGGAAGATCAGCACTAGAGATACAGGTGATAGCTGACTGATTTTATTAGAAAGTGACGGAAATGCAGGTTAGAACGGTCTGGAAATTCAAAAGAGACTCGCCTATCCCACAGGAGATTTATGCGAACAAAAACTCTCAGATCATGCATATATACTCTAATGTAGATGCCAACGAGGAATTGAGAAACAAGTGAAGGGGAATGCAGAATAAAGATTAGTTTAAACAAACCTAAGATATCAGGAACTCTTCAAAGTGGAATGATTCCATAATCCAAATTTTTGGTACGAATACAACGGATTTCGGAGAAAGAAATATTGAGAAGTTTTTTTGTTCGGCTAGTTTTGGTTTTTTAATTTTGATTGCTGGTAGTCATTGTGGGTAAATGTTAAGATGAGAAGCCTGCAGTGGTATAAATATTCGGTCCTCGAATGAAATATGTGCAGGATGTGACCTGGCGAATAATGCAGCAAAGTGTGGCCTCAGATTTATCCATTGGATTTATTTTAGGGACACTCATCCATAGCGCTGCAACATCCCTGATATTATTCGAATGCTGATCATAGAAGCCTGTCTAGACGCTCACAGGTGTTTAGGTTCCTAATAAACTATCGAGAATCAGAATAGCAACCACTGTCAATTCTATACCCTCAATTTTAAGAGATTTTGCCTCCATCCACATGAAAATACGTGATAACGCTTATATTAACTTCCGAGGAGAAGAAAGGAACCTTGAAACCTTACCTAAACAGGAAAGAATAGATGAGTATGTACTCCTATTTAAGAGAAGAAATATATATACTCGCCTATAAGTGAGCTGGTTTACTCGCATTAAAAATGTTCTGGAGTTTGTACTTTTGTTAAATCGAGATAAAGATTCAGCAAAGGATTAAAACTCATAGAGCCATATTTCTGATGAATGCCATCTAAAACTCACCCCCTACTAAAATATCGGATTCACCAAAAGTTAATTTAATTTCGATCACAATAAATAATTTGGCACTTGAATCGGCTACCAGCAGATGTTTTAGACCATGCAATGTTTAGTTAACGGTCTAAAATATTGAGGAGGAGGTGTCACAGGTTAATCTCCAAAAGCAAGAAAAAATTAATTAACTATTAGAACAACGAAATAAAAAAATAAAAAATGAAAGAATAAATAATATAAAAAAAAAATAAACGGTCTCAAATGAGAAATTTTTAATAAGACTTTTTTGCATTTAAATAACATGGAGAACATCAAGTATAAAATAAAATACATAAGAAAAATAAACATTAAAAAGAAAGAAAATTAGGAAGGATAATACATGAAGTAGCTACTTCTACGCGCAGACAAAGAGAGAGAGAGAGAGAGAGAGAGAAAGAGAAAAAATAACGTGAAAGACAAGTTCAAACAAGAATTAAAACTGGTAGAGACATGCCTCTAAAAATGTTTAAAAAAAATCAATCACTCTCAGCACCAGTTAACGTCTTCGGAATTTCAATCAACATAACTCATTTGTAAATCGAAGCAAAAAAAATATTCATAGAAAACTTCAAACAAGTACTAAGCAAATCATAACCCTACACAAATACACACACACACACACATATATATATATATATATATATATATATATATATATATATATATATATATATAATTGTTTGTGTTTGAGTGTGTGGGTGCGTATGTGTGTTATATAGTTCCCTCATAACAATACAATATATACGTATGTAGTAAAAATATATATATGCGAGTATGTGCACAACCTTGCAAATACGAACACACTAGACGAAAAACACGTGCGAGCACGCACACATAAACACAGATACACACACGCGCAAATTTTATATATGCCCATAGATGAACACAAAAATATCATAAGTGAAATGCACTCATATTAGCGTGCTCACTCATTAATTTTCTGTCACATTGAAAAAAAAACACAAATATATATAGACATTTACATATTTATTTATATATTGTTTTTTGATTTTTTGTCGGAGCCGCATTCTCTCAAAGAACATTTGACTTGATATATAATGTTGATATATAATGTTAGTGGGGAGGAGTTTTTATAAATTAACGTAAATATATCGCAAGTAAATTCGTGTATTTAATTTGTTACTACTACTAGCATCCCTGACATTGATCTCAGAAGAGATTATCTTCAGGGGTGCAAGTAGTAGTGCTTGGAAAATGGAAAAATAAATACAACTTCAAATATGTTGCTATATATTTACTGTAAACTCTTCCCCATCAAGTACTCAGGAAATAGAAAATAAAAACATTTTCAAATATGTTGCTATATTTCTACTGTAATTTATAATATCTCCTCCTCACTAATTGATGTATTATGTAAAACAAACATGATATATCAATTTAAATGTCTCTTTGAAAAATATCTACATGTTGGATTTCCGACAACTATATTAAAGAGACGTTTTACATTACACATGTTTAAACATTCGTCTAATTCGTGACATCTAAAACATCAAATAATCATCGACAAAACAACTATGCTAAAAAAGAAACAACAAATTCAAAATATATATCCTTGAAGCAATATACATTAAAAGACCTAAGCCGTTATTCAATAAAATCAGCTACGAATACTGTAGCAAGTTTTTAAAATGTTTATTTAAACAACAGTTTTTTCATGCGTGCAATATACGTGCATGGTCATGGAATTACAAAGAAATGTTCCATAATGGAAATTTTTCACATTCTCATAAACGCTAAACATAAAAGTCAGACGTTAAATTAAAAGCAGAAACAAAAAATACAATAAATACATAGGACCACAGTTTTCTGGTTATTTTGTTACTACTACTTATTACTACTACTTGCACCCCTACGGATAATCACGAAAGCAGATTGAAAGTACTTCAGTCAGTTAATTGATATATGTGATACACCTTCTGGGCAGAAGATTATTCCGCAGTAGGTTGCCATTGCATTCTGCGGTATACTGTTTGCCGACCAAGGCTATAAAACCCAATCTGTCCTATTATTTAACCCAAAACTGGAGGAAAGTGACGGATTAATACCTTGCCCAAGGGTATTTGTACGTAAGTGAATGAAAGGAATTCAACTGGAATTCGAACCTCAGTACACCGATCTCTCGTTCCACAACGTCCATGAAAGTAATTAGGTAATGGAAAAAATAACTTCTAAAGTTACAGCTCATTTCTCCCATATTAGAATTATTATATACGGAAGATTATCCGTATGATTGGATTTTATTATCAATAATTAGATACATTGTTTCTAATATATATATATATATATATATATATATATATATATATATATATATATATATGAGACATTTAAAAAGAAATGTTTTCTTTTAAACAAATTTTATTAAACTATTTTGAAAATGTGTCTATTTATTCAAAATTTAATTCCACGTATCTAAATTACAGCTAGGTTTTTTATGTCAAATTATATGTTTTAGGTTTGATACTTATATAAGTAGATAGATAGAAAAATGGATTGATTGATTGATATATTGATATATTGTTGTATTGATTGATATTGATTGAGATTGATAGATAGGATTATGTGTGTGTTATAAAGACTGGAACCGAATAAGTAATAAATTAAATATAGATACATATTTGAATATTCATAGAAAGAAGATAAATAATTTTTCATAAAAGTAATGACACGCGAACAGTGGATATCGACGAGGAACGAGAAATCAGGAAGACGAGTTCGAATTCCATTTGATACATTTGTTGTGTGTTTATTATTTGCTTTTGAAAATGAGGCTCTTAAGATTTGAAAATATTTTCACTAATGTTATGGAGTAATACACAAATGTTTTCAACAATTATTATCCTCTATTGTGAAGAACAACAAATATGTGGCATTACATGTTGTGTGAGAGAAACTGTATTCAAAAAATTAACGTAAAACATCCAATAAATATTGTGCTTGTCAGGCCAACATATATAAATCCTCATTTGTCAGATGGAAAACAACATTTAAACTGATATACAATGTTGGTCTTTTGCAAAACACGAATTGATGGATAGGAATTATTGCGTAAGATTGTATTGCTTTTGCTATATCTATTTTAATAAATAATTAATACAAATACACATTATGTATTCACCGATACATGAAGATACACGCGGTGGCACAAAACCACTTATATATATATATATATATATATATATATATATACATAAACACACACACGTATATATATATATATATATATATTTATACATAAACACACACACGTATATATATATATATATATATATTAATGTGTGTGTGTGTACGAAATCTAACATTTGATATATATCCATGCTCTATTATTGATATTGATCAATGTTACTCATAAATATTATTTATATTGCAATATGTTTTTATCATATTGGAATGATAAAAAATATATAACATATATTAGAAGTTTTGAAGTATATTTCATTATGTTTATATATATATATATATATATATATATATATATATATATAAAAATTATGTTTTAGAACATGTACATAATTTCTTCTATATATGTCCCCTTCTCTACAATCATATGGCTGTTTGGACTTCAAACACATCATCGGGAGAAGTAAAGGTTTGGAATCATTCTCTGTTTATATTTGGTTCGTTGTTTTTGTGGGGGCTGGTTGTGGTTTTTGGTAATTAAGTGAATGTATTTCTCGTTTGAACGTTATAAATTTTCAAGAATCTGGTGCGTAAGTGTGAAATTATTGAAATTAATTTGTATTATCTGTTAGCATGTACGTTTTGTCGGTCGGTCGGGTATATCTTTTGGTTAGGATTTCTAAGAGGGTACGTGTTGAGTTGTCATTTTTATGGTTGGCTATCGTCTAATTGATCGATGTCTGCTGTTAGTGGACCTAATTCATGTATTCACTTTGATCCTGTGTCTAGGTTTTCACTTTGGGGTTTCTTAGATAGACCTGATAGGGGTGGATTGTTTTTCTTTCCAATTTTGATTTTTTCGGTATGGAATATTTTTTATTTTATAGTTTTTTTTTTTAATATATTTTTTTAAATATTTTATACTCAAGTTTGGAGTAGTTTTGTATTTAGGCGAAGTTATTGTAAGGAAATCTAAATTTGTATTTTTTAGGAAGTAAATGCAAATTGGCATTTTATCAGTTCTTTGTATAAACTTGTATGTTTAATCTTAATTTTAAGTTTAGAGGGTCGGTTTTTTTCTGTGAATTTTGTTTTTATATTCTTATTTCTATAAATTATCGTTTGGAATCCTATTTGTTTCTTTTGATTTTTTTATATATTTTATTTATTTAGATATTTCTGCGGGCATTAGATCTTGCTTTAAGTTTTTATTACATCGATTTTTTCTATAGCATTTTTATCTTATATAATATAAAAAATCTCTATTCAAAGTTACAGTACTTTTTAGTGTGAATGTAGGGTTAGATCTTACGTGTGCTTACAGTTTATTTTTGTGTATGATACAATTATTCTGAAGTAGTATATTTAATCTTGATTTTGAATATATGAATTTTGATTCTTTTTCGATTTTGGCATCTATTTGTTTAATTTTGATTTTTCAAGTACGGAATATTTTTGTATTTAAGTTATTGTGTTAAGTAAGGTTATTGGTGTAGGTTTTAGTCATAAACCTTGCTGTAAGGATTTATTGGATCGATTTTTTCTATTGCATTTTTTATCTTTTATAATGATAATATCTAATAAAACTCTTAGTATTTCTTAGCATGATTGTAGGGTTAGGTGCCTTATGTGCTTGCAGTTTACTGTGATTTCGTGTCTCTGATTTAAGAGCTTGTTACTATTTATATATTTAAAGATCTCTATTTTTTCTTGAAGGCAAAAGAAAGCATGGTTCTTTTATATATTTTGCTGTTCTTGCTTTATTGAGAATTTTCCATTTGACCTTAGGTGTTTTATTTTCGTTTTTTAATTTCCAAAAGTGTTTGGAGAGAGACACGAAATCACAGTAAACTTCAAGCACATAAGGCACCTAACCCTACAATCATGCTAAGAAATACTAAGAGTTTTATTAGATATAATCATTATAAAAGATAAAAAATGCAATAGAAAAAATCGATCCAATAAATCCTCAAAGGAAAATCTATCACTAAATCCTACACCAATAACCTTACTTAACACAATAACGTTACTTAAATACAAAAATATTCCGTACTAAAAATATTAAAAAATTAAACAAATGGCTCCCAAACTCGAAAAAGAATCAAAATTCATATATTCAAAATCAAGATTAAATAAACTACTTCAGAATAATTATATCATGCACAAAAATAAACTGTAAGCACACGTAAGATCTAACCCTACATTCACACTAAAAAGTACTGTAACTTTGAATAGAGGTTTTTTATTATTATAAAAGATAAAAAATGCTATAGAACAAATCGAAGTAATAAATACTTAAAGCAAGATCTAATGCCCGCAAGAATATCTAAATAAATAAAATATATAAAAAATCAAAAGAAAAAAGTAGGATTCCAAACGATAATTTATAGAAAAAAGAATATAAAAAAAATTCACAGAAAAAAACCAACCTCTAAACTTAAAATTAAGATTAAACATACAACTTTATACAAAGAACTGATAAAATGCCAATTTGCATTTACTTCCTAAAAAATACAAATTTAGTTTTCCTTACAATAACTTCGCCTAAATACAAAAATGATCCAAACTTGAGTATAAAATATTAAAAAAATATATTTAAAAAATAACTCTATAAAATAAAAAAATATATTCCATACCGAAAAAATCAAAATTGGAAAGAAAAAACACCCCACCCCATCACGTGTATCTAAGAAACCCCCAAAGTGAAAACCTAGACACATGATCGAAATGAATATATAAATTAGGACCACTAACAGCAGACATCAATCAATTAGGGTGTTTTTTCTTTCCAAATTTGTTTTTTTCAGTATGGAATATTTTTTTTTATTTTATAGGGATTTTTTAAAATATATTTTTATTATTTTATATTCAAGTTTGGAGTATTAGTGTATTTAGCCAAAGTTATTTCAAGAAATCTAAATTTGTATTCTTTAGGAAGTAAATGCAAATTAGCGTTTTATCAGTTTTAACGTCTTAGATAGACGCCGAAGTGAAGTGGTAAATCCATTTCTCAACCATTGTCACATATTTACGCAAAATCTTGTCGCGTGGTGACTATTGCAAACAACATTCTGAATATCGACATGGTTTTTTGAATCGACTGTGAGCCAAAGCTTCACCCACATGAAACACAGCTTTCTACTCGACAAATGTTTATGAAAATGGAACGAAAATAACAGTGCTTTCTGATGTGTACAAACTCAATTTACTATCGGCCAAAACGAGGATGTTTTGCTCGATTCCGGGTCAACTGCAAATTTTGGACGATCTGGGCGCTCAGCAAGATTTGTGTTTGTACGACTGCGTTTTATGTCAGCATACGACATCGAAACCGATGTTTCCGACGAAGCAGAGTCCGAATAACACTTATTATCCTATTGGTTCGCTTGAAAAATATTTTTCCTATCAGACAGCATTTCTTTATGAACACATGAATTCAGTTTTGGTATATATATATATATATATATATATATATATATATATATATATATATATATAAGGCAAGATGTTTGAGTCTGTGTCTGTTTATCCGCCTGTATGTCTGTAATTTTTCAGTCCTTTTATTTTAGTTTTTGCTTCTGGTTTGGCTCTACGTAGGTATAAATGTAGTTCTTAATCTCAGCCATGATACTATTTATCAGAGGACTTATTTAGCATTCAAAATTCAGTTTACGACAAAAAAAAACTTCTTTGATGTCGATACCAGGAAATCAAAATTTGACTTAATCCATTCATTTCTTTCAGTCTACGGTTTCGCGTTACCTGGAAACAACTATTGCTTTTTTTCTTTAGTGCCAACATCCAAAATGTCTGAGCTTACGCACCAGGGATTAGTTTTAAAACTTTCATTACACCCGATCAATGCAGGCTATAATGCTAGTAATATCATATATATTATTTCTAATGACAGAACCCATTAAATGCTCTTGTCTGTGCTTATTTATATTTATTTATTTTGCAATAGTATAATTCAAACTACACAAAACTGATTAACTATTTCCTTGTAAAACTAACGTGAAACAGTAATTGAAATTTAGGCATTAACTTTACACATAGTGTGACATTTGTAATAAACAGCTTAGTAAGCGTTTAATGCTTTGTGTCACGTAGATTGAAAGATCATGAATAAGTTTCACAAGATCTCCTGTGATGAGATCGGCTTGCATTAATTGTCCCTGGCAGCGTTGAATTACATCCGTCTAAACTGCGCTTTGAAAATTTAAATATACTACGTTAATTGATAAGTAAATAACATTGTTCTTGGGAATGTCGCTTTATATATATCTATTAAATATTAAGAAATATAAAGAGAGAGAACCGATTTTGTACACGAAAAAGTTGATATCCTGAAAATGTATTTATGAAAATCATTTCAATTTCAACTGACAAGAATATAAACTCTCACGTCAATGATTACAGGATATATTCTCTGTAGAAAAGTCTAATCTTATGATTACCATTACTTAAAGCTGATGGATTTATAAAAATCAAACCGTGATATACGTTCGTTTCTGGTCCCGAAGACTTTCGTTAATATCGAGAATCTGAAGCATTTTTTTTATAGTTCTTATATGTGTAGGATACTGAATTAAAAGATTTTCCATTATTACGTCTTGTTGTTAAAGACTTCATAAAAGTAAAAAAAAAGATCAGAATTATGTATATTATAGGATGCTTATCTCTGATATTCCGCCCATGCACTGCATTGAGAAAGAGTTATAGCTAATCACCATCAATTGAGGTGTTTCATTAGATGACTAGTGTAACTCTGTAACAAGTACATATGCCTATATGATTTCAAATGTATAATCGGGTTTCTGATATACTTCATTAGAATATATGTAAGGTAAATAACTTAGTTACATCTATAGGCGTGTTATCGACTCATGATAGATCCGTTTATGTTAAGCAACAAGAACTTAAATATAGCTTTTATCTGTGTCAACGAAGTTAATTCAATGGTAAATATTCGTCGTTTGAACAATACTTTATTAATTTCAGGTTAGAATTCAGCTCATAAAATATTTCTTCTTATGTGACTGTTGTTGTTGTGTGTCCCTTACATATTTACTTGGCTTACGGCCTATCACATTCATTACACCGGTTCTAGCTCGATCACCGAAGTTAAGCAACGTTGAGCTTGGTCAGTACTTAGATGGGTGACCGCTTGGGAATACCAGGTGCTGTAAGCGTATAGTGACGGATATGCGTTGTGGTGCAGTGGATATCGGCACGGAAAGAGAAATCGGTGAGCCGAGTTCGAATTCCAGTTGAATACCCTGCATTCACTTAAGCACTGGTAACCTTGGAAAAGGTATTAATCCTTCCCTTCCCTCCAGTTATGGGTTAAATAACACGGGTAGAAATTGGGGGACCCTGCTCTTAAAAACAAATCCCAATGAATCTTGATACTCGAAAAATGTTGTAAAAATAAAATAACCTTACCCAAAAAATCATTGGTTATGACCTTAAATGATCCCATAAGATTTGATAGGTCGTTAAACCTCGAAACAAACAAACATATTTACTTATAATTAGGCGCACACATACAAACGCGCAAGTATACGCAAGCTTTGGTCAGAAATTATGACTGGTACTATAAAAAGGATCTGCGTTGTGGTGCAGTGGATATCGGCTCGGAACGTGAAATCGGGGAGCCGATTTCAAATTCCAGTTGATTTCATTCACTTAGGCGCAAATACCCTTGGGAAAGGTATTAATCCGTCTCTTCCTTCCAGTTATGGGTTAAATAACAGGACAGATTGGGTTCTATAGCCTTGGGTGGCAACAACTAATCTACCGTAGAAAGAAATGGCAACCTACTGCGGGATAATCTTCTACCCAGTCAGTCATGTCTCTTTCGAGACATGATCGCCCAAGCGTGTTTCACGTATGGCACTTAACTGACTGACTATAAAAAGAAATCTACGACATTATATTAGATATATAATAAAATACAACATAAAAGGAACATGAATCCTATAAACAAGTCATCCAAAAAAACTAAAAATATTTTATAAAAGAAAAATATTTTTACCAAATATCAATAACAACTTCATTAACCTATCGGATGACAAACTTACTCCAGCTGAAATAGAATTACTTAATCTGGGACAAAATTTTCATGTCGCACAGAAATCTAATTCAATGTTTAAACAAGTAAAAATTGAAGCAAACACCGTTATTCTCGAACAATTCGAGTCTGGACTCATCTGGAGTTTTTACACCCGACTTCTCACCTAGAACCGAGGCACAACTGAATGATGTCCACATTACAACTTCGTTTGTCTCTAAGATAATCTTAAAACTTGACCCTCACAAAGCGAGCGGTGGTGACGGAATCCCAACCATAGTCTTAAAGAAATGTGCCCCTGAACTCTCCTCTGTCCTTTCTAACCTCTACAACCTCTGCCTATCTGCTTCCTGCTTTCCTGCCTGTTGGAAATCTTCTGTAGTTCCTATATTTAAAAACACTGGAGAACCCTCTGACCCTGCAAATTACCGCCCTATCAGCCTTCTTCCGATCTTTGGCAAAGTGTTCAAAGACATTAACATCAACGCCGAGGTGGTTCAGCATCTCACAGCACACAGGCTCCTCCCGGACAAGCAATATGGTTTCCGCTTCACAAGATCTACTGCTGATATGCTAACGACCATCACCGAGTACATATACCAGGCACTCGACAGGAATGGCGAAGCCCGAACCGTTGCATTGGATATATCTAAGGCGTTCGACAGAGTTTGGCATGCTGGCCTTCTATGTAAACTGCGGAGCTATGGTATAACTGGACATTTGTTTGAACTAATCCAGTCATTCCTCTGTAACCGCACAATGAAGGTGGTATTAAACGGACATGCCTCCCAGAACTACCATACAAACGCAGGTGTCTCCCAAGGCTCCATCATAGGTCCTACACTCTTCCTGATATACATTAATGATCTCCCTGATTCCATAAGAGCCCAAATAGGTTTGTACGCCGACGACACCACAGTTTACTCTCGCCTCCTACAAAAATCTGGTGTAGGCGTCAAAGCTAACCTCGCAGCCGAGATTGAAAAAGACCTCTAATCCATAGTGGACTGGGATAAGAAATGGCTAGTAAATTTTAATGCTTCTAAAACGAAGCTACTCTCAATTAACCATCATTGACAATCTCACCTACCTCCCATTAGCATGGACCAGGCTTGCCTCCCAGAGAGTAAAACACTACGCCCCCTTGGTCTCACACTTTCAGCGGACCTCAAATGGAATGACTATATCGAATCCATTGCTAAATCCGCTGCTATGAAAGTCGGTTCTCTGTGTAGGGCCCGGAAGTTTTTTCCGTCTAAATCTATCCTGCCATATATAAATCTACCATCCGCCCGTGCATTGAATACTGCTGCCACATCTGGTCGAGTGCCCCTGCTATTCTCCTCGGGCTTCTCGATAAGGTTCAGAGGAGGGTCTGTAATGTGATAGGTACTGACTTGGCAGACCGCCTGCAGTCTATCTCCCACCGGCGTGACGTGGCTTCCCTATGTCTCTTCTATAAATACTTTCATGGCTTCTGCTCCGATGAACTTAGATCACTGGTGCCCCCTAAATACGAATTTGAACGAGATACTAGATTAGCAACTAGAACCCACCCTTTTACAGTGAAACCTATAAAATGCAACCGTAACTTCTACTCCAACAGTTTCTTTCCTCGCACTTCCCGACTGTGGAATCCCCACACGATTGCTTCCCCGACGGCTACAATCTCCAGGAGTTTAAATGTAAGGTCAATAGACACCTCCTAACACATTAACCTGCTCCTATTCTATCAAAAACTCTTCCCATCTGCCCAACCCTCATCCTCGGTAGCCTTACTCATCTGTCACCTTCCTCCTTAAATTCCCTATGTCTAACCACTCCTTCTCTTTACCTTCCCCTATGTAGCCCCATGCGCAATAGTGGCAGTGGAGTGCCGTCCTTGGGGTGAGATGATTAATATATATATATATATATATATATTGTGTTTAATTGTGATAATGTTTTGCGTTATTTTTCAGTTGTTTTACTTAATAAATGTATTTTGGCAAGCAAGCATTTTATATTAAAATGCTCGATATCGGAGTGTACATAGAGCATTGATTTTTTTTTAGCAGAGCAGATTCATGCCGACTTCGAATAAGCATAAGGACACAGTTTTCACTTTCACTGATTATCTATCTATCTATCTATCTATCTATCTATCTATCTATGCATATTGATATTCCCAAGAACAATGTTATTTACATTTACGTAGGTATATTTTGATTTCCAAAGTGCGCTTTAGTCTAATATAATTCAACGCTGCCAGGGCAATTAACGGAAATCGATCTCATCACAGGAGGCCGTGTGAAACTTATTTGTGAGCATTCAATCTACGTGACACAAACCATTAAACGCTTAGTAAGTTGTTCATTACAAATGTCACACTACGTGTAAAGTTAATGCCTAAATTTCAATTACTGTTTCACGTTAGTTTTACAAGGAAATAGTTAATCATTTTCGTGTAGTTTGAATTATATTATTGCAAAATAAATAAATATACATCAAGATAGACTAAAGAGCATTTAATAGTCTCCGTTTTAGAAATAAGTATACAAACGTTAAACAAATCGCATATGGCATCAATCAAAGGGGTGAGTTTTCCTGCGTTCGTTTATATATATAGCCATCCGCAGACAGATCTGTTTTGCTGTATCACAGCTCATCAGTACACTTAGACTCCGATTGCTTTTTAACCCAGGATTGAAACACGACCGAATTGGCGTCAGTCGGCGATGCTACCTCCGGGCTATGGGCGTTCGGTGGAAGAAGGCAGTCTTTTTAGCGCATATATTATCATTATACGCGCCCCATAGCCAGAGTGCTCTAATTCATTTTACACGCCAGAGTAGCTACTGTTTTTCAAATTCTACTATTCTTCCAGAGTGCTCAATCAATTTGAGAGCGTAAATATCGTATATTTACGCTCTCACTTATATAGGTATTTACTAGTAATTTAAAGGTGAATTCTTACCAAAATTGTATTTACCATTGTCGAATTAGCTTCACACATATGCTCTCTCTCTCTCACTCATACACACACACACACACACACACACACACATATATATATATATATATATATATATATATATATGATCTAGAGAACAATATGTATATTTTGTTTGGTATTTCTTCGCCTTCCCCAACATTACTTTGTCTGCTAAATGGACAAGGAAGTACTTAACATTATTTGGTTTTAACAATCAATGATATTGAAAGCCAAAAACAAACAACTAAAAAGCAGAGAAAAAATTAAGTTTCCATTTTGTGAAACAAAAAAGCCTGAAAGAGGAAATAGTGTCATTTTGAAGGGCAAGGAGGAATTTAAAAAAAAAATAGTCAGACAGTATTCAACAGAAAAATAGAAAATAGCACAAAGAAAAAGGAAGATTTTGAAGAAGTAAAAAATAGACGAGTTGGATTTAGAAGAAAATATTTGTCCTGTCTTTTTCAGTTTGATTCGTGACGGTAACTTGTCGTCCCATTTCTTGCAACTTACAGGAAATTAGCTTGATGAAAATATACTGAAATATAAACTTTATAAGTTTTTCTTTCTTTCTATATTTCTCTTCCGTTTTCTTAGATTCTGCTCTATTTTTCATTTTTTCCTTTAGTATTTTTCATTTTTTCCTTTAGTATTTTTCATTCTTTTGATTAAGTTTTTTTAATTCCTCTCATTTCATACATTCGTTCATTATTTCGATTTCGGTTTTCTTACAACTTGTAGTTTTCTTTCTTTTTTTCTTTTCATCTTTTTACCTGTTTTCAGTCTCTATTTCCTTCTTTTTCTGTATTTCTATCTTTCTTTCTATATTTCTCTTCCGTTTTCTTAGATTCTGTTTTATTTTTCATTTTTTTCTTTAGTATTTTTCATTCTTTTGATTAAGTTTTTTTTTAATTACTCTCATTTCATTCATTCATTATTTATTTCGATTTCGCTTTTCTTACAACTTGTAGCTTTCTTTCTTTTTTTCTTTTCATCTTTTTATCTGTTTTTCAGTCTCTATTTCCTTCTTTTTCTGTCTTTCTATCTTTCTTTCTTTTCCTCTTCTTCACTTTTACTCACTTTATCTTTTTTTATTTCTTCCATTCTATTTCCTTCATTATTTTTTTCATCTTCGTTTATTTCATTTTTCTTTATTTTTCCTTTTTTCGTGAACTTTTAAACATATCTCTGAGTTCTCGTGATAGCAATATAAATATAATTATTCGGGCGCTCTCTCAAACACACTCTTGCCTGTGTATAAATGCGTGTATTCGTGTATTTCAGTGTATATTCATTTGTGTGTTCGTGCATTTATGTAAGTGGGCAATTGTGTATGCGTGCGTGCATTGGTCCGTGACTGAATTTTGGTGTGTTATTGAATGTCTTCATATAAAGAAGAGATTAGATAATCTAATATACAACTGAGGGTTTATTTTGAGGCTTCTTGTTTATATACGAGTCGTTTTAGCTTAATTTAATGCAAACACTTCAAAAAACAATCTTAAACCAATAATTCAATCCTTTATTAACGCAGATTTCTCAGCAACATTTCTTAACAGGTAATATCATACAAGGATAATAATAGTCTATGTAGACTTGTTGCGGGGTCTCCCTTTTTCCCATGATAATAGAGTGATCTTGAGTATAATTATACTTCGGCCATAGAAGCAAAACGTCAGATCAGAACGATACTGACAGATACCGAGATTCCACGGAGAATACAGCGTCAGTAGTTCATAGTAGTTTTGAGCTCCACTCAGCAGAATATTTTTAGGCAATACCCGTCAGCTTCCGACGTGGACTTACTAAACCGACTACGGATTCACTTCAGAGAGTTGTATATATACTGACCACTAACCGTATTCCTGGATTACTAAACTGCTTTCAAATTTGACTCTTTTATGTTCATATACTTATTTTCCTATCTTAATTTCTGGTTGTTGTTTCTTTATTTTGTGCGGTTCCCAATCCCGGGATCCTCAGCAAGACTATCGTGCAAACAAATGCTACATTCTAAGCGGATGTTTCAGCTCTAATTCTCTGCTGAAGATATTGGCACTACTGGAGTTATTATCTTAATAAATATCATTAAACTTCTTCGAAGAGATTCGGACTAAAATCTGAAGCCAAAAGACGATATCGAAAAACCTCTAATTTTTTACCTCTATATCTGCAGTAATGTTTAATATTACTCTAAACGTTACTCTAAATGTCTAAAATGTTACTCTGCATTGTTTTGATTACTGGTTAAACTTGTTTCAGAGCATTACTAGAAATTTGTGCCTTAACTTAATTTAACTAATTATAAGAGGCACCTCTGAAGAGATATTTTAAAATGTTCATAGGTATGAGTTACTTATCTATGTAACTAGTGTCCAACAACTCTTCAAAACTGCATCAGTTATATTGTCGACTTGTATTTGTCGATGATTTAGTCAGTTCTTTGAGTTGGGCTCTCTTGAAATAAGAAACCACCTTCATCAGACAGAGACTGATATTTTGGCCACCATCTTTGATCTGCAACTTCGAAGTTCTGAAAAACATTAGTTTATTCTTTTTATGAAAAGAACTTATGTCAAATTGTCCTTATATATGTGATATTTGGCTTTATATTCAAAAATTACAACACTCGTTAATTTTGTTATTTAAAATGCGTCAGTTCATTTTCTTGCAGGGCATCTAACAACTTGTATATGCAAAAATACAGTTCAATGTCAAATATATCTCTCAATTTCTGTTATTCCACGCGTCTTTATCCAAACGTCCTTATCATTATTATCAACTTAACCTTGTCTTAAAGTTATTTTTAAATCTGGTATCTTAGCAAATGCATATATATATATATATATATATATATATATATATATGTTGCGCCGCTCTCCACCTGTGTTCTACTATAATGGACTATTCCAATCACTACAAAAAGTAGTAGTGGGAAGACCTCGAGGATCAGTATTGAGTAACTAGTCTTGATTAACAAGTCAGTCGAGTATTTCCGGGGTTGAACCGGAAGTGTGCTATTACCAGACTCTATGTCTTACGACCATACGTTCTACTAAACCCTTGTTCCTGTATACAACTAACAATCTCTTTTATAAATACTATCTTTCCTGGTAATATATCAATTTACTATATTTCCGTTGTTGGTATTTATTTACTCAATAATTCTGTTACGCACAACATAACAATATATATATATATATATATATAGTGTTGTAGATACTGCATGAGAAACTACACAAAATAATAAATAGCAAAAACAGATATGGAGATAGAAAATGTAAGTTCTATTGAACGAAAGATAGAAACTATAACACAGGTTAGTCAATTTCGGAATACTCTTAGTAGAAATAAGTATGTACTCTCTTGAAGTGTACTAGTATGTCCGGGTAACTGATTCTACATCCATTGTTATGTACAAAGGGGGCCATCTCACAACATATATATTCTTTTATTTTTTAAAGTTTTATTTTGCAATGTCTTCTTCCACTGTAAATAAATAAACAGAAGTGTCACCTCTAAAAGTAACATAAAACATCTGACACAAAATGTTTTATTTTCATATAACTTTTAGGATTTTGATTTGCATTTTCATGTTTACTTTTCGATATAAACCAAATTAAATTATATATTTAATAATTAAAAAATGGCATCTCAGATTTATATTGAACTTTAAGAATACAAGAATCATAAATACATATTACAATCTAGAAACCGTCAGTCAATACTATTCATCTAATGCTGGCATGGTTTATGAAACTTCAAGTCATTAGATAATATTTTTATTTATTTATTTATTTATTTTTTTAATCATTTCACCCCGAGCAAGGCGGAAACGCAACTGATGTGCAGGAGGTTACATAAATGTAAAAAGATTAATGAGAAAAGAGTGAGGAGTACAAACTAGTTAGAAAGGAACAACAGAACGCTGAGAAAGCAGGTGCGATGACAGATACGTAGGTGGAGAGAAAGGGAAGGTGATACGGAGGTGGGGAGAGAACTAGAGGCCAGTGGTTAGTAGATGAGTATTGACTTTGCTTTTAAATTTCTAGAGGTTGTAGCCGTCAGGAAAGCCAGAATACGGGAGTGAGTTCCACAGGCGGGAAGTGCGAGAGAGGAAGCTGCAGGAGTAGAATTGTCGTCTGCATTTGGCTAACCTGACTGTGAATTGATGGGTCCCAGTTGCCAGTCTGGTTGCACGAGTAAACACCTGTTGAGGAGGCATCAGTGACTTAAGTTCGTCCGAGCAGAAGCCATGAAAGTATTTATAGAAGAGACAAAGGGAGGCCACATTTCGACGATGGGGAATTGGCTGCAGTCGAGTCGCCAGATCAATACCTATCACATTACAGACTCTCCTTTGGAGCTTGTCAAGAACACTGAGGAGAACGGCAGGGGCACCTGACCATAAATGGCAGCAGTACTCCATGACCGGACGGATGGTTGACTTGTATATATGCAGGATGGATTCAGGTGGAAAAAACATCCCGGATCGACATAGTGACCCAATCTTCTTAGCAGTAGGTTTTGCTATGGATTCAATATCGTGGTTCCATTTGAGGTCAGAGGACAGGGTAAGTCCGAGGAGGCGTAGTGTATTACTCTCCGGGAGAATCACTTGGTCCATGCTCATGGGAGGCAGAAGAGGTTGCCTGTAATGGTTGACAGACAACAACTTGGTCTTAGATGAATTGAAGTTGACAAGCCACTTCTTGCCCCAGTTCACCACAGAGTGTAGATCCCGCTCAAGGTCAGCAGCGAGATTTATTATTAACACATATAGTAGTAAATTAATATATATACCATTACAGTAGTTACGGATTTGCTAAGATGCTAATTTTGAGGGCTATTTTTAGTGGATACTTATAATTGAGTAGACGCCATCTTTGTTTATTAATCAGTATATTCATTTATTATCCTCTACTGCCTCAATAAATATATTTATTAAATTTTCTAGAAGATTGAGCATGGTTTACGGAAATAAAGATTTACACTGTTTTATAAGTTTACAAAGAGTCTTCTGAAATATGAGTATCAATGAAAAATAACGTTTAATATTATAAAATATTTATTTTTCGAGAGGATGAAAAAGAAATAGAAGTATTTACTTTGTAGTGGCAGCATACAACATTCTAAATAAACAGCCGAGGTGATTAAATTCTATTGCACACACATTTTTTGTGGCACCCTCGTCCTTCTACATGGTTTGTAGAAACCGTAACGAAATATAATATTTAAATGCAGTTTCAATATTTCACTTCTAACAACGTGATAAAGACATAATATTTGATTTTAAGCTGCCTATTTTTTCTAAATCTTTAATGTGTAAAAGTGAACACTGGAATCGGTCAGTCGATATCGTAAAAGACACACCCTAAATGATAAGGACGCAATACAGGTTGTGCACGTACGACTATAGTATGATACGGGATTCGTAAACGAATACATTTAATGTACGAGAAAAAAAATTAAGAAGAATATCACATGCCAGAATTTTATTAAAGAAATAAAATTGTGCATTTTTAACAGAATATTACAAAAATCTCAGTATCTACCTTATTCGAACTATTGCTCTCATCTCTATTTTCACGAAAGTAACGAGAATGATATACTGCAGTGATAGTAATAATGGGTTTGGTTCGAAATACCTTGCACCTGAAGAAGGACGAAGCGTACAAAGACCGAAGCGTCGTACAAATGGCAACATGAACGAGGACATTAGTCCGAAAATGTAAATCATGTAAATAATAACTCATCTCAAAAAATATAAATATATTACAAGAAAGTTTAGCAAACAAACATTGACAGAATCAAATTGTAAAACTGGTAAATTTAAGTCTCTTTTTATTTTTTCACATCCGATTTTCAAAGATGAAACATAAAGAAAAAGTTCTTAACCTCTCTATTGTTGCATTACAAAATATTATTTTACATTCTTACGCATTGTTCTCTATTGAAACTTGGCATGGTTGGCAAAAATTTACAGTGCTTTTTCCATAAGATTCACACGTACTTTGTACGTTACAAAGTCTATCTTCTCATCAGTTAAATATCACGTTTCACATCTGCGAAATCTAAATATTCGTCTACTTTCCTTAAAGAAATTTGGTGAGACGAACTAAAATAGATAGGCTTCTTCTCATTTCAATAAACAGAAAAAAGATTCTAGTGAGTTAGAAAACTCTTGCTATTACGAGAAATATAAGAAAATTGTATAGCCCAAAAGTTATTAGCCCCAAAAAACTCAAATTAATGGGGTTAAAAAAAAATATATAAAAATGAAAAATTCCGTTAATCTTGAATTCGTTAAAATATCTGCTTGTCATGTACTATTTACTTTAGAGAAATATGCCACATCTTGTAGAAGGAATCAGCACTTGTGAAATAAATCAGGTTAAAATGCATTTAGTTAAATAACGAATACTAGTTTCACGAGTAAAATTTATTATTATTGTCGGTCGTTTTAAATTGACTTGTAAAAAATAGTGATTACTCATTAAATACAGACACACACACATACAGACACACACACATACACACAGACACACACACACAGACACACACACACACACACACACACACACACACACACACACACACATATATATATATATATATATATATAAAGTGTTACGTTATGATAATTTTTAACACCAACATTTTTTTTCAGTAATTTTATCGATATATGGCATTTTGGCAAGCAAGTGGTTGGTATCGAAGAAGAGATTGATTGCTTTAATTCAAAGCATTTGTCATATTAGGTGTTTGTTTATCCCAGCCCAGACGAGGGAAGTCTTCATAACGATATTCTCACGAACCTTCTATGTCGGTTTGAACTAGTTCGGTCAACATGACAAATTCTTTGCTCCCTAAACTTTCACTCTCACCCTATATATATATATATATATATATATATATATATATATATATATATATACATATATATATATATATATATATATATATATATAGTTTTCGATGTTTTTATTACTCTTTGGCACATTCAATAGCTGGTGATTTTCATATATATATTTTCGAGGAAATATATATTTTAAATTTCCCTTTTGTCATCACTATGACAATCGAAGTATAGACAAGTTATTTTGACCCTCTTTCATAGTCTTGCTCGCTGTTAGTCATTAAAAACTTAATTTAAATGTATTAAATTTCACTTCGTTTAAAAAAACAAGAAAAATCAGTAAGTTAACTCATTTTGCGTTGTACCTCAAAAAACAATGATAAAGCTGAAAAGAAAATAAACATTCCCTCAGGGCAATGAGTACAAATCCATATGAAATTTACGAATTTATTGATCTCAGATGCAAGCGTTGTAAAAAAAAATTGCTATGCAATTTCAAAAATCACTTATTTCTTAACTCATCCGAATCTAGATAAAATTATACATCAGACGTTTTTGATTTCGCAGAAGCTTATAGAAACTGTAATATTTAAATCAATAGTGTCAATCATTATACCATCAAGAGAATCCATATCACGCGTGACCGAAAATGCAGATCATATAACCAAGACCAAGAAATGTATCAGCCATTCTCTTCATTCAATTTATACTTACTTTAGACTGCAAGTATATTTGGCAGATCTAGTTTCAGATTCTTGGAGAGGGCGCATTGTCTGGCGTGAGCAATAGTCTGATGAAAGCCAATACGATCAAAATCTCAGTCACGATGACGTGCGACTTCGAGCTATAACCGCCATTGCCAGCTCCCAAATAGTTCGGCGTACCCAGTATCAGTCACAAGGCTTGCGTAAAACATTATTATGGTTTTCAGGCACTTTTCGAAATTGCCGCAAACTGGGATCGCCTCGTCTAAATCTATATCATCAAACAAAAGTTGTAACAATTGATCCACGCGCCCATTATTGTAAATTAAATTGCAGACAAAACATTTCACATAAGCAGTATCATTTCTTTATTAAACATTATTAAATTCATATTATATATCGAATCAAATTTAATGTTTTATATTCCTGTCATGTACTGTAAACATCAAATTCGCAGGATATTATCCTCATGTATCTTGCTTCATTTCTTTTCGCAAATAGAGCAGATAACAAATCATATCTGCGTCTTTCATTTCGAATAAGCTTATATTTTAATGACTTCCGTTCATTGAAAAGTTTTTTAATATTTCTCTTATTGAGAATCTGCATTTTAGAATGAATTGAATCATGACAATAAAGAAGCTTCTTAGTGTTCATAATTAAGCTGTTCAAAAGTGATAATGTAACTTAATATTACCTTACTCATAGTAGATATAATTTTTTAACATGAGATTTTTTCTGGTAGAAATATCATGTTAATATGATCTTCCTTATGCGAGAAATCCATTTCCAAATATTTTAACATGACCTTCTTTATGGTAGCGATGGTTTTAACATAATTTAATATGACATTTCTCATGGTAGAAGTATTTTTTACATAAGTTAACATTACCTCTGTATGGTACATATACTTTTAACATATTTACCATTAACTTCCTTATGGTAAAAATACCATTTACATTATCAAACATTACCTTGCTTATAGTAGGAAAATTGCGAGTGAATCGGTCGAGAAATATATAGTGTTATTAAAATGTACTCTATAGAAGTTATGGGTTTCGTTTCTTAAAATTGAAAATTCCATAATGTAAATGCTATAAGAGTATTTTTATTTTAGGATATGTATCTTAAAATCAGTGTCACTCGAGTTGTATTATATAAACTAAAGACAACAAGCAGAAAAATTCATAAACGTTTTATAAATCAATATTTGATTAAGCAAACTACATATCCGTATCAACCACTTTTTGTTGATTGACGATTTCAGAATTAATTTTTAATCTATCATAGGAGTTAAAACTAATTTCGGTTTTTTGCCTATTAATTTATTGTTCAAATAAAAGTACTATTTCATTTTATTCATTATTATAGTCAGACTATTATTCTCAATCCAGTCGAATTCATTGCATTCACTTACGCGCAAATACCCTTGGGAAAGGTATTAATCCATCCCTACCTTCCTTATGTGTTAAATAATAGGACAAATTGGGTTCTGTAGCCTTGGTCGGTAACCAGTCTACCGCAGAAAGCAATGGCAACCTACTGCGGGATAATCTTCTGCCCAGTCTTTCGAGACATGATCGCCCAAACGTGTATCACTATGGGACTTAACTGACTGACTGATTATTCTCATATTTGTTGTTGCCATACATCTTGACTGAATTCTGAACTGACTATTTATTTAATTAATTGGATTTTCCTGTTTACCCTCATTTTATTTAGTAACATTGTGTAGTTCCCATTTTTAGTACGGCGCGTTTGCACTTTGTTCATGTACATAGTTACTGCTCGGTCACTGAATTTAACTCACAATTAGTATATCACTAAATTCAAGTACCAACTTCGGAAATAACTAGTCTCGTAAAGATACCGCTAAATATATCAGCTAGCTTAGAAATAAAATTGTGAAAATATGAAGATAGTGTCATTTCTTTCGAATATAATTGATATAAATAATGATTTATCATCACAGAAATTATATCCTAATCCATTCCTCATTTATTTGTCATGCGTGATACACAGCTGGGCTATCATGTCTCGAAAGAGACAAGGCTAACTTAGCTAAAGTTTTTCCTGTAGTAGATTGCCATTACTTTCTGCTGTAGATGAAGTACTAACCAAGGATATAGAATCCAATCTGTCATGCTATTTAATCCATAGATGGTGAGAGAAGCGACGTTTAGTACCTTTTCAGTGATATTTGCGCATAAGTGAATGCAACGAGTTTAACTGGAATTCGAACTCTACTCACCTATTTCTCGTTCCAAGGCAGTATCCACTGCAGCATAACCCACATACCATTATATATAAATAATTCTCGACAAAAACTATTCCTTATAACGAATGTTACCGTATGTTAATGTTTGTATGATACTCCAACGTATTAGACGACTCCCCTAAAATTTGAAGAAAAAAATCAGAAAAATTTTTTCCTTGTACATCAGAGACCTCCGCACAATCCTTTAATTTTACCCACAGAGTAACATGTTTCATCATGAAAACCTCACTAGTCATGAAAAGTAATTACACACTGATAAGAATTGTCAAATTTATGGGACTTGTTTAGAAAATAATAGGTAGTACAGATAAAGTCCTTAATACCACTAAAATAATTTAATTCAAGAAATCTTCACCAATCGCGAACGAATAAATGGACCCCTAATTTTAAATTAGATACAAGGCTCACAGTCGGTGGTAGCAGATCAACTTACGCTCAAGTTACACCCCTAAACTTCTTTCAGGCTCTTGATTTATAGGACGCAGGAAGCTTTTCTGAGATGTTTTAAAGGAAAACTGTGTTTTAAAAACAGCACCATACGGTAGGTTATTTGCCCCTGTTTTATCTTGGATGTATACCCTTAATATCTTTTTGTATGATTGTTTTGTTTATGATGATAGCGTCGATGACTTGGTAGACCGTCTCTGAGATGGCATTGAATTCATGTTAATGTTGATGGAATAGGGGATTGATTTTTTCGACTCTCTAGTCGTTTGACTTCTATTTTCCCTTCTAGAAGCTTCACAGCTTGCGTTTCTAATGCCTTAAGATCAATTCCAATGATTGCCGTTTTCAGCTGGTCTTTGTATATTTGAACATGGCAACCCATACGATCGTTTCTCTCAAATAAGCACGTGGATTCAGACTTCAGATGAAACATTGATACTTACATTCTAGCTACATATCTTGACAATTGAAGATTTATTTTACCATAGCGATTCAATTTTACCATAGCGATTCAATGCTACGGTAGGTGCTTCTATTCACGACTTTAGTATTGGTGACGTAATATTCTAATTTGATGTTCAAGATTGAACGAAGATTTTGCTAATGAAAGCATTATATTGGTGGATGTCAAGACACTTCCATATTTTTATTTTGTTAAGGACATTGTCGTAGAATATGAGATTGATTAGCTTTCTAAATACCCCGTGATAAAAGAGTGATTGGCAGTTTCCTGACTTAAGTGGCCATCGATGTGCACATGTTTTAATGACTATCAGCAGGTAAATTAGAAATTAGGTTAATTAGAACGTCTTTTTCTTACCTCTTTTTCATATTTCTACTGCGTTAATGCTCCTAACAATTTCATGTATCCTTTTTACTATAGCTGCTGTTTAAATAGAATTGTAGAATCAGAATTATTGCATTGTGTAGCCGCCATTCTAAGAGATTAATAATTCAATTCTTGAGTAAGGTCTTCTCTTTGGAATGTATAAGGAAAACGAAATTGTAACTCTCAAAATTCATGTTATTTTTTTTCATTTAGGAACTCAGTCCAGACAGGAGGTAAATAGTTTTTATATGACTATTTGAAACTTTAATATGCCTGTGTGTGGGGGGGGGCATTACATACTCTGGTTGTAATTTAATATGTATCTGCAAAAATGAGAAATATGAAATCCATAATTTTACGCACAGAAAGAGGTGAAACTGTTCTACGATTACACGAGCTTTGACTACTCGGTTACAAATATTATAGTGGCCAAGAACCTTTTCTTCTGAGAACGCATATTTTTCTAATAAGATTTTTTGAATATTCAGGCCGGTTGATGAAAGTGAATAAATATGTTTAATTAATAAACGCTGAACACCTCAAATATAGGTAGCCACTAAAGATTACCTTTAAACAATAAAATGAAAATATAAATCTACGCAAAATCTTTTGACCCATTTTATTTTCCAGTTGATATTTTATTTGCCATCCTTTATCTATTCAATCAGTGTTTTAAACAAAACATTCACCTTATAAAAATGTTATATATATATATATATATATATAATCCCACGTTTGGATGATTCGAAAGCTGATTGTTACAGAATATATAAAATATGTTATCGACCGCTTTACTTATACAAGATTTTAAAAACAGATACTCCATGTAATTTAGAATAAGTTTTGTATAATAATTATATGACAATGTAAATAACATATTCCGAATCAAGAAAAATATCAAATGAACAATAAAGAAAAAGAAACCTTATTATCTCTTTATAATTCGTGCATGTTCTTTACTCTTCTCATTAACTGAATTCTTAAGTGGTTCATTTGCATACATTTACCTACACCAACAGGCCCACCTGTTCACCCTCATTTGCAGAACGTAATTAGCATGGAGTATGACAATATCGCACTTATAAATCATCATGAGCAAAACACACATACATACTTATAGCGATATAGTTTTCTTTTTTAAATTCCGATACATTCGCAAACACATTTGCTTTTAAATGAACAGTGACGCTCTCAATTCACGGCGGAAAATTCTCTATTAAGTCAGTGTTCATTGATCGAATTTAATGAGTTGAAAGACGTTTTTTGAAAGTCATTTACTTATTATTCAAATGTCGCGTGTTCTTGAAATGTGTGAACAAAAGAAGTTGGAACACAGCCATTTTGCCCGATGACAATTGAATCTGACATGTTCGAGGAGCATGAAAGTTGAATAAAGAGATTTCAAATCAAACGAGATGCATTTAAAGTCATTCTCATTTCCCCATTAATGTTCCCTTCCATAATTTCGACATTTTCTTTTAATATTAACAGAACAAGGATACTGGAAAATGGAATGATCATTCTGCCATTTCAGGAGTTACCAGCCGCTTTCTGTTACTTTTTTCTTAAGGCTTAGTCGACTGTAGTTCAAGGTTGTCGATCCCACTAATTTGTTCACAGATAGGAAAATATTAAGCCACCTACTGGGTATACTTTTAGGTAATAAGAGATGATCGAAATAAAAAGACGGGTTATTTTAACGCTTGTAAATTATATATTTTTCAATATGATTGAAAAAAATTGTTTTTTAAACTCGCGGATTACTTAAAGCGTAGATGCGTGGAGTCTGTTTTGTCGGTCGGTGTATAGTGTGCAACCGAAAAAATAATATTAAGACAATACGCAGATGGAGTGACAATAGATAAATGTAAAATAACTCGCAGAAATGCTAAAAAGACTGACCAATTTGCAATAAGCAATAACAAAAACTGATTAGAATAACACGGGATAAAATAATCTAAAAAACAGTAAACAATATATGCAATGCAAATTAACAGTAATAATACAACGAACAGTAATATGAAAAAAATTTCACAACTTAATTATTGAGGCTGTCAAGATAAGGCAAACCGGAACTGAATAAGATTAAACACGGGAATAAGTCTATTTTATTGGCTACGAAGAAATCCCAGGATGTGTTTGTGTGCTTTTGTATATAAAATTTGGAGGTGAAAGAGTTTCGGAGTAATTCCATTTTTTTATTATTAATTTGACTAACTGGTTATAGGAAAGAAAGTGTTGACCAGCCTCACCCTATTTCCCCTTCAGCTTTGTGCTACAATTATTTTATAATATACAACAATAAATATTCATTACAGATGGGAATTTAACAACTTTCCACTGTTTATGTCACTCGTAATAGAGGCATATATGTACCCAGATGGCGTTACGTGCTAGGACTAGAGTAGTTAAACATGGGAAGTATAATCTATCTTAACTGGACAGATGCCAATTCGGTTAATGTAAAACTAGATTCGTGCAAAGGGAAATAGTAGGGGCATTTAAAGGATTCTTCTTCTTTTATGTGCCCTGTCACTTCAGGAAGTACGCGATCATGGCTTTCCACGCTTCACTATCTCTGGTGGCTCTGAGAACTCCTTCTTCTGTTACACCATGCAACACTCGTCCCGTCATCTATCTGATTAAGTCCTTCAAATATGTTATCGGTTGCTTTCCCTATCTCTTTTCCCTCTATCTGACCTGTCAGTATCAAGTTCTACAAGCCCTCATTCCTCATTGCATGTCCCAGAAACTTCAGCTCTCTCTTCTTGATGCTCAGTATTAATTTCCTTTTTGTTTCCATCATTTCTAAGACCTCATCATTGCTCACATGCTCGATTTATGATATTCGCAGCATCCTTATGGAGAACCACATTTCAGTTGCTTCAATTATTTCCTTCATCTTTGATGATATTGTCCAGCATTTACTGCCATATTGAAAGAGGGACAGCACGTAGCAATCCAGTACTCTGTTCCTTGTTTCTGACGAAATTATCCTGTTCCTTAACTTCAACATCTGGAATGATTCCTTCGCCATGCTAATTCGCCTTCGGATCTCTGTGTCGCACTTTTCGTCTTCTAATATAACAATTCACAGGTATTTAGATTTTTGTATCTGCTTGATTCTAGAATTCCCGACCTTTATTTGGCATATTGGGCTGGTCTTTTTACTGGTGAATATGCATTCGGTTTTCTTGCAGTTTATTTCTAGTCCTTTCTTGTTACTTTCTTCAGCTAACTTCTGTAGGAGGTCTTGTGGTTTCCATTCTGTGTCTGCTATCAGCACTGTCTCATCTGCGTATCTTAGGTTGTTTAAATTGTGGCCTCCGATTACGAATCCAGGCATAACTTCTAGGGTGCTCAAAATATTCTCGCTGTACAATTTGAACAGATCCGGTGATAAGACACATTCTTGACTTCCGCCACATTCTATCTTTGTATATCTACTCAATTCATTACCTGTCCGTATGCAAGCGGTTTGCTGCCAGTAAAGATTTTGATTACTCTCAAGTCTTTCCCAAATATGTCCAGGCTGCCGAGCATCTCCATCAATTCTTTGTGGTGTATTTTGTCAAACGCCTTCGCATAATCTATAAAGCACAAGTCTTTCATTTGTATTGCCCTTTCAAAGAGCATCCTAATCATAAATATGGCATTCCTTGTTCTCTAACGAAACCTCCCTGTTCTTGTCCTACCTCTGGCCTGATTCTGCTTCTCGCTCAGTTCATCAGGATTCGGACGATCAGTTTCGTAATATGGCTCATTAAACTGATGGTTCTGTGGAGTTCGCAATCGTTTGCTTCTGGCTTTTTAGGTAATTCTATGAAGATAGACTTGCTAATGTTATCTGGTATTACCCCACTATCATAAATTTTATTTATTATTTCAGCAACTTTCTCTATGACAAATTCTTTCAGGGCTATTAGCAGCTCTATGACTTTGCCGTCTGGTCCAGCTGCTTTGTTTCTATTCAGTTTGGCTACTGAAAATTCCACTTCACACTTTAATATTTCCGGTTAGTCCTCATCTTTGCCTATCATTGGTTGCTCTCTCTTGTCGTGGAAGAGCTCTTTTATATATTCTTTACCTCTTTATATCTTTATATCTTTTTTCAAAATAAATCTTCCTTAAATTTTATACATCCTGTTGAAGAGCAGGTTTTTTGTCCTGAAAGGATTACGTGGTGGGAATCGCTTATGAATAGCATTAGGTCTTTCACCACCGAATATAGCCAAATACTCGTCCTATATAAGTCTAAAAATCAAAGACTCTCAAGTATATTATGTTCTCTGAAGAGGCTGGGGGATAACTTATAGACCGAATAAGCTAAACAGGCTTTGGAGCAAGCGTATAGTGAGTGCAACAAATGCCATGTAGTGAGACATAGATTAATAAATATGTGTATTGAAGCCTTGAAGATATGCACAGAATTTAGAAAGGTGTCTGATACTCCAATTCGGCGTACTTTCTGGTTAACCAAAATCATGTGGGAATCATTTTGGTCGCATTTCGAAAGCCGGTTTACGAAGGAACCCTTTAGCCTGTGGCGATGAGGTTCGCCACATTCACTTACTGAAGTGGCTAGCAGCGAAGACGAGATTAAAAATGGCAAATTTCATTTTGCATGGAAGAGATTAACCCTACGAATTGTACTTGAGGCTTTCGCATCTCTTTGTTCAGATTGTCGACTGTCGTGTACAACAATTTGTTCTTGCAAATAATTGTCCCCTAACGGATAAGTGACAATGTATGTCTATTACGTTTAATCATGAGCCGTTCTAAACATCGTATTTTGGTTTTAATTTCAGCTAAAAATAAAGACAAAAATTATATCTTGTTTGGCTGTGTATTTGCCGTTTAATGAGGTTCCATAGAATTTTCATGGTGTTATATAATATATATATAATACAGACAGCCAAACAGGAATTAATTTTTGTCTCTATTTTCAACTGAAATTAAAACCAACTGAGATGTTTAGAACGGGTCATGATTAAACATAATAGGCATTCATTGTCTCTTATATTTAAAAGGATATGTTTAAAAAATTATTTACTGCCTCGATACACTATATATATAGATATACAGAATTATTTAAAATGATATTTTAAAATAATTACTAACATTGAATGAATACATAAAGGATACTAAATACATAGTATCTGAAGAAATGTGTCAAAAGATTTTTTGCGTATATGTATTTTTTATTGTATTGTTCCAACGTAAAGTTTAGTGGCTATGTATATTTAAGTTTGTCTATTTAGTTATAAAACTGGTTCTTTATTTAGTTTTATCAACCGGTGTGAATATTCGGCAAATTTTATGTATGTGTGTGTGTGTGTGTGTGTGTGTGTGTGTGTGTGTGCGTGTGTGTGTGTGTGTGTGTGTGTGTGTGATGTTTATGGGATCAATTGAAATTTTATGTCACAACATTCCTTACTATTCTGTACGTTATTTCGGAGATACTCTTATTTGATCAGGAACAGTGGTTTTTATGATTTAAACTCTCCCTAACATCTGATCCGTATTCATTTTGATTGCTTTAGAGATCAATATAAACCCTATAGACTGACGTAATTTTTTGAATTATGTGCATCGCCTCCTTTAAAACTTCTCCAAAGTCAACATAAGTTCATTTTTACGTATCCAAAACGTAAACCAAATAATTCATAGGAAATCGATGTTTTAAATTTTCAAAATCACATCGCATCAGTCGGTGTTTCTTTTTTCCTACAAAGGAGGACACAAGTTCGTATCTTGCTTGAAATATGCTTTCTTAATTAAGTCTCTCGTATATGTACGCTGACAGTTGTAAATTACATTATAAAAATAAAACAACACTTCTACTCACACGTGTGTATCAACAGAATAGCGTTGTGATTAGTATATATATATATATATATATATATATATATATATATATATGGAGATATAGATAGACAGATAGCTATGTATATATTTTTTATTTGTTTATCAGTAAATTCAGATAAAGCTTAGCGGATAAATATCCATTTTCAACATGTTATTTAAGATATGCATTCTTCACCCCTTATAAACAGAGAATGAGTTTAGTTATTGTAAAGAAAGATTCTGGCTGGTATTAATACCGCTGCTCATACTATATTGAGCACAGTTTAATTAACAGTTAAAAAATAATACTAACCATGTGCGTACCCACACTTGTGTATTTATGCATTTTCACACACACGCACACACACACACACACACACACACACACATATATATACATATATATATATATATATATATATATATATATATATATATATATATTTTAATTCAGATACTTCAATCGAAGGGAAAAAAGCAGGAAGGTAAATTCCAAAAAACCGATCCTAATTAATATTAAAAATTTATTTTAATATTAAAAAATGATACAGGAAGAGAGCTCCATGTAATAAAATATTACAGAGCAAATATATATATTAAAAAAGGATTAATTCAAAGATGTTGAATAGCCATTTCGATATGAAGATCCCCACGGGGGACGACACATCACCTCAGCAACAGAAAAAATCTTTCAGAAACTGGAGAAAAATTAGTCTACTTTTCCTTTTTAAATAGATTGCAAAGAAATTAAAAAATAAATAATAAAATAAAATAAAATAAAATAAAAAAAATAAAAATAAAAATAAAGGGAAAGAAAAAGAAAAAGAAAACGAAAAAGAAAAAGAAAAAGATAGAATAAAATCAAATAAATAAGAAAAGAAAAAAATTGACATCGTCTGGGTTCGCAAAAAAACAGGGAGAATGTAACTAAAAATTAACAGACAGACGCGTTAAATCGACGTCAGTTTAGGCAACACGGAAAAAAGGTGGTAAGAGAGATAAAAGAAGGAAGGGAGGGTAAAAGAAAGAAACTAAAGAAAAAAATTTTTTTAAATATTACAGACGCTGGACAAATTCAAAAACCTAATTTCCCCAAAACGTTGAAGTATTAGAAAAAGGCCTTTACTTAAAAAGGCATAATTATTAATAAAAGGGAATAAAAAGATATAGGATTTAAAATAAAATTATTTTTAAAAAAATTAGGTCATTTGAAATTAGACTAAATAAAGACAACACTAGGTAAAAAAAAAAAAAAAAAAAATTAATTACAATTATTATATACATACCTATAGAAGTACACACATACATACATATATATACACACACAATTCTACGAATAAGAATACATATATACACATACACACACATACATTCAATTTATTACACACTTATATACATATATATATATATAAATATATACACACATATATATTACACACTTATATACATATACATGCGCATACACACATATATATGTGTGTACACACCTATATACAAAAAATTCATATACACATAATATACATGTGTACACACACATGCACACACACACACATATATATACATATATATATATATATACACATACATACACATATTCCATATGCACTCACACACATACATATTAATGAATATTATGAAAAGGAGCATTTAAATAGCTAAAAAATTTTTTTCAAAATTACATATAGCCCACATACATAAATACATATATACATATACATACATATATATAAAAAAGTACATCCACAAACAAACATACACATATACATGAAAAAAAAAAAAAATTAAATTTAAAATTAAAATTAAATTTTTTTTTTAAATATTAAAAAAATTATAGAAAAATGTAGAATTTAAAAATTAAAATTTGAAATTAGAAGTTAAAATCCGCCCTATGGCGGCACTTGTTTATAAATTCCCTCCTAAAGTTCAAAAGTAAGTCCTGATGAGGATACTTCAAAATCAGAATCTTCTCCAATAAACACAGACGACACCTATCACGAAAACCCTTAGGGGTACAAGCTGAGCCTATTAATTTCCAGCTGATTATAGGGTCCTGCCCTTCCTCCTTCATTTCCCAGAACCTACGTGATAGTGCCGTCTGGAATCTCTGTTTAGGGTTCGAAAACGAGTACCTGTGATTATAAAGCCTCTGTTTGAAAGAGCCCGCGGACATGCCAATATAGGTCCGGTAATTGTCCTTGTTATTAGATGGAGAAATGCGGGCTTCATAAATTACATGGGTGGATTTACATTTGCCTTGCACCGGGCAGGCATCCACCGAATAACAATTGCATTTGTCGACAATTCCGGATTTAGCTTCCGTATTATTTAGTTTCATTAAAATTTGTTTATTGTGGGAATTAATTATATTATCTATATTTGAGGTGCAAGAATAACTAATTTTTAGGGTGAATCTATTAAAAATTTTATTTAAGGGATTGTTATTATTATTAAAATGTTTATCGATTAATTTGAGAAAATACCTACCAATATTTATATTAGTTAGCTTACAATAAGGAGGGTTAAACCAAATTATCTTCCTTTTTCTACATTTTCGGGTGTTTTTAGTTTTTGATGATTCTGGGTTTATAGCAGGCTTATCATACTTTAACTTATTAACAAAACCGCTTTTCTGAAGGGCCTTATCGTAAATTTCTTTGCTTGCGTTGAAAATTTTTATATTGGAAGATAATTGGTTAACCCTATTATTTACTATCTTGGGTATTTGTCTTATAATATTCTTGGGGTGGTTGGATAAACTATTTATATAGGTGGGAGAACTATTTTCTTTAAGAAAGGGTTGGTAGGAACCATCATTTAAGTTAAGGGTTTTGATGTCCCTAGATAGTTTACAATTTTGAGATTGGAAGTAACCTCAACCTTAAAACCAAGAAAATTAAGGGCTCTGATAATTTTCTTATGTATTCTATTAGTGTAAGGCCCATTG
This sequence comes from Ascarosepion bandense, assembly GCA_037127315.1. Lineage (NCBI taxonomy): Eukaryota > Metazoa > Mollusca > Cephalopoda > Sepiida > Sepiidae > Ascarosepion > Ascarosepion bandense. The sequence continues at coordinate 1,122,940 of JBBBDQ010000845.1, forward strand.
GAATTGGGAATACATATCAGTCCATCATCCCGATATAGGCCTATTAGTTTAGGGTCTAAAAATCTACCTAAAATATCTAAAATATAAATGCCTATTAGATCTGCTACCTGGGCAGAATCATAGGCTCCCATAGGGACATCAAAACCCTATCTTCAGGCCCTTTAGTCCAAGTAGAGCTATCAAAGGCGACCTATATAAATAGTTTATCCAACCACCCCAAGAATATTATAAGACAAATACCCAAGATAGTAAATAATAGGGTTAACCAATTATCTTCCAATATAAAAATTTTCAACGCAAGCAAAGAAATTTACGATAAGGCCCTTCAGAAAAGCGGTTTTGTTAATAAGTTAAAGTATGATAAGCCTGCTATAAACCCAGAATCATCAAAAACTAAAAACACCCGAAAATGTAGAAAAAGGAAGATAATTTGGTTTAACCCTCCTTATTGTAAGCTAACTAATATAAATATTGGTAGGTATTTTCTCAAATTAATCGATAAACATTTTAATAATAATAACAATCCCTTAAATAAAATTTTTAATAGATTCACCCTAAAAATTAGTTATTCTTGCACCTCAAATATAGATAATATAATTAATTCCCACAATAAACAAATTTTAATGAAACTAAATAATACGGAAGCTAAATCCGGAATTGTCGACAAATGCAATTGTTATTCGGTGGATGCCTGCCCGGTGCAAGGCAAATGTAAATCCACCCATGTAATTTATGAAGCCCGCATTTCTCCATCTAATAACAAGGACAATTACCGGACCTATATTGGCATGTCCGCGGGCTCTTTCAAACAGAGGCTTTATAATCACAGGTACTCGTTTTCGAACCCTAAACAGAGATTCCAGACGGCACTATCACGTAGGTTCTGGGAAATGAAGGAGGAAGGGCAGGACCCTATAATCAGCTGGAAATTAATAGGCTCAGCTTGTACCCCTAAGGGTTTTCGTGATAGGTGTCGTCTGTGTTTATTGGAGAAGATTCTGATTTTGAAGTATCCTCATCAGGACTTACTTTTGAACTTTAGGAGGGAATTTATAAACAAGTGCCGCCATAGGGCGGATTTTAACTTCTAATTTCAAATTTTAATTTTTAAATTCTACATTTTTCTATAATTTTTTTAATATTTAAAAAAAAATTTTAATTTTAATTTTAAATTTAATTTTTTTTTTTTTTTATGTATATGTGTATGTTTGTGTGTGGATGTACTTTTTTATATATATGTATGTATATGTATATATGTATTTATGTATGTGGGCTATATGTAATTTTGAAAAAAATTTTTTAGCTATTTAAATGCTCCTTTTCATAATATTCATTAATATGTATGTGTGTGAGTGCATATGGAATATGTGTATGTATGTGTATATATATATATATGTATATATATGTGTGTGTGTGTGTGTGTGTGTGTGTGTGTGTGTGCATGTGTGTGTACACATGTATATTATGTGTATATGAATTTTTTGTATATAGGTGTGTACACACATATATATGTGTATGCGCATGTATATGTATATAAGTGTGTAATATATATGTGTGTATATATTTATATATATATATGTATATAAGTGTGTAATAAATTGAATGTATGTGTGTGTATGTGTATATATGTATTCTTATTCGTAGAATTGTGTGTGTATATATATGTATGTATGTGTGTACTTCTATAGGTATGTATATAATAATTGTAATTAATTTTTTTTTTTTTTTTTTACCTAGTGTTGTCTTTATTTAGTCTAATTTCAAATGACCTAATTTTTTTAAAAATAATTTTATTTTAAATCCTATATCTTTTTATTCCCTTTTATTAATAATTATGCCTTTTTAAGTAAAGGCCTTTTTCTAATACTTCAACGTTTTGGGGAAATTAGGTTTTTGAATTTGTCCAGCGTCTGTAATATTTAAAAAAATTTTTTTCTTTAGTTTCTTTCTTTTACCCTCCCTTCCTTCTTTTATCTCTCTTACCACCTTTTTTCCGTGTTGCCTAAACTGACGTCGATTTAACGCGTCTGTCTGTTAATTTTTAGTTACATTCTCCCTTTTTTTTGCGAACCCAGACGATGTCAATTTTTTTTCTTTTCTTATTTATTTGATTTTATTCTATCCTTTTCTTTTTCTTTTTCGTTTTCTTTTTCTTTTTCTTTCCCTTTATTTTTATTTTTTTTTTTTGTTTTATTTTATTTTATTTTATTATTTATTTTTTAATTTCTTTGCAATCTATTTAAAAAGGAAAAGTAGACTAATTTTTCTCCAGTTTCTGAAAGATTTTTTCTGTTGCTGAGGTGATGTGTCGTCCCCCGTGGGGATCTTCATATCGAAATGGCTATTCAACATCTTTGAATTAATCCTTTTTTAATATATATATATGCAAGTTGTTGTTTCTGGGGGTACAAAACTTTGTGTATATATATATTACGGAACTTAACGAATTTTAACAAAACTTGGTTATAAACAACCGATAATTTGAAATGAATTGTTTGAACATTATTTTTTATCGATACTCGTATTTAAGTAGATATTCTGTTTTTTTAATTAAACAGTATTATATATTTATATCTAGCGGCCTGATTATTTACGATAAATTGTTATTACGACAATGTGTGTCGTTCGGCAGTATTCGAACGTGCGACCCCTATTTACATAGGGGAAGCTACCATTTGATCTGGCAACGTCTTAGACCTCTCGACCACGAATAGCCTCTAGTCTAAACATGTATGGTAATGTCAGCAAATGTAACCATGTTACGGAAATTAAAAAATTTTAACGAAACTTGGTTATAAACAACCGACAATTTGAAATAAAAATTAATGTTCAAGCAATTCATTTCAAATTGTCTGTTGTTTATAACCAAGTTTCCTTAAAATTCGTAACATGTTTGCAATTGTTGACATTACGATACATTTCGGAGTAGATATATTTGTTTACGATGAATCGAAAATTGTGTTATATAGACTTGATAAAACCCTCGTTTAGACTGGAGGCTATTCGTGGTCTAGAGGTCTAAGACATTGCCAGATCAAATGGTAGCTTCCCCTATGTAGATAGGGGTCGCAGGTTCGAATACTGCCGAATGATACACATTGTCGTAACAATGTATCGTAAATAATCAGGTAGATATAATTATATAATACTGCTTAAAAAAAAAACGAAACAGAATGTCTACTTAAATACGAGTATCGATAAAAATAATGTTCAAACAATTAATTTCATACATATATATATATATATATATATATATATATATATATATATATATATATATATATGAAGAAAGTGAATGAGCGAGAGAGAGATAAATATATAATTTTATATATATATGTGTTTGTGTGTATGTGTGTGTGTGTAAAGACATGTATGAGTTTATATATGTGTGTGTATCATATTTCCCCACACGCACAAATCGCAGAAAGTAACGACAACCGGTTGCGGAAAATATTCTGTCCAGTAAATCAGGTCTCTTTCGAGACATGATCGCCCAAACGTGTATCATGTATGACACATGACACTCAACTGACACATTGTTAGCATTAACATCAATCAGAAGCTCTGAAACAGATGCCTACTGTCAGTGTCTATTTAGGCAGCATCTGTGGTATCTCAAATGCTAGAAAAACCAGATTAATATATCTGCCTTTGAAACAAATCCAAAAGAATTGCCAAATTGTAATTATTCTCGTATTATAAGCATATCACAAAGAAGATATTACATTTTAATCCATTTGATTCCCCGACATTTTGTTTTGGTTTTAGACTCTCTGATAAAACAATTGATATAAATACATTTTAAGATTTACAGAGAAAAATCATATTTCTGCAATGTTATCTTAATCTCCAAGCACATTCGTTTTAAATCAATCTCTCTGTGTTGTAATCACAAATCTCCAGATCTCTCAAATATTTGGTCGCAACCGTCTCATTTAAAGCAGTTCAGTCAACATTTTCTACCAATGTTTAAATAAAAATATGTCCATGAGTCGAATCTATTTAGCTGTTGAAGATTAATAATAAAAAAATCGATAAAGAATCAATGATCAGTAATTCTATTGATGGTAATACAGAAAATTACTTTTTAAAATTGCGTAACAATATATTCACTAGTTTGATCTTTGAAAAAATATCCAGAGAATTAACTTGTATGGAATATGAATTCAGACATATTATCTTGTCTATTTTCTATTCTAGCTGTTATTTTGTTTTGCGTATAGATTTCAGTCTGCAGTGATAGGTTGTTAGCTGTCACTTCCAATTGGTAAGATGGCAAGAAAATATCTTTGATACAATTGAGAGCTGAAAAAAGTAATTCTGACATAACTGTGACACAATCACTGATATACAGATTTCTCTGTCAATTATAAAAAATTTCCAAAGATCTTTGAATGGAAAATCTTACAGCAAAGAATCGGGGAATCTACATATATTTGTTTATAACTTTTTTTTTAATCATATCACCTCGAGCAAGGCGTTAATGTCACTGATGTGCAGGGGGCTACATAAGAGTAAAATGATTAGATAGGAGAGAGTGAAGAGAAAGACGAACCTGTTAGAAAGGAGCAAGAGAAGGATCGGAAAAACAGGTGTGATGACAGTTGCAAAAGTGGAGAAAAAGGAAAGGATATACAGGGTGGTGTAGAAAGAACTAGAGTCAAGTGGTTAATAGATGAGTATTGACATTGCATTTAAATTTTTGGAGGTTATAGCCGTCAGGAAAGCAAGAATATGGAAGCGATTTTCACAGACGGGAAGTGCGAAAAAAGTTTCAGGAGCAGAATTGTCGTCTGCATTTTGTTGATCTAACTGTGAATAGGTGAGACCCAGTTGCCAGTCTAGTTGCACGAGTAAACACCTATTGGATAGGAACCAATGACTTAAGTTCGTTGGAGCAGAAACCATGAAAATATTTATAGAACAGACAAAGGGGAGCCACATCCTATCGGTGAAGTAGTGGCTGGAGTCGAGCCGCCAAATCGGTACCTATCACATTACTGATTCTATTTGGAGCCTGTCAAGAACACTGATATGAACAGCGCCTGATCATACATGGCAGCAGTACTCCATGCACGGACGAATGATTGATTTGTATATATGCAGAATGGATTCCGGCGGAAAAAAACTTTCTGGCCCGATACAATGAATCAATCTTACTAGCAGTGGGTTTAACTATTGACTCAATGTAGTGGTTCCACTTGAGATCAGAAGAGAAGGTAAGGCCGAGGAGGCGCAGTGTATTTCTCTAGGGGAGACTTGCTTGGTCCATGCTTATGAGAGACAGGAGAGGTTGCTTGTGATGATTGACAGAGAGCAACTTGGTCTTAGACGCATTGAAATTTACAAGCCACTTCTTACTCCAATTCACCACAGAATGTAGACCCCTGTCAAGTTTTTACTTTTTATCAGTAACAATATGTGATTTATAATTTATATAGTGAAGCTAATCTTCACAATAAGAATTATGACTATTGGATAGATTTTAGTCTAGTAAGAAAGGTATATTTATACGGAAGATATATCGCGTGATTTTAGTTCTCGTTATTATAAATACTAATAATATATTCCACGTGCTGTGCTAAATTCATTTTATGTATAAGCGTTCAACAGTATGTTCATACCTTGTTGCTTTATTTCTTACGATTATTTGATGCTTTTAAATGCATCATTGGACTCAAAGCAAACATTCTCATACATTAATGACAATGAACAACACCATATAAAAGTTCTACCGGAATATTACGTAGGGTTTTAATGTCCTGCTATTAATTCGTAAATTTTTAATGCATGGCTTCTCAAAGGCTTAAAGTTTATTTTGTTCTATATTATTGTGTATATATTTTTCCTCTTGATATGATGAGAAACCAATTTCTGAAAGAATGATAAAATAATGTCAGTAGAGTTTTGTTTGAGCTTTTCCTTGAACTCAACAGGGTTTTCTCACTTTTCAAAAACCGGTATGCATTTGGGAATTATCTAAGTCAATCACATGGGCAAAATTCGATGTCTTATCATTCATTCTTACAACATACTCAGCCTAGAGAAGTTGCAATTTCATTAGAAAAGCCACTATGTCTCCAATTTCACAATATGGAAACAAATTATGGGATATAGTGCTTTCCTGATTATGGTCACATATTTACTCCACGTCGCTTATGGAAGACATCACGCCGGAAGTCATTCTCTCTGGTTCCTGTATTTAAAAACACCGGAGAACAATCAGACTCCTTCAATTATCGTTCTGTCAATCTCCTTCCAATTTTTGGCAAAGTGCTAGAGGCTATTATAAATGGTGAAGTGGCTCAACATCTCACAGCCCATGGCCTCTTCTCCGAGAAACAGTATGGTTTCCACATCACTAGGTCTACTGCTGATATGTTAACGACCATCACAGAGAATATATACTAGGCTCTCGATAAGAATAGCGAAGCTCGAGCTATTGTACAAGATATCTCCAAAGCTTTTGACAGAGTCTCGCATACTAGCCTTCTACTTCAACTACATGGCTATTGTAAAACAAGACGATTGCTTGAGCTAATCCAGTCTTTCTGTTCAAATCGCGTAATGAAGGTAGTATTGAATGGGTATGCTTCCAGATAATATCATACGAACGCTGATGTTCCTCCAAGGCTCTATTCTAGGCCCTACGCCTTTTCTGATCTTCATCAACGATCAGACTGAAATAATCATATCCCAAGTAGGCATTTATACTGACGACACAATTTATTCCTGTCTCGATAAGAAAACTTTCGATGCTGACAAAGCAGATTTAGCTGCTGGGCTTAAAAAGGACTTCCTATCGGTGGTGTACTGGGGTAATAAATGTCTCGAAAATTTCAATGCTTTCAAAACGAAGCTGCTATCATTCAACTACCATAGACAACCACTTCTACCCCCAATCAGAAAGCAAAATACTGCGCCTCCTATATCTAAATCTTTCAGCCGACCTCAAATAGAATGACTACATTGAATAGCGAAATATGCTGCCAGGAAGGTTGTATGGCTAGGAAGTGTTTCTCGTCTAAATCTATCTTCTCGAGATTTTTGATAAAACCTAACAAAGAATCTGTGATGTAAATGATGCCGATCTGGTAGCTCAAATCCAGTCACTTTCTCCCCGGCATAATGTAACTTCCCTCTGTCTCTTCTACAAATATTTTCCCTGCTTCTGTTCTGACGTGTCTAGCTCCCTGGTGCCCGCGCTGAATGAATTTACTCGAGGAACTAGACTAGAAACTAGGTCCCACTCTTTTCAGTGACACCAATCAAATGTAACCTCAATTTCTACTCTATCAGCTTCTTTGTTCTCACTTCTCATGTGTAGAATTCAGGTCCTCTTCCCTGAAAACTACAATCTCCAAGAATTTAGATGCCATGTCAATTGTTATCTATCTTCTTGACTCACGCCCTTTGCTTGACAAACATTGTATCATGCTTTTCTTCTTTTACACTCCATTCTCATGCAGCCCTCTTCACCCCTTTATTCTCATCCTGTTCTTACTCATTCTCTGACTCCAATTTAACTTGTTCTTCTTTCTCATCAATCACCTCTTCTGTAACCCCTGGCAGTCCTGCTTTGCTTGGGTTGAACTAATTTTTTAAAAAAAATTGAAAATTAAAAAAAATTCTTAACGTGGAAGGATACAATGTAATATTTGATTGGCATCTGTTGACCCAAGATTATCTTGTAGGGAAGTTCAAGTTCTGGTCCATATTGCTAAAATTTGCATTTGTATGAATGCAGTTTGTAAATACATATTTTCTCGACAGGAATAGTCACTAAAATCCATTTGCCGCATCATGTTTTGCGCGGTAGTATCTCTAAGAATAAGGACTCACAGATATGTAAATCACGGAGACTTAAAAAAAAACTTTCTACTGATTTTCTTTAAGAAATTTCCAGATTAAGAAAATATATATGGCGAGGAAATTTGAGATTTTTGTTATCATTTAGAAAGAAAAGTAAGAGTTTAGTTCATGAAAAGATTTAATGAAATAAGTCCTTTGGTAATGTTTATTAAACATTTTACTTTGTTTTGTAAAATATGATTCACTTTAGTAAATACTGTAATTGCCATATATAAATGACAGTAATCTACTCGCTGTTTTACGCTAAGGGGTAATTTATATAAATAGAAGGATAAGATAACGATTAACTCATAAATTGAACTAGTTAAGACTGTAGTGATCGAGAAACATCCATTTCGGAGACTCTTCGATAATTTGGTGATTCGCGGGAAGAAAATATACAAGAGGTTGTTGCTTCTCACCGACTAAATACGGAAGGAATGTCGGTGGTTTGCTATTATATATGTGGCATGGTAGGTCATAGTCGTGAATGTTAGACCTAATGGAAACAAGGAATCTGGTTCCTCTGAGCACGTTCTATGGAAGTAGCGATAGAGTCGAGAGAGGCTCGTAACATCTCACCTGTGTAAGAGAATCTGCAGGGTGGAAAATAATTCTTTTCCAAAAAGAGAATCGAAGACGTTTTTATATCATCAAGACTGGAAAGTAAAGAACCGGGCAGCTGCCTCCCAAATATGACAGCATCACGCCATTCTTGCCATCATCTCGCTCTGGTTATGATAGAGGATAGCAGAAGCGGTAGAGAGAGCCTATTATTTTTCCTGGTTCTTTAGCGATGGATCGTCTAAAAGAGACTAATTTCAGGTAGGCTGCGCGTTTGAGGCTAAAAATTCTCTCAAAATGAACCCCTCCTCTTGGGGAGATTTGTCCATGTTGACTATCGTTAGTTCGTGGTCTGATCTGCGGTGATTGAGTGTAAATGTTTTTATTACGGGAATGATTTTCAGTTTTTTTTTCAAATAAATTTCTCCCTGTTTTCTGACTTATAGTGAAAATGAGAAAACATGTTAATTATATATTGTACGTGATTTTGTAGTTATTTTTGTAGTTTGCTGCAATTTGCTGTTTTTCTAATGTTACATCTATTAGTATTTTTTGTTGCTTTGTTTTGTTTTTCTTGTGCATTTAGTGTGAGTTACAACGACAAAGTAGCGTGCTTAACTTTTTATGTGTGGCATGAGTAACCATGTTCATGACTTTTAGTTTGAAATAGTTGGTATCTGCCTCTTCAATTCTCAGTGAATAGTTTTATTTCTCAATTTTTCTTTCCTGGTTTATTTCATATTATTCCTACATTTTTCTTCTTTTGTTACTTGTTGCATTGTTTCAAGTGGCTTCTAAGAAAGAGTCATTGCACACTTGTGCGCATCGTTCAGATCCCATTTGTTATGTCTGCAGTCAATGTCATTTCATTGAATTCGCTTTTGATATATTTGTTTGCCTTGCTTTCTTATTGGTGTAGTTCGTTGGATCTGCTTTTGTGAATTTTCTTTCATCCGAGTGTTTTTTTTCGGTCATAATATTCACATCCTTCAGAAGTTCGGCTTCCTCAGCCATTTCAAACATTTTCGATTTTCTTTGGCTTTGTTTTCCTTACTATTGACGACTTTTTGATGATGATTCTTCTTTTTACTTAGTTTATTTTTTCATTCCACTCAATAAATCCGTTTTTTAGGTATCTTCTTGTAATATCTTTTTGACCCTACGTCTTTGTATCTTTCTTATTATTGCTCGCAGTTTACCGCATCTCTTTCTATAGCAATTCTTCAATATTTTGATTTCATTTATTTCAATTATGTATTATTGTATGTCTATTCACTTAATTTATTGACACTCATTTTTATTGTAACCCTCTGTTCGACATTACTCCGTATTAAGTTTCGAAATATCTTTCATCACATTGTAATATAGATTCAGGATTTTCTTCCTTGATTCTTTTTGTTTTAACATTGAATGTTTTTTATTTGTTTTCTTTCTATTATTCTCCAACCTAGTGTTTTCAGTTTTGATCATTTTTCCCCAACCTACCTTCATCTCAAGTGAAATATGTCTGGAAACATTATTAAACTCATCAGGCTTTCTTATCTTTTACAGCTCCTTTGTTAATCTTTTAATAGTTCTGCTTTTTGTTTCTATAATTAGACAAGCTCTCTCATCCTCACTCATCAGAATTAAAAAAAGAAACCTAACAGCATTCTCTCTCGTATTTATGAGTATTAAGTCACTCGAAAAAAAGAAAGGAGTCACGTGATGAAATGACAAATATACGAATTGTCATGAATGAATAAATTATAAAATCTGGACATGTGTAAATTGCAGACTACTTTGATGTTTTTATTTCCAGGAGACCAAAATGTCAATTACCACCTGAAGATACTAAAATGAATCAGGTGCAGATATTTAAAAACTGGGAAGTGTTCTAACAGAGTTTGGAAATGCAATACGGGGATGCGAAGGCGTACTGGCATGGCTAAGGATGCATTCCAGAAGCTGAGTAGAGTATTAAGAGACAGGAAAATTTGGCTGGAAACAAGGAAGATATAAGGATGCTGAGAATATGATGGACAGAAAATGTGAGCCAGGACGAGGTTTTAGAGAAGATGGACACGAAATGAAAATTGATAATTAACATCAGGATAAGAGTGCTGAATTTTTTGGACATGTAATGAGGAACAGGGGCTTAGAGAACCTGATTGATGGTTACGGGATGGATAAAAGTGAATAAAGACAAGGATAAGTAACGCATGACACACTTGATGGATTTGAGCATATGTATTGAGGAATGGGGATTGAGTGTTATCAAAAGGAGATGTAGTATTAATAGGGAAAAGGATAGAGAGAAGTGGAAGGCCATGATCGCCTACGTCGGGAGGAGACATGACATATAGTAGTAGTAGTAGTAGAAGAAGAAGATAGATTCCCTATTGTTCCGTTCATATTTATCCATTATTTATAAATTGAAATAGAGTTTTATAACATTTTTACCTGTTTAAGTTTAGGTTTTCCATTTCTTGTTAAGATCTTATGTTCTTTTCCTACCTGAATCATTATCGCCTTTATTTCTTTTATTGTCTATGTCTCTTCAGAATGTAGGCATTTCATATCTTCCTGTCACACGCGGTGCTTAATAAGTTTTGTCATTTATCATTTCTGACAAGCCCTGTTCTACCATCCATTACGTAAACTCATCTCGTATGTTTCGCGTTGCTTTCCACTGCCCCTCCTTCCTTCAATCTGTCCTGTAACTATCACGTTTTTCAACCACACATACTTCATTAGGTGCCCTAGAAATTTCAACTACCTTTTCCTGATGTTAAATATATTTTTTCTTTGTTTTCGATTTTTCTCAAAAGCCTTTTCGTTGCTGACATGATTGATCCGTCCATGATATCCTCAGCATCTTTCTGTAGACCCACATTTCTGTTGCTTCATCACTCATCTCTGAGAAAATTGTTCTGCATTCGCTGCTATGGAGGAATACAGACAAAACTAAAATTTCCTATTCTCTTTATTTTATTTCTAATGAAATTTTATGTCACTTAACTTTATGCTTACCGTCTGGAAAGTATACTTAGTCACCCACATACATCTTCTGTTCTTACTTTTGCATTTTATTCTGTTTGTACAATTCTCATGTATTTAAATTTCTTTAATTGATACTTGATATACAACTGATTAAAAAAGTGTAATCCATGATCAAAAATTATCTATATTCTTACCTATTTAGCGGCTGTCATGAGATATTCTAATAACAGAATGGATCTCGATAATCGGATTAAAATGTGAGGTTCCTGCCTATATACATTCAAGATCTGAATGAGCAAACAGACTGTAATGGGGAACAGTGAAAGCAAATGATAATCTCCTAATGATTTAAATAAAGATATCGGGTTTAAGATTAAATACATACGAGAAAATATTCTTAACTTGGCTTTCAATGAATACTTAGGCGATGCTATTTGAAAAATGCAGTTAGATTCTCTCTGACGGTGTAAATATAACGCAGAAAGAAAACACTGGTTGCTGCTTTTGTCATGACTGATTGATCAGAATCAGACATGCTTCTCTAGACTTGCACGGCAATAGGTTTCTGTTGTTTTGTGACAAATGGAATTTCTTATCCTTTCCGATCGACAGATTTAGAAAGAGTTCTCCTGACTGCAATTTATCGCCCAGACAATCATTCTATCTGCATATTGCTACTATCGTTGCCCGTTTACCGCCAGCTATGTTTCTTTTCCCGCTGTTGTATTTTATTTTGTTCACAATGTATAAATTTCACCAAGTGTTTTTCTTTTCTATTGGCCTTTGTCAGATGCTTCTGGTGCATTTCTTATTTCTTAACTCAAATGTGTCTTTTCTTTTGCTGCTGCGGACAGAAAAAAAAAACTTGTTTCGATGCGTTTAGTTCAGTGAATATAAATTCTTCATAGATTTGAAAAAAAAAAATAGCATAAAAAATGAAGCAAAATTTTACTGGATTGTTGTATAAAATTAAATAGTATTTTCAATTTTTGTTGGTCCTGGGTATGACTGTAAACTGCATCCTGCAGCAAGGTCTCTGATTGGGATGTTGTGAGGAGTATGGAACAACCTCTTAATTGCTGCTTGTTCCCAGGTTCACCCAGACCAGGGGTGGTAGCACATGTTAAGGTCCCAGCTTTGGTCAAATAATTAACTCCCAAACTGGAGTCAAAACACTATAAACGTATAAAAATAAAGTTTTACAGAAATATATATATAAAAATAAACTTTATAGAAAAATATACATTTTTGAAGGAAAAAATTTTATTACCAAAAATACATTTTTAATACAAAACTAGAAAACATCTTCAGTTATTTAAAATAAATAAATAAAAATACTTCAAAATCTGACTAAATCAACCTTTTCCATTTGGTTAGTTAAATGCCATATGTGATACCCTTTTTGGGGAATCAGCTCTTGAAATAGACATACTGGGCAGAGGATTATCCCGCACCATGTCGCCATTGCTTTACACGGTAGACTGGTTGCCAGCCAAGGCTATAGAAATCATAACTGGAGGGAAGAGACGTATTAATACCTGTTCCAAGGGCTTTTGTGCGAATGTGAATGCAAGGCATTTAACTTGAATAGGAACTAGGCTCTCCGATTTTTTGTTTCGATCTGATATCTACTGCACCACAACACACATAAGTAAACAAGTAAAAGACAAGAAACTTAGAACTAAGTATTAGCACAAATCAATACTATATATATATGTGTTGGGGTGAGTAAGTTTTCCTGAAGAAATGCCGTTTTTATCTTTTTTTAGTAATTTGCATGTGTAAACTTGCAATAGGTAACACTATATAAAATGACTATATATGACATTATAATATGCATGCACTATTATCTCGATACAAGTCGATATATTTAAAATTCAAAATAATCGATCTCAGATAGATAATTTGTAGTAACACTAAAATTGGCTCCGTAGATATTCGTTGTAGCAGTGCCGTAATTATATTGCATCTCTGAATATAGGATGTCCTAGACTGAAGTTATCTATCAGTGTAGATGTTTCCCTTATGGAATCAACGATCATGTGTTAGTAATCGGGACTTACTTACAGGTTAGCGGACATCGGCTTTGATTTTACCTGGTCTGCTTAAAGTATGATTCATTTCTTTAATGTGAACTGATTTTAGTGGGTCAGAAGCTGCATATGTTCCCATTCTTTTCTATTTCCGGCCTTGAACATAGTTTCTGAATTCCGATTCTCGACCAAAATAATATATCTGCTTATCCTTAACAGTATAATTCGCTTCTAACCGAAATAATATTCTCTGGGTCAGAAGGCCGCATTCTTATTCCCATTATTTTATTTTGTGACCTTAAAAAATCAGCATCTTGACATATTACACTTTTTATTTTTCTGCATTCCTGTTCCGATTGAAATAATATTTCTGCTTATTATGGCCTGTCATTATTCGATTTTGACAGTGTTAATGGACTATTCCATTACTATGTAAAGTAATGGTGGCATCTACGTAAGAGAGTGTGCCGAGCATCCGATCGACAAGTCAGTCGTAGACTTCCGGTGATGACCCGGAAGTACCCATTGCTCATACTACGTCTTACGACGGATACTAATAACGTTTTGTAAATACTATTTTCACGGAATACAACAATTAACCTATTCCTGTTGTTGAGTTATTTATTCTTGCTCACGACATAACAGACAGAAATAATATTTATTTAATGTCAATTATATTATGTTGTTAACAGAATGCATAACATTCCTGCTATACCATTTTTTAAAATGTTCACATATGAACATTTTAAGTGCAGCCCTCTTCCAACATCTGCCTATCTACAGCAGAGACACGTTTTCCAAACTTTTACATATAATAACACAGAAAGTAAAAAAATCAATGACATATTAAATACTATTATTAAATTTCCTTCTTTTCTACTGTTTTCTGTTTTCTTCTCAATGAACACACACGTCAGAAGAAAGATTTATAATGGTCAAAAGTTCGTTTCCCTTTCTTTTTTTCCTTTCTGAAGATACACACAAAACAGGAGAATGTTCCTGAAAGGCAAAACAAGTATTTATTCTTATTTTTTCTTACTGAATAACACCAACCACAAAAAAAGGCTTGTAATGTTTCAAAAGCTTGTTTCTTCTCTCTATTTTACGCATTGTATCATATCCGTATTCATCTTGATGTACCATATAAGATCGTAGGCGTTAACGCGTCCCAGTATTCAAACTGAAATCGGGTAAATGACCTTCGCATCCACCATGTGTACATCTGCTCGAGTTCAACGTTACAGATGTAATTTCGTAAATCTCAAACGTACTCTGACTGAACACAGAAAATTGCTATGGATGTCATTCAAAATCCCACCGGTAAAACAACACCAATAAAAAAAGTTACAATTTAAAGTGAAGAAAAATTACTCAAAGGTCTGATTGTATCTTGTGATAATGGGCATGCGGTTTGCTTAAAGAATTAGTCGTATTACTCAGAGTTCCAATGAACTTAGTCGCAAAACAAAGTGCCTGGTAAAACTTAAATACTATTTAACTTAACATTTCTACACGGACTGCAACTATCACATAAAAACAATGTTACAATGAAAGTAATATAATCCTCAGTTTCAAGCGCAAGTTTCTTCTCTAACACCTTACAGAATATTTGCAAACGCATGTCTAACTTCCTTTTCTTCTTGTGGTCCTTGTAAAATCCCAGATAAGCCTCAAATAACTTAACTATCGGAGCTTCCTTCATGTTCATTCTAACAAATCGGCGATCGGTAGTAATTTCGACGAAAGACTTTCACTCGCCTATGATTTGTTGGGGCCGTAATCTAAATTAACACCTGGAAGAGTCCGAAAGAATATTCTTCTTTTCTCAAAGCCGTCATCACTTCCGACACGTCTATTTCTTCTGACAATTTGATTTCCCTTATCGACACCTTTCCTTCCGTTAGCACTCACGCATGCGCTGTCTCCCGTGCTTAATGTGCTTGAAAAAGCCATACTTCTCAACTACATAGTCAGAGCCTGCACAAAATTTGCAAATGTATGCAGTTTCATCTTAGTTTATTTTTTCTAAACTAACAAACATTTTTCTAAAATAAACACAAGAGCAGAGTATACACGATGTACAGTAAAATGTGACCTACCTTATCTTGATGACATTTGATACAACGATTGTCCAGCGTCCTCGCAGATAGCAACCAGGTTCGTTCTGAATCTATGTTTTTTCCTTAAATTAACGTAGGAAGTGACGCACACTAATTCGATGTATGGCCAAAAATCAATGATGTCGATCGACTTGACCTATAAACCACAATATAAACAACGTATATTTTTTATCTTATACTTTTCTCTTTGATGACGATTGTGTGTAGATGATCGTCAAAGCACGTATATATGCACAGATTTTCTTCCTTGCGTTCACTTTGTGTATTCTAGCTCCGTTTTCCTTTCGACCCGGAAATAACCGGTCTGATATAAATTCAGGTCTTTCGAGCTTCTCATAATGTTGTGGGATCTCCCCTTTTCTATGATAATGGACTCAACGTGAGTATACATATAGTCCTGCCATAGTGAGTACCGTGACAGATCCGTAAGTTACCAAACGATACCGAAGTTTCATAGAGAATACCGCTTCAGTAGCTCTGAGCTCCACTCAGCCAGTAAAGTATTACACAGCACCCATCATTTCGGCGTGAACATACTAATTCCGGCACGGCTTCATTTCAAAGACGTGTATGTATATATCCCTACTAATCGTATTCATGGATTTCTAACCTGCGTTCAAGTTTGTATCTTTACGTTTAATATAACTCATTTTTCTATCTCGATTATATGGTTTGTTGTTCATTATTTTGTGCGGTTCCTCACTCGGAATTCAAAACACCTAATTACTTCATGTATGGGTAGGCAGACCCGTTGTATTTTACGTCATCACATACTTGTTTTATCCATTGTTCGATACTGAAACGGATGCCCCGAAGCACACTTTTTTATTTATCATTGTTTCAAACGCCAAAACCATATATTTGTCGGCTCATCAAAATATATTTAATTCTTTGAATGTTAGCTGACTTTAGTGGGCCACAAGCCACATTTCTTTCCTCATTGTTATATATTTCCGGCCTTTAAAATTGTTTCTACATTCCAATTCTCGACCCAAACATATATTTGCTTATCACTGCCTGCATATATTTCATCATGTCAAAATATTTCTTTAATACAAATAATATTTTGTGGGTCAAAAGCCACATTACATTTACCATTGTTTTATATTTCGTGACCTTGAAAACCGGCGTATTTTTATATTTCTACAGTCGCATTTCGAATGAAATAATATTTCTGCTCATCATCGACTGTTTTTCTCCTTTGACAGGAAAGTATTTCTATAATTTCAATTATATTCTCTGGGTCACAGAATATATAACATACTTTTGCCTTCTCAAATCGATGATTAAATTAGTTTCGTGCGAGTGAAACCTGTAGTTCTTAGCGAGGATAGACATTCTTTGAACCGGGAGAACTGTCGCTACTGAATTAAAAACCGAGAACGTAACCAGATAAAAATAATTCACATCAGTCGACGAATTAACAGCAACAATGAAAAATTAAATGTACATTATACTTTTGTATACATTTGCCATAACAAAACTTTTCAAATAAACTTTCATCAGAAATGGGATGATAAAATACCGCTAGAGCTATTGTTGCGGATTCCGGGTGAGAAAGCCACACAAAATAATAAATAACAAAAACAGATATATAGATAGAAAATGTCAGTTATATTGAACGAAATATACAAACTGGAACACGGGTTAGTCAATTCAGGAATATTGTTAGTTGAATTAAATTAAATACAGTCTTGAAATGAAATAATATGTCCGGGTAATGAGTCTATATCCAACCAAATCCAACTGACTCTGCAACAACTTACAACTCAACCAAACTCTCTGACCAACTAACTAACTCGTACAACTCCCACTCTCAGTATAGGAAAGCTTATATGTAGAGCAGGGTCCATTATTATGTATAAAGGGACGATCCTCAACAGTTATCCTCAACATACTCGTAGAAACCTCAAAATAGACACATTTAAGTTCACAATGAGACTAAAAGCAGCGGTAACATGTTGATCTGAATATTTAATAGTTGTAAAGAATTAAAAATAAAAAAATCTTGTTAAAGAAACTTCTTCGTTGAACAAAGAAATCATTGAGAATTGGCTAAAATACTTTTGAGAGCGGTAATCAGGATCTTATAAAAAAGAAAGAATAGTTCTCATTATTTCATGGGATGTGTTCAATATGTTTTATCATATATATTTTATAGATAAGCGAATTTGCAATGCAAAAAAGAGTCTAGTATAATAATTCTAACATAAAAATAAGTATCTCGATATGTTTTAATTATTCTCTATCAACTTGATATAAGTTTTAACTGATACATTTATTTTATCATATTAGCTTCTTACATTAGTAAGTTCATTTTCTATAGGTAATTTTAATAGTTATTATTTATTAATAGTCATGATGAGACATTCAGCAATGCATTGCACATCATTGTTTACTATCTCCAGCCAACGATCCACTATCTGTTCAATACGAATAGATGTAACAACATAATGCCACTAAACGATATCTTTAGACGATACATTTCGAAAATAGAATTTTCTCTGAAATATCTAGGAAAATTCGAATGTTATATTCAAGGCTAGGAAAACAAAGATGACAATCGTCTTGACATTAACGACGAAAAATGAATGTATAAAATATAATCTTATATTTTTTTATTTCAGCGACGGCTGTGTGTAGCGTGGTAGTCAGAATGAAGCACACACATACGAGATATTTTAATGGCTGGAGTTGTCATCCTTGCGTGCTCACCGAGTTCTGTGGCTGTTCTGCTTCTAATAGAAAAAAAAATCCGATTTTATATGAACATGAAACCCACGAATTTGCGTTTAATTACGTCATCTATGGCAAAGCATATCTTTTATTATTTTCGCATCATTATTGTCATTGGGCCAGCTGCCTTTGCCGTTATCACTTTCCTCTATTTTTATATTTTCTTACCTTGACAACGGCTGCTCTTACTTAAAAATCTTTACCTGTTTTGTTTTTGCATTGCTACTTTTTACCGAAATAATATCTCTGTGAGTCACAGAATATATTACACGAATGCATACATGAGAAAATACTAAAATACACAAGTGATGCACAGCAGTCGCAATAGATTAAATATCTAAGTTGTTAGGTGTGATGTATATGACATATAGCTGAATCTATTACATGAATATTGCATAATATACATGTTTAATGTTTGCAGATAGTTTCCATTAAATTACTTAATAAAACGGTTTGAACACAAAACTAAAAATATCCATAAAATTAGTTAATTCATAATAAAATTAATATAATCTGATTAATAATAACATCAAATACTGACAAAAACATAATCTTAAACGTTAAAGTCTCTCAAGAATATTTTCCTAAGTTGAAATTCGTTTGAATAAATTTAATTTAAATTAGTTCAGTTAGTAAAGGGCCGAAATTTTGTGGTGTCACAAAAATGTGAGCATGAGAGAAAGAGATAATGAGTTGTTTGAAACACTACAATGCAACAATCCTACAATGCTATAAAATACAATGCTACACCCAACGATGGAAGGGAAATAAAACAATGAAATTTTGTGGTGTCACAAAAATGTGAGCATGAGAGAAAGAGATAATGAGTTGTTTGAAATACTACAATGCTACAATCCTACAATGCTATAAAATACAATGCTACACCCAACGATGAAAGGGAAATAAAACAATGAAATTTTGTGGTGTCACAAAAATGTGAGCATGAGAGAAAGAGATAATGAGTTGTTTGAAACACTACAATGCAACAATCCTACAATGCTATAAAATACAATGCTACACCCAACGATGGAAGGGAAATAAAACAATGAAATTTTGTGGTGTCACAAAAATGTGAGCATGAGAGAAAGAGATAATGAGTTGTTTGAAACACTACAATGCAACAATCCTACAATGCTATAAAATACAATGCTACACCCAACGATGGAAGGGAAATAAAACAATGAAATTTTGTGGTGTCACAAAAATGTGAGCATGAGAGAAAGAGATAATGAGTTGTTTGAAACACTACAATGCAACAATCCTACAATGCTATAAAATACAATGCTACACCCAACGATGGAAGGGAAATAAAACAATGAAATTTTGTGGTGTCACAAAAATGTGAGCATGAGAGAAAGAGATAATGAGTTGTTTGAAACACTACAATGCAACAATCCTACAATGCTATAAAATACAATGCTACACCCAACGATGGAAGGGAAATAAAACAATGAAATTTTGTGGTGTCACAAA
Source organism: Ascarosepion bandense (assembly GCA_037127315.1). NCBI lineage: Eukaryota > Metazoa > Mollusca > Cephalopoda > Sepiida > Sepiidae > Ascarosepion > Ascarosepion bandense. The sequence continues at coordinate 1,142,699 of JBBBDQ010000845.1, forward strand.
AATGTGAGCATGAGAGAAAGAGATAATGAGTTGTTTGAAACACTACAATGCTACAATCCTACAATGCTATAAAATACAATGCTACACCCAACGATGAAAGGGAAATAAAACAATGAAATTTTGTGGTGTCACAAAAATGTGAGCATGAGAGAAAGAGATAATGAGTTGTTTGAAACACTACAATGCTACAATCCTACAATGCTATAAAATACAATGCTACACCCAACGATGGAAGGGAAATAAAACAATGAAATTTTGTGGTGTCACAAAAATGTGAGCATGAGAGAAAGAGATAATGAGTTGTTTCAAACACTACAATGCAACAATCTTACAATGCTATAAAATACAATGCTACACCCAACGATGGAAGGGAAATAAAACAATGAAATAAAATTGTCCAAAATTGTATTTATTTTATCCGAGGATCAAAAACTAGGTCAATATTGGCTGGAAATAAATTATTTATAAGATACAAACTGTATAGCCCGGTGTTGCTCTGGTGTAATGAAAGCTTTAAAACTAATCCATGGTGCCTAAGCTCAGACACTTTGGACGTTGGCACGAAAGACTAAAAAGCAATAGTTGTTTCCACTTAGACCGAAACCATAGACTGAATGAATAAATGAATGGATGTAAGTCAAATGTTGATTTCCTGGTATCGATATCAAATAAGTTTCTTTTGTCGTAAACTGAATTTTGAAGGCAAAATAAGTCTTCTGAGTAAATAGTACCATGGCTGAGACTAAGAACTACAATTATACCTACTTAGAGCCAAACCCGAAGCTAAAACTAAAATAAAAGGGCTGAAAAAAAAACATACAGGCAGATAATCAGACACACACACAAGCATCTTGCCGTTTATATATATATATATATATCGATTTTCTGCACTATTGTAAGAACTGCAACCTTGAAACTTCTGAATATCGTTTCTTCTGTTTTTTCTATGAGTGTATCAAATTTTATTAAAATCGGACCACTCCTTCTATAACACGATTTTTTCGATTATCGATTTTCGATATTTATCGTGGGTACCTCGACACACAACCTAGCTAAGAACCCTCACAGACGATTATAGTACAACTGTATAAATTTTCAAGAAAATCAGTTCAGCCCTTTCGGAGTCTATAGGTAATGGACATCCACACACACAGAGACACACACTAATACACACACACACACACACACACACACACACACACACACACACACACACACACACATAAACACACAGAAAAGTTCCATTTATAAATAAGTTTAGATTTAGCAACACCGTTATATTAAATAAAGTTTAAGAAATTTGGCGTGTGGATGGTTAACTGTTCCAAATGCAAATTCAGTGAGTCGATTTCATATTCCGTTACAGTTCGTTACACTGACTCATACATAAAACTCTTAAGATTGCATGGATTTATCTCTTCTTCCAACTGATTTGTTTAAATAGCAAGAGAAACCAGAATCACTAACCCAACTGGCATTTAGATTAGAAAATAGACAATATCAGTTCAAAACAAAATGTTGAACCCGGACCAAATTAATGTTTTCAGTTTGGGAAGAGAGAGAGCACTAAGAAATCATATCAGTCAGAGTTAGGGGTACGTTAACAGCAATTGGATGGTGGGGTGGTCAGTGGTAGAATCTAGTAATCTCCCACCCTCTCAATAAGAGGCCTTGCTGCCAGATGCAGTTTACCGTCATAACCAGGACTAAGGTCTTTGGCGATCATGATCCTCTACAATTTAATCATTATTATCTGTAAAGTTCTATGAAAAAAGAATAAACTGGATTTGTATTGTTTCTTCAGGTTATTAAAATTTGGGTATCATTCTCTTAGATTTCTTGTTACACAAGTTTACATCAGTCTAGATTGTTATTTAATCCATAAATGCGACAGAGACGGTTTTGATCTATGCCTGACCATAATACAATTTCGTGAAATAAAACGCAGACCACTAATCCGGAATTTGACATTTCTTTTTACCGCACTTTCTCCATTAAAATTCGTACGCCCCTGACAGATTGAGTGAACATGACGTTGGTTGTTAAAGAGTTGTCATTATCATATAATCTTCGTTAATTATAAAAGTGTTGTCAGAGTAAGAACCAGCGGACAGTGTTTGACTTGTCGCTTGATCTTTGTAAATTTGATATGTGTTTGCTTGGTCTGACCTATCTGATCATATATATTCAAGGTTACATAATGAAAGACACTCCGACTCTTTTTTAATACGTTTATAATGTCCTGCAGTCAACATAAAGAATGTCACCGACATCATGAAATTATTAATTTGATGTTCTGAACTTGTCTTTCAGCGAAATGCCATAGAGATTTAATCAAATCAATGATTTCATGTGAAAGAAATAATAAGTTGATATTTTGAATTAGAACTTGAAGGGGTCTGCAAGGACAGCGAGTTTATGACATCAATAAATCATCCTCCAGAATAAACGATCCTCAACAGAATATGAATTTGATTAAAACGTTCTAGGTGACAAATAAGATTGATGATTTACCATATCCAGCTTAAACAGAAAGGTTTAATTCGATAGAAAGTTTTTGGAGAAAGTCAAATGAGTGATAATTGGCTAACGGAATGAGAGGTTATTTGTGAAAAGAAATCGTGGAAAATAATGAAGATGTGCAAGAAGTTACAAATAAGCATCCCAGAAAGTATCGCTTTAAATTATACATATTGCATATATACAAGTCAACCATACATCCGTGCATGGATTACTGTTGCCATTCATGGTCAGGCGCCCCTGCCGTTCACCTCAGTGTTCTCGACAGGCTCCAGAGGAGAGTCTGTAATGTGATAGGTACTGACTCGGCGGCTCGACTGCAGCCACTTCCCCACCGAGGAAATGTGGCCTCCCTTTGTCTGTTCTATAAATACTTTCATGGCTTCTGCTCGGACAAATTTAAGTCACTGGTGCCTCCACAACAGGTGTTTGCTCGTGCAACCAGATTGGCAACTGGGTCCCACCCATTCACATTTAGGTTAGCCAAATGCAGACGACAATTCTACTCCTGCAGCTTCTTCTCTCGCACTTCCCGCCTGTGGAACTCTCTCCCATATTCTTGCTTTCTTGATGGCTACAACCTCCAGAAATTTAAATGCAATGTCAATAATCATCTATTAACCACTGGATTCTAGCTCTTTCCCCACCCCGTATATCCTTCCCTTTCCATCCACCTATGTATCTGTCATCACACCTGCATTTTCATCTTTCTATTACTCTTTTCTAACTGATCTGTACTCCTCACTCTCTTCTTTTTTATCTTTTTACAGTTATGTAGCCCTCCCCGCACATCAGTAGCATTTCCGCCTTGCACGGGGTGAAATGATTAAAAAAAAATAACATTCGTATATCTTTAGAATTATTTTCCCTAAATAATGTATTTGGATTTTCTTTATATAATTTTTTAAAGAATGTGTTGGACTCAATATATTCGGAGTAACATTATGAAATACTGTTTTTTTTGTAATTAATTAATTTGTTTCGTAATTTAACATTTTAAAAGATTATTTCAATCCAAGAAAGTACAAAATATTACTAGTATATTGCTGAGGTTATAGGTTAGTGAGAGTGATACTGAAGACTGGGTATAAGAAAGAAATTAAGAGGATTCAAAATCAAAAGACAGAAGATGGAGATTGATATTTCATTTAACTTTTTGCAGGTCCTAGTTATTAGAGAGGCAAGTTAATTTAAGAAATATCGACAGGTAAGAAGTAAAATAAAAAAGCCGTTGCAGTAGAACTCACCGTTGCATTTAGCTATTACAACTGTTAATATTACACAGCATATGCCAATATTTTTTATTAGTTACTTATTTTTGTTATTTCATTTTGAATTTAAAAGTATTAATATGTAATTTTGCTTCTAAATATAGTTTGCAGTTTTTAATATAGGAAAATTGTCAACGTAATATAAATCAATTTTATAAACAATACATACTTTCTCTATACATAATAAACGATATATACAAAGGCCAATATAAAAAATAAGCCTAGTCATTAGCCCAAAGCAAAATTAAGTTTCACAATTCCCTCCCTTTTCACTTCGAAAATATTTCTATGGTGATTTGAGAAAATATTTCCTGTCAGAAAATACTCATCAAAAAGCAAAACGTCACAGTTTTTACTCATTTATGTGCTGTGTCCCTTCGGTATGTAGATCATGGCACTTCACATCTACATTTTTTTCGACATTGAAAGGACACTGTCTCATCGGGTAGTGCGAAAAGAAAATAGGAATTCTTTATCTTATATTGGCGAATTGTGTGTGAGTGGTTGGTGGGGTGGAAAATTAGAGTTGTAAGTTGCCAGAATTTGAACGAAAAAAGGGAAGAGGTAGTGGATAGAGGTGATTAATGGATGTGTTGAAAACTTTATAGAGAGATTTATCCGTTGAAGATGAGTTATGGTTCTTTATAAATTTTGTGATCAGACATTTGGGTTTAACAAAAGAAAAAATAAAGAAATGTATATGGGATAGGAGTGAAGTGGAAGAGCGTGAGATTACTATTTGGTAAACATAACTGTTTTAGTGAAGTATACGGCTACAAATATTTTTGTATTTAAATTTAGTTTTTCATAATTAATCTATTTGTTATATTTAACCTTGAATTAAAATTTAAGAAATCTCTTTTTTTAAATAAAACATTAATTTGATCACACTTGTTTGTAATATGAAATAAAGGTAAAATTTGAGGTAAAAGTGTTGTTAATACTATAAAGTTTTATCGTTTCCGGAGATCTTAACTTTAGCTTTTGTAATTTTAGCATGATTGTAAGGTTAGCACTTTAATGTGTTTGCAATATACTGTGATTTCATGCTTCTGGCTTAACAATATGTTGCTCTTCATGTATTTACTGATATCCATTTTTTCTTGAAGACAAAGAAAACGTGGTTCCTTTACCGATTTAGATGTTCTGGCCTGTTTGAAGGTTTTCGAGTTAACTTTAGGTGTTTTATTTTCGTTTTTTCTTTTAAAAATATTTTGAAAGTGATGTCATATTTTGTTTGTCCTTGTTATTAAAGGATGAGAAGTGATTGTAAAAGCGCTTTTTAAAACTGTTCATTGTGTTTCCTATATAAATTTTAGTATCCTTAGTATTCTCCAGATATGAAATCGAACACAGGTAAACCATGGATTTTGCTGAGAAATTAGGTTTGAGGAATTGTTTCGGTTTTCTACAATTACAAAAGTTATTATTATGGGGCAAACTGACATGAGTGTTAGAGTTAATTTTGTTGTATGATTTCAGTATTTTATTGTTATATAAATAATTTAATTATTTCTAAATTGTTGGAGCAGCTCTAACTGAGATCTATTGTATTCCTATTGGAATTTTTGCTTAGATGGTTATTTCTGGGTAAATGCTATCTATTAGTTTAAGAAATGTATATCCCCGTTTAAAGTTAATTGATTAAATGGTGGGTTATACCATATGATTTTCCTGTTTCTATTTTTTTCCTTTTTGGGGTACTAAATATTTCCACAACGATAATCTTGGAGGATTGATAGCCGCTGTCTCCAAGAATTTTATCGTAAATTGTTTTGTGCTTATCGAATATTTCTTTATTTGAGGAGTGTATGCTTATTCGGCGTTCAACTGATGATGGAATATGTTTCATAACGGATCTTTGGTGATTAGAATAGGGGTTTATATAGATTGATTTAGCATTATTTTTCATGTAAGATTGAAAAGTGTTAGAGACTTAGGCTACTGCTATGTCTAAGAAGTCAACTTCTTTTATATTAGTGTTAATTACCACGCTAAGACAGAAAGATTTAAAAACCCTGTGAAATAATTTTCTAGGTCTTTCAACATTATCACCAGTGGATTTATTTACTATCATGGGAAAGTCATCTCTGTAAAGTCCTATATTTTTAATGTCGAATTATTTATACGCCGTGAGGTTGTATGGGAAAAACAATCCAACTAGATCTGAAGATTCTGCAGAACCCAGCGCTTCCATAGATAAATCAAAATGATCCGTTGAGTTTTTGGTTCACTGTTCGTTGTTGTTGATGGGAATTGATTTTCTGCATCTCAAGATAATTTTGATTTCGTCTTTTGGGATGACCAAATAAAATTCCGCGAATTCCAGGGAAGGATTGAAGAGGCCCTCAGATACTGATGGGTAAAAGTCCACGATGTCAAAATGTAGGAAAGTAGCATTATATGTTTCTTCAAATTTCTCGAACCAGTCGATTAGATCCAACATACCCCTTCATTGTAGAATTTGTATTTGTTTATATATATATATATATATATATATATATATATATATATAGTCATTTGCGTGTGTGTTCATAAAAAATAGATTTATCGGGTGTCAAATTCAGTGTTAAAAACAGAGAGAATGGCAGACAAAAGAAAAAATGAAAAATGAGAGAAATAAAATAAAATGTTTCGAGTCATAGGCTCTTTGTGTTTAAATTCCTGATTGAAGGAAAATCAATAAACAAAAACAAAAAAAACAAAAAAGTAAAGACAGAGACTTAATTGTCTCCCTGAAACCTAATCTTTTATTGTTCTCCTCAAAAACGGATGCCGAGTTCGAATTCCAGTTGAATTCATTGCATTCACTTACGCACAAATACACTTGGGAAAGGTATTAATCCGTCTCTTTCTTCCAGTTATGGGTTAAATAACAGGAGATATTGAGTTCTATAGCCTTGGCTGGCAACCAGTCTACCACAGAAAGCAGTGGCAACCTATTGCGGGATAATCATCTGCCAAGTCAGTCATGTGTCCTTCGAGACATGATCGCCCAAGCGTGTTCCACGTATGATACTTAAATGACTGACTCCTCAATAACTTTTTCTTGGATTGCTGTAGTTTATTGCTATTCATCGTCATAATTCTAGTAATTATGGCATATTTGCTGCTTTCGGAACAAAAATACATGTTTCAACAAAGAAGTAGAAGATTAACTGGACGAATAATGAAAAAAATACAAGGTTTTTATTATCAAACTTTAAAAGAAATGCATATAAATTTCATTTATAGATAAAAAATATTTTTAAAAAACATTCTGCGTGAAATAAACATATTTTTACTAACAGGAAATTAAAATAAAGCTGATTGTCATGAAATAAAATGCGGATTAAGCAAAGTTTTATATAATCCTTGTTCTATAGTCCAACAGGAATTATCTCTCTTGGTGACTCTTTTCAATCTTTAAAATGATATCTTCCACAGCTACATACGTTTAATTGGCCTTCTACCCTTGCATCATTATCCAAGTTCAATAATTTTCGTTAGTCGTATCATGTCTCATAGTTGTTATTACAATTCTATCATTTTTTGTAAGAACTGGGTTTTTTCTACATTATTTGGATTAATTTATATGTTTAAACTATCAATGGTAACAGTACGAATTTAAGAACAGTGCCTAAAATGGTTATTGGCCGTAGCCTATAAGTAATGACCGTATTTTTATGAATTCACAATTTATACTGAAGTATTTAAAAATCGAAATTAATTCAAAAGTTAATGTTTAAGACGTTTCCTCTCTTAAATAATATTATATGTAGCTGAATTTTATTATAGATAATTATGTTTGCAATATAACATTTACTTTTGACCAGAGAATCAGTTTGGCAAATATTGCCATACCTGGTATAATTTTCTTCATCTAAACTTATTTATAAATGGTACTTTGTCTCTGTGTGTGTGTCCGTTACCTATAGACTCCGAAACGTCTGAACCGATTTTCTTGAAAATTTACACAGTTGTACTACAAGCGTCTGCGAGTGCTCTTAGATAGGTTTTGTGTCGAGGTACCCAGGATAAATATCGAAAATCTATAATCGAAAAAATCGGGTTATAGAAGGAGTGGTCCGATTTTAATCAAATTTGATACACTCATAGGCAAAGATATAAGAAAGGATATACAGAAGTTTGAAGGTTGCAGTTTTTACAACCGTGCAGAAAATCGATAATATATATATATATATATATACATATATATATATATATATATATATATATATAAGGCAAGATGCTTGTGTTTGTATCTGTTTATCTGTCTGTATGTTCTTTATACAAATCTACAATTTTTATCCGATTCTCACCAAACTTCAAACAAATATTCTTTAGGCTGAGTCTGAGCTCCAGGACCATGAATTAGTTTTAAAGCTTTCATTACACCCGAGTAACGCCGGCTTATACTGCTAGTGGAATAAAATTATGGCCGAAATTCTTAATGTTACTTGTGAATTGTCCCATAAATTAAGTTTGCAAATTAATTTATTAACTAGATAACATTAAAAAGTCAAATTTACTGAATCAAAAATTATGCCAGTCCCGCGGTTGCTCATAAAATTCCAATAAAATTAAATTTAAGTCTGAACTTAAAATGAAAAACTTAATCAGAATGATTAAACGACTTTATAATATTAAGAATACAGTGTGAAAGCAAAGAAAACAAAATCGACAGTAAATTATTTCTAAAATTTGCGTGATGTAGTCGGAAAATATTTACGTATTATTTTTGCCAATATCAACTGTGAGTAATCTACGTTCCAATTTTTCAAATGTGTAAATCTATCTTCCGGAGATCAAACATGTTCCCGTGTTCGTTTTTTTGTAAATCATATATCTATCGATTTTTATGCACTGCTGTTGTATCTGAACAAACAACGAGGAACAAGTACATATAAAAATATTATTTTTCTTCGTCGGTGACGCTTCTGTGGCACAGAAAGGCACCAAAGAGTGTCTTACCCCAAAAAGACGCTCAGTAGTCGGAAGCTAGCCGGAGATCTTTGTGTCTTCATCCAAAACGTCTAGACGTTCTATAGTCTTAAAACATTCGTGCATTATTGCACTTTCTGGTTCTCACTTTGTTGAAGTCATCCATGGCCGAATGTATCTATCAATCACATTATTCACATCTATCAATCACATTTATCACAATTGATTTTATTTCTGACTGTCTACCATATTATGCTGATATTATCAACGCCGGATATATCTGTCAATCACCTTTTTTCTTTCATTTTTAACATCAACTCCGGCCGAGTGTACCCAAGGTAATATATTACACAATCAGTCGCAGTGAAGGAAATTGCAGCCCGGGATAATCGCTTAGACTAAAATTGAAAAGTAAACGCCAGATTCACCATTTCCTACACAAATATAAGCAATATACGACCTTCCAATTAACCAGTGGTAGTATATTTACCAAGAACCTCTTAAATGTGGCATAAGGCCGTAAGTATGGGGTCTCCAGTGATAAACAAACTCACTTGTAATATGTTATAGCGATACAAGCTTGCTAAACATTACACCACATCAAGGGTCCGAATTTTCCAGGGGTAGAACTCCATCTTCTCCGCACCAAACTGGATTTATTTTAGTTCAAAAAGATACTTGTTCAAAGTATATTTTTGAAGTTTATTCGCTGTCATGCACAGATTTTCAGAACATTTCGAAAACTGTTGCGAAAATTTGTGACATTAAGCATAATCATAAATAAAAGGTTTACTGCGTAATTCCATGAAAGTTCTCTGAATCGAACAGAACCTGAAGATGGTCGAAATAGGAAAAGGCCGAAACATTTGGATATTGACTACAGATATACAACCATTGTTCATATTTAAATAATGAAAATAATGATAACTCTTCATATGAGAAATTCTGACACATTATTTTACAGAATGCTTTTAGTGCGAACGCTAACAGCAAAATGTCAAGTAAATCGTGGGAGTAAAGTCGCTAGCATTCGGTCGGAAAGATTGCGCTTAGGCTCAGCTGGCTATTCATCTTTCCAAAAAAAGGTAACAATACGAAACATTCATGTAACGCCTCGGAATGTTTTAAGAATAAGGTGAGGTTAATGGAATGGCCTTCTCCCTCGGCTGAATCACATCCATTGGAACATTTATGGCATAAACTGAAAATTGCATTTACAGACAGAAACTATCGGATCTATAAGATTTGTCGATGGAGAAAAGAATAACATAACGAGCCTGAGATGCGGAAACGTTTCGAAATCAACAGAAATGGCCTACTCACAATGACCGGATTCAGCGTCAAAGAAATCTCCCCTGTGTGTGTGAAATCTTCATGAAAAGATAATAATAATAATAATAATAATAATAATAATAATAATAATTGACATGGCAAAGTGTAATCTTCAAAGACCTTTAAAAACTATCAATGCACAGAGATTATGAAATGGAAATCTCAGGAATCTGACACCTGAGGACATGATTAAATCCAGTTGTAACTGAGACCATCGAATTGATTGGAAAATTTTCTGATAATCTTTTGAAGTGATTCTTGTTAGGCCATACCTGAAATAAATGCAAAAAGTATCATTGTAAACTGTAATGAATTCATTTTTGACGTTCGGTATCTGGTTGGTACCTAGAAGGAAAGGTATGTACAACATAAATTGAACAAAATACTACTACTACTACTGCTGCTGCAATTTCTACTACTACTACTACTAATAATAATAATAATATTAATAATAATAATAATAATAATATTAATAATAATAATAATAATAATAATAATAATAATAATAATGAGATAGTACAGCCCAAATACCAAGAAAATGTTTTCCATGTAACACTAGTAATGTTATGGGCGTTAAAAAAGAAATAAAATATGTACTCATAATGTACCACTACCTGCATTACGTCGACCCGCAGGTATATAGGTACAGTGTTCACAGCAGAAATATAAATAATAATAATAATAATAATAATAATAATAATAATAATAATAATAAAAGAAAAACTTGCTTATTAATTGATATGGCTTGTCCAGCGGATTGTAACATAGCAACCAAGGAATTCGAAAAACTGTCAAAATATATAGACCGGGAAATTGAAATAGGAAAAATATGGAAATTGAAAACGAGCATAATACCAGTGATAGTTGGTGCACTTTGAATAGTAAAAAATGGAACAAAAAAAAAACACACACACACATTGAAAGAATCCCGGGAAACCCCAGCATAAGAGATAAAAAATTTTCTTCTGAAGTAGAGCCTACACACTAAGGAGAAATCTGTCTATGTAACGCTATGGATGTTAGGGAAATATAAAGAAAACATGAAATGAAGCCATACCAACACATCACGACCTAACTTAGGTCTTCCTGCAGACTTGTTATGTAGTGCGACCATAGCAGAAATCGAATTATACTGAAAACATGACATAATAATAATAATAATAATAATAATAATAATAATAATAATAGCTGTAATTTACAGTTTTAATGTTTCCTAATTAAAACTTTTAGATAAAAGGTGATTTGATTTTTTAAATGCTTAATACATAGGAATAATCTCGAGATAAGTAAAATATTAAAATCGTGATACTAATAATAAGTGAAATGTGTAAAACAAGTGGAAGCGTAAGCAGCTGGAAATTGTCGGGAAGAGATTGACTTGATGAGTTTATGATAAAAGAATTGAGTGAAACACCCGCGTTGAAGCCTGTTTCACAACCTGTCAGTTATTGGGGAAATTCTTTCAAAGTAGACCTAACTTGTTAGACGTGGAAGAAAGGAAATAAGGTTGATTTGACTGCGTTGAAAGAGTACGCACTGTCTTAGAAATAAAGGGCTAATACACTCTTTAAGCCACCTATTCCCGATAACAGCCCTCACTAATTCCCGCTGCAATAAATCTAATTAGCTGTTGCCGGAAGTCTCGCTTGTCTGGCAAAAACACGATGAACTTTCAGTGTCCAGCCAATTTATGCCTACCCTTTAACGCCACCCGTGCACAAACGAGTTTGTGGTCCGAGTAGCATAACCAGTGGAACGTGGGACAATCTAATAAATCGAGATCGATCCTTCTCACTAATATTTTATCCGGATGGCTAAATACCTGGGTAGACGGCTAATTATGTGCCAACGTCCATATTTTCCCACCAGGGTGATCGACCCGTATCAATAGAGACCAAATTCGTCGATCTGATTCAGCCAAGATACGATCATTCCGCCTCCCGCTAGCTCCCCGACCCCGATCTAACTTGGGCTCTAGATCGGCATTCCAGTCCCCAACTAAGACTAGGCGCGAAAAATACAACTTTAACAGCCCTAATAATCCTGGACATTGGACGCATCAACCACAACGATCCGAAACGACCTACTCTTCAATGCAATATCGGTCACTGTATTCTGAATAGACAACAAAATCGCTAGACAGCACACTAGCATCAAGCTCGCAAACAAAGTGAGTTTCCTGGATAGTAACCACATCCATTCCGAGGATCTGACTATCTTCCAAGACACCCCCGGAGTGTTGACACTTTTAAGAAACACCGGGGGCAACCTTAGGGTTTGGGATCTTATACAAGGAGCCACTGCGGCATTACGTAAAGTTAAGATGTCCCAAATATAGACTCAACATTTAAGAAAATTTTCGGTTTTTTTGTGCTGGGATAGTCCCCGTAATCCTCCACCCCTCTTTATATAGGGCTGCAAAGCTTACTTACCGGACGGACGTCGGCGGCATTGTCCTTGACGAATGTATTACGTCCGACATTGGAGCGGACAGTTTGTGACAATCCCTCGGGGTCCCGACACCTACAGATGTCCGTCTAGTCTGTGCTTAAGTTTGCACTCTAAAAAATGTTTATCAAGCAAGCCAGCTTGAATGTGAGGGGCTTGAAGGATCAGGGTAAGGCTGCCCGCTTGCTTCGTGATCTCATGTCTAAGCATCTTAGTATAAATTCAGATATCTTGATTTTGATTTACGATTCAAATTAGCTTTAGCTATTCCTCAAATACCACCAAAAAACAATCTGCACTGCTACTTAAAATATCACTTAAAAAATATTTCCCAAAAGTATAGTTTCGAAAATGTGTATCAAATGGGATACGAACTCGACACGCCTATTTCTTGTCCGAGTCACTAACATTATCTGCACCCCTAGGTTAAATTTAACTTGTACAAAATCAAAAGGTTTCACTGTATAATACATAGTATATTTTCCATCATGTAGGAGTCAAAATGTGGATTGAAAATTATATACGAGTGGAAGATAGATATGAATTATTGTTTTATTTTAAAAAAAGGTTAACAGTCTGACTTTTCTATGAAACATCTTGCGATCTTAGACTGATGTTATCTATGTTAAGATAGATAACATCAGTTTAAGATGTTATCTATCTTAAGATAGATAACGTCAGAAATTAAATATCTAGTGCCAAAAACGGATATTTTAAGTAAGTATAAATCTCGTCAGTTGTAAAAACATACGATCAAATAATTAGTAGTAAGGAATTAAAAAAAAAACATTACGTTCTGATTGTCCTTTTGTTAATAACTGCACTTTTAAAATGCCCTGACGATTACATTTTATTTTATTATGTGATCTTTACATTTAATATTTTATCATTTCTGAGATAATAAATAGATTGTATTTTAAGGTAAGAATTTTGATAAGACCATAGCACATTTAATTTTGGCTGAAAACAAGCGTAACCATTCTGTTCAGAAACAAAAAAGAAAAAGAAACAAAGAAACAAAAGAGCCTGTGTTGTAGCAAAAATAAACTTGAAGACTTGCCAATGTTGCCATCAAATGGGGTTTTACTGTCGTCCAGGGCTCCTGTCGGTCCAGGCTGTGGTAACTGAAAAGATTCTCAGTAATCTTTGTGGAATTTTACGTTGAATTTTCTCGACTGCACTACCACTAAAACTAGTAAAGCAAATGATTGCTTTCGATTTGCTCATTTGTCGGCGCGAAACGGGGAAATGATCAATTGTGAAAATGAAGACGATCAGTTTTCATCTTGGATGGAAATTCATCCAAGATTAACGAAATTTTCAGAAAGGACTACGTTGATGAATAAATAATTAATGTATAGAAAATAAAATTTGCATTTACTTCATTCTGCATATCTGACTGTCTCTTCTGTACGGCTATACCAGGAGGTGCAGAAAATCTCCCCGGTTGAGGCACACAGCAAGGTCAATACATCAGTGACAAAATATGAGATTATATTAACAATATTGTATATGTCATTTTTTTTTTAATCGTGTCAACCTAAGCAATGCATTCCACTGCCACTATAGCGCAGGGGGTTACATAGAGGGATTGAGTATGGGAAATGTCAGAAGGAGGGTGATAGACGACATAGGATGTACATAGGGAGAGAGTTGAAGAGAGTGGGTGTGAGTTAGTGTGTTAGGAGGTGTCTATTGACCTTACATTTAAACTCCTGGAGGTTGTAGCCGTCGGGGAAACAAGCATGCGGTAGGGAATTCTACAAGCGGGAAGTGTGAGAAAAGAAGCTGTTGGAGTTGAAATTGCGGTTACATTTCATCGGTTTCACTGTAAAAGGGTGGGACCTAGTTGCCTAGTATCTCGTGCAAATTCACATATAGGGGGCACCAGTGATTTAAGTTTGTCAGAGCAGAAGCCATGAAAGTATTTATAGAAGAGGCACAGGGAAGCCACGTCCCGCCGGTGAGAGAGATACTGCAGGCGGTCAGCCAAGTCGGTATCTATCACATTACAGATTCTTCGCTGTATTTTGTCAAGAATCCCGAGGAGAATAGAAGGGGCACCCGACCAGATGTGGCAGCAGTACTCAATACACGGGCGAATGGTGGATTTATATAATTGCAGGATATATTCAGGCGGAAATAATTTCCGCGCCCTGCACAGATAACCGACTTTCATAGTTGCAAATTTAGCAATGGATTCGACGTAGTCATTCCACTGGAGGTCAGGCCAAGCAGGCGTAGTGATTTACTCTCATGATTTATATGTCTCAGACAAGTTTTGTCTATCTATCTATCTATCTATCTATCTATCTATCTATCTATCTATCTATCTAAGTCTGTTCCTTATCTATCTATCTATCTATCTATCTATCTATCTATCTATCTATCTGAATACGATGACTGTTTTAAGATCAGTTGTGTTAATACGCATATATAACTTAACACATTTTATGCATTTACATTCCATTACATTAGTATACTAGTAATAGCAGAAATAATTTTGCTGTAATGAACTCTATATAGGATTGTCGAAACGAAAGAATATTTTATTTTTACAAAAGTGACACAAATCTAAAAAGGGCCTCTGTAATTACGCCTTCGCGGTCAGTCATATAATGTTATTCCTGTTGTTGTTCAGCTGTAAAAATATTATTTTAACACATTTCTGAAACAGAGAACTATTGAATTATTTAATATACTTGAAAGATAATACCCTTTTCGCAAAGACATCACCAATCTTTGGCGTACCCCTTCATCTCCGAGCGCACTATCCACCAAAGTTCTTCAGTGCAACACGCATATGTGATGTTACTCTACCTATGATCTTAACTCCCTAGGAACTGTGATATAACTTGTATAGATGAAACAAAAACGAAGATAGTAAAAAAATGAGATAGTAAAAATGAGTGCAATAGATGTGAAAGTTTTTAATTACTTAGTGTAGCCAAAATAAAAATTGGACAGTTTAAAAATAATACATTTTTTAAATAATATACTAGATTGATTAGTGTTGAAAATACATTTATAAATACTTATTCACATAGAACTGCTACTTTAAAAAATATCTAAATACGTATATTGTGCACTTAGATACTGAGTTATTTAACTCAAAAGAAACTACTCATTTTAGCATCTAAGATGAAAAAAATCTGACTTTAATTTTGCAGAATAATTCCAGAAAAGCGACATCAAAAATCCTAATTTCATGAAAGATATTTATGACCTATTAGGAAAAGGCTAACATTTGCTAGCAGCCGTTTATGAGTCACTGAATGACTATAAAGCGAATGCTGTTTTCACCTACGAATGCAGGTCCGTCTAGGCTGTCATTAGGGACGGACTGCAAGACAAACATACTTGACCGAACGAGGCTGTCAAAGTCAGCATTAACGTCACCGGGACGCTTCTATCAGCGATGAACCTCGCGGCGCAGGCAAAATAATTCGCGACCACAATAATGTGATAATTCGTGGGTTATTTCACGCACGAGTAACTTGTAACGAACGAATTCTTATTGATGGATAGAACTTTGTAAATTACTGGGAAATAAAATCTCTTACACCTATCTCAAACACGTTTTATATTTTCTGATTTGCCAATTTGACGTTACTTTTATCAGTGAAAACTTGTAATTACATAGACTTCTTAAAACAAGTGAAGTCTGTAATATAAGGAGAATTATTTCTGCCCGTTAACATAACTTTAGTTACATTTTATTATGTGCCTTTTGTAAGTTCTACTTAGAAATAATCGTACCTTCTCTTACGAAGATGTGACCAGCATTCATTTGTAGATTGTGTATTTGATTTGTGTTTCACCAGAGAGTGACTTTGTGTGACGGTTTTTATCTCTAACTGAATGTTACACACTTACGTACGTAGAAATAGTTTGATATGCATCTCTCTCTCCCACTCTCTTTCTCACTCTCTCTCTCTCTTTCTCTCTCTCACTCTCTCTCTCCCTCTCGCTCTCTCTCTATATATATATGTATTTAATCGAAAAGGAAAATCAGGTAGGTAAATCCCAAATTTCTATCCTAATTAATATTAATTTCATTTATATTATAATGATCAAGGTGGAGGGCTCAATGCAAATATTATATTCTAATTACAGAGCTAAATATAAAAATAAAACAAAATTTCGATGTTTAAATTCGTTGAATAGGCATTTCTACGAGGAGTTCTTCGATTATTCAGCAATGAAATGTTTATTTAATCAAAATCAAATGACAAAAGATTTTATACCTGAAGAAGTCAAAAATAAATTCCATCCATAAGAAAATAAAGTGGAATGGATTAATAAATTTGACTTTAAAGAAGTAAACATGGAAGCAGACAGATATCTAAGTCTCTTATTAGAAGACATCAACTCTCTTTATCTGAGTGGAGAATTTAAAAGTTGAAATTTAACCATGTCTGGGGGAAGAGAAGTAGTAGGGAGAACGAAAGGGAAAAGGAAAGGAAACAAGGAAAACGAAAAAAAAAAGGAAAAAGTGGGGAAGAGGTGGTTGACAGGGAAGTAAGCTAAGAAAAGAAAAAAAGAAAAAATTGCCTCATAGAAACAATGAAACTGCTATCATCAGTGTTGAAAAATAAAAAAAATTACCAAAGCTATTTTTGGTTAATTAAAAAATGACTAGGATAAATTTTATAGAAAAAAATTTGACATACAAATTTAAATTTCAATATAAATGTTAAATTTTAGATTTAGAATTAAAAAAAAATTATTAACTTTATGGGTAGATTTCAAAAGAATCCATTACGACATAATCACACACACATAAAGACACACACACACATATACACGCACACAACACGTAAACGCACATATACACACATACACACAAATACACATTCCTGAACATAATTTACTTCAAAAGCTAAAGGATATTCACAATTCACTAAAATTTAATCAAAATTAATCTTTATGTGTAAAAGGTAAATTCGATTTATCATTAACAACAAATATAAATATACAATTGTAAACTGGTCGCAGGTAAGTTAAATGAGTAATATAGTTATGAACAACAAAATGGAAATAAGAATCTTCACAAAAACAAAACGAAATATATGAAGGTGCAGGAAAGAATGGGGATTAAAAAGTTAGTCTACAGATTCTTACATGTTAAGTAGTAGATATTTATATAGAAAAGAGGA
The DNA here is from genome assembly GCA_037127315.1 of Ascarosepion bandense. Lineage (NCBI taxonomy): Eukaryota > Metazoa > Mollusca > Cephalopoda > Sepiida > Sepiidae > Ascarosepion > Ascarosepion bandense. Next base: position 1,160,352 of record JBBBDQ010000845.1, read on the forward strand.
AGAAGGAAGGTATCTATAAGGCTGAGATCAGTATTTCGTAATGCGGTTCAAATTTACTAGCTTAAAAATATTTATTTATTTTACTAAATTCATAGATCAAATTTAAATATTAAATCTTAAGTTTTAAAATACACAAATTTCGACTTATGTCGGCATTTGCTAATGAATTATAATGCCTTCGTATGTTTTAAAAAATTATTAATTTGTTTTGCTTATTTGAAAGTTTTGTGTAGTATTTTCTACGTAGACATTAAAAGATATCGTTTCAGGATTTCTTCTTCTCAAAGAAACACTTTGTACAATTATGTCAATTGTGACCGTCATACACTTACTTTATCTTGCATCTGAGAATCTGTCGACATATTTGAAATACGGTGTAAAGTGAAATCTGTATTCAAGAAATAGTTTCATACTAAATTTCATGCTATATGTAATTAATACTTGTGTAAATCTGAATAATTTACCATTAAACTTCCTAACGTTTGAAAACATGTATAACAGATGTATAGCATATTTTGCAAGAAATTTAAAACCGGGATTAAAAAGAACTAGATTTCAATCACTATAATTTATGTTTGAAATACACCAGCGGAAATAAACATTTAGATTTCACCATGTAGTTTTCAATTAAAACTAAAATCAAATCAACAAAATATTTTCATTTTTAAAAAGTGAATTTAAACGATAGTTATCGAAAACGATTATATATATATATATATATATATATATATATATTAATAATAATAATAATAATAATAATAATAATAATAATAATAATAATTATTAAACCGACTCTGCGTGTATTCTAATCTCAAAATTTTATAGAAGGGACTTTCTAAGACTATGAATGACCAGCAGAATCTAAATCCGTTATTGCCCTCGGCTATAAAGCTTTGGGCAAAGAGGGGGAAAAAAGAAAACTGCGTGGGACCGACAATACATACGGTTCCTCCCAGTAAAAAGAAAAAAAACCCTCAAACGGAACAAACAACCAGAAAAGAAAAGTGCTCGATACACACAACCGAAAAGTATTTAACTAGAAGGCAGTAACGCAGAGCAAACACACTAACAAAATAGCAAGATCGCCAAGACCGACCGCGGTTTTTTTGTTGAATTGCTCCTTAGGCAAAGCGTACATGTTAGTATTTTTATCTCCTTTAACGTAAATTTTAGTGGTATTTTTACATTCTTTTACCGTGTCCTTTAATTGTTTTTGAAAGGGGTTTTGCCCTAACTTTCTGTACTTAATTTTTCTAATGATGTTAATTAGATCTTTCTCAAACGCCTCTAACTCTTTTGAGTATGGCGGGTGCCTATAAGTTTTAAATCCGTAACTATTATCATCCTTATCATTTAAATTGTTTAGGAAGAAAAATGCCCTCCATCTTAACCTGCTAATAAAACTCTCGATCTTATTGAAAACAAAATGTAACGACCCTTGAGAGAAGAGAAAGTCGCCAGCAGAGCAGTTTAACTGGGGGCATGGTGAATATTTTGGCACTGGTAGCTGTCGTCTCTCGCTGAGAAGGAGACAATATTCAGGGAAATAAATTTCTCTTGTTACTTGTAGAGTTTTGTGAGGTAGAGAATTAATGGGTAAACATATGATTTTCTTTTACGCCAAAACAAGATAATTTCTTATAGCGATTGAATTGATAAAAAAACATACATGCGGAACGACCATGCACACCAAATGTCGAAGAATGAAAATCGAAAAGAACGATAATTAGAATTTGACACTTGGGCTAAAACACGCCTATCGAGCAGTGGTAAAAGGCACTTGGACATGAGAGAAAGAGACGGGGTTAATCACATAACTAATGAAAAAGCACTTCGCTGGATTGTAGTGAAAGTCAATGGATCGTCCACGCCAGTTGAACAATGATGGGAAGCAATCACACAGGAACGAAGGAGACAAGGTTGATCAGGGGACCAAAAGGAGATACATTATTGGTCATCTGGGGATGACACTGGTGCCCAGAAATGCATCGCAATCACCCCTGTTTTCACTTACTTTGTCGGGTGCGGAACAAGTTAGTTCGAGAAACATGTTGTCACTTGACTTCCTTCCTCAGAAAAATCTCCGATTTTATCTTGGTGCCAAACCAGCCAAAGTCGTGTTACATCCTGTAGAAAACGTGAGTTGGGATTGTAGTTGTCTGCATGCAAGAGTGATTAAGTCAAACCAAGTAGTATACTGAATAGAACGTATGTATATAAAATCCTTATAAATTTTACAAAAATTTTATTTCTTATTGTTGTTCCGAGCGCTATCTGGATCAACGAGGCAACGGATTTTCAATGACTTTCAACATGAACAGGCGTTGTCATCAATGAATCACAACGTGTGAAAAAGTCCGGTTTGTAACAGGTGATCGACTATCCATCAGTAGCAAGAATTTGGGGCGTGGACACGAAGGACCGGCTGTGTTGAGGTTCTCAATAGAACCATGATTTGTTTAAGAATCAGTTTTTATTTATGTGTTGAGTTTTTCTTTATATATCATATCGATCTGGATAATATTCATTGAACTCTCAAATTATTCTGTTTAATATTTTATATTAGATATTTTAAGATTAAGATATTGTTTTTCCTTTTCGCTTTGACGAGTTTGGCATTATTTACCTTATATAAAGGAAATTGTATTCATCAAAACATATTAAAATCAAAATATATATTCTAAATATTAAACTACAAAAACTGTAATAATGGTAAATGTATAGAAGCGTTCAATTAATGTGTTCTATTGCATAATTTTAAATGATAATATTCTATAAACCTTTTGAAATTTTAAAATAATTTTTGGCAAACATGTTTCCTTTTTTTACATTTCTTTCATCAAAGTCTTCAAATTCTTATAATTACTTTGCTTTTCTCACCTGTCACTGATTTCGAAAATTATACACAGGATTAGTTTCAAGTGTTTGAGCAACTAACAAAAAACATCAGTCCTTTTTCTATCCAACCATGCTTTTGCTACGTTTTAAATATGCTTTGGATCACTGGCTTCCATTTAGACTCATATAAGCCCGAGATGCATATCTCTTGCATAAATTCTCACACAATTATAATTATATATCCTTATTCATTCAAGTGATACAGCCAATTTTAGCTCAATTTCTAGTAGGTGTTTCTTATAAAATATTGTCAGAACATTCAACATCTTTAATTTACTTGTAGACGATGAATCTCACAATTCTCCCAGTTTGTGATAAATAACGGTATATTTGTTTCATCAGTGACTATAATTTTATTCTACTAGTCTTCATTCTTCTTAAAAAAAGTTTTTTGCAAACATCAATCTTCCATTAAGTTATTACAAATGAGCTGTTTTTCAAAGTCGAAATACTTCCTTCTCCTAATTTTATGTACGGCTCAAGTGGTATACTCTCAAGGCCCATTACATTTTTCTTTCCTTTGTGGTTCTTTTGTCTTTTTCATATTTCTTCCAAACCCTGTTCTACCATTTATATATTTAAGCTTATGAAGTATTACGCACCGTTTATCTTTGTCTTTCTTTTCCCAATATGAATTGCAGTAATTTCAAATGCTTCTTCCTAATGTTAATCGTAAGTTTAATCTCTTACTTTCATTTTCTCTACAATCTCGATCCACTTTTAAAATGTTTACTTCGCAATATTTTCATCTACTTCTCTGTAGATCCGTTTAGGTGAAACCTTGGTAGATTTGTTGACTCACTAGGTTAATTTGCTTATTCTGCTCTGCTTACGTATTCAACGCTTTTTTTTATTGATTACTCGTCCATGGTTTTTCCTTTGGGCTACGTACTGGCTCCGTCTAAATCGATTTGGCTGATGTTCATGTGCTTAGCTCTTTATTTTTTTACAACCATTTTTCCTTCCGCATATATACAAGGAGGGTTTTTTGAAACGAGTAGAGTGATTAGTTTGCATTTACATATATATATATATATATATATATATATATATATATATATATATATATATTAATGTGTGTACTTAATTATTCAATTAATAAATAATATATATTTACACGCACACACATCATCCAGTCCTTTGTTGGTCTGGGAACTGCTGCTACTATACTACTATACTTACCCCCTACACCATAGTAGCAGCCGTTTCCAGACCAATCCCTCATACCACTATACACTCAATTGAACAAAAAACCCACTACCACCATTCCTTCTCGGCCTACAGCCATGTGCGACACAGAAAATGGACCTGTCTAATTTTATCTGTATAACTCCACTCTCTTAATAATAATTTAAATGTTCTATGTTCACTGAACATTAAATGTTCATCCCTTGATAATGGCTTATGTAAGCCGAAAGCTCAGACCTGATAACAATATCAACAATTATTGCGATTTCTTGTCGTCTTTCCATGAAAACACTATCAAGCTAATCAGATCATAAGAACGGACCTTACAAAAAATAAATAGACAGAACTTGTCTATATTATTCAATATATATATTTATTTACTATTTATTAATTGAATTGAATACACACATTAATTACATAGTCTACAATAAACTTATATTTACGCATGAACTAACTAACAAATGCCGTAATCTTTATGTTAGTCAATAAAACTTAGTATGCTGATATTTATTTTAACAGTCACGAGAGATTAGGATATTTGGGAAAGATTATCCATGTCCTGTTCTGACAGCAATCCTGGAAAAACGATAGAAAATCGATAACAGTCAGTCAGTCAGTTAAGTGCCATACGTGATACACGCTTGGGCGATCATGTCTCGAAAGAAACATGACTGACTGGGCAGAAGATTATTCCGCAGTAGGTTACCATTGCATTCTGCAGGAGACTGGTTGCCGACCAAGGCTATATAACCCAATCTGTCCTGCTATTTAACCCATAACTGGAAGGAAGAGACGGATTAATACCTTTCCCAAGAGTATTTGCGAGTACGTGAATACAATGGATTCAACTGGAATTCGAACTCGGCTCCCCGGTTTCTCGTTCCGAGCCGATATCCACTGTACCACAAAATAGCTTAAAAATAGAATAGTAAGTGAACTGGCAATGTATTTTTATACAGTGATGTGATTCTGAGAGGATTAGAAATCATAACAGGGTATATTATTAGCGGTTACAATGTTAATAGATGTAAATGAAACGGAGTTCATAGCAGGCACAAAAATGTAGATAATGTTTTTCATTGGCAATTGGCAATATTTTCCGTTTTATCCGATCTCAACTAGTTTTTCTAATGATAAATTATGGATATAAAGAAAAACCGGAAAACAATTATAAAATTATCTATGCTTGGAAATTTATGTTAGTTTTTTATTTCCCCAAATTTCAAAGTCCGTTGTTGTCATCAGTATCAGTTTTCATCAGCATCAGTTTTGGACATACACAAATAATTGTAAGTGTGTAGCGAAACTCTTGATCCTGGTTGGCCATCAAATCTCAAAATTCAAAATACGTCAAAGAAACGGTTTTTACACGACTAAAAAAAATCATTCTAGGAGCCACCCCACGTGCATGGAATCAATATTTACGGATAATCTCTAACCGGTTCCGGCAGTTAGTCAGGGTAGGCGGTTTGCTGACAAATCTAAAATGTAACCAACTTCAAATCAACCCGGAGATAAGGTCAGGTCGTGTCTTTTTCTCTTTCTCTTTTTCTCTTTCAACAATTACTACTCCGAGATGTTTCTTCAACTTTCGATACCCTTAACTCAACTTTATCATTGAACACGAACTCTACGCTTAATGTTTCTAATTGGACATTAACTCCTACAAATTATATTCTTCCTCCCTATAATAAATTTCTATTTTAACATTCAAAATGTATATTCTATTGTTCCAATCTTCTACACAATTCCACACATTCCAACCTGCCGACGACCAACTTTCTGAGGATGAAAAATCTTCTGATTATAACTCTGCATAAAAATTGTAAGCAGTAGTGAGTTCGGTTAAGTGCGACTCAAGGCCGAAGAAAAGAAAAAATAACCAGCTTCCTAGGCTACAAGTGATCTAAAGAGTTAAGGTTCAAGGGAAACCCAATCTTTCAAATGCTATGTTGTTTCTACTTATTTTTAATTTGGGATTTCTTGTCAATTTGTTCGTTTTATGAAATGATTTTCCGTGTAGCTATTTCTTTTTCTTTCTTATTTCACTGTGACATTTTCTCTTATTCCCATGTTATTTGAAAAACTAAATTTTGACTGATAAAGTAGGAGCATTAAAGAACATTCTTTATGGAGAAGACTGTATTAACTGACCGTTGTACATTGTCTTTAAACTACTCGGTTCGTAATATTAATGAAACTGAAATATTTCAAGAAGTTTAAACGGATGAATAAAGGATGGTGGAAAGTATTTACGTATTATTACTATTATTATGGTGTCACTTTCCATCATATTTTGATTTCTGCTATGGTCTCATTTCCCACCAAGACTGCGGGAAGACCTAAGGCAGGTGATGTCTCCATGTCATGTTTTTCTATCTTCTCTTACATCCCTGGCGTTGCATAGACAAAGTTCTCCTCAGTGTGTTGACTGTACTTAAGACAATTTTTCTATATTTCTTAAGATGGGGTTTTCAGGGATCCTTTCATTGTTCTGTTTTGTTCCATTTTTTAACATCCCGAATGCACCTACTATCACTAGCACGATTCGTTTTCAATTTTCTCATTTTTTCTATTTCAATTTCCAGGTCTTATATTTTGACAGTTTTTCGAAATCTTTGGTTGCTATATTACAATCCGCTGTTTTTCTTTCTGGATTTTAACAATAATGTCTGGCCTATTTGCTTCAGTTTTTCTGTCTGTGTATATGGTGTAATCCCATAGAATGGTGGAAACTTGTATTGTGGTAACCGGAGATGGATGATGTTCATACCAGTGTTTGTTTACAGATTTTCCATGGTGTTTTCACATTGTCCAATGTAAATATTGCCCAATTCTACCAGGACGATCTTTATATTCATTTGGGGTAAGTATAGAACATCCTGGGATTAGATGGTATATTCTATTTTTCTTTTGCAAAATGTTAGCACTCAAACTCGGATCAAAACATGGATGTATAAAAAGTAGATTATTATAAGAAAATATACATTTCTGAAATAAAGAATTTTACCAACAATATATTTTTGAAGAAAAATAATACAATCAAATATTTTTAATGGGAATAATATTCTCAGCTAAACATTTTTTAATACAAAACAAGAAGATTTTTTCAGTTTTCTAAAATAAAAACAATAATTGTTTATTAAAATCTGACTAAATTCACCTTCTCACTATAATTAAACATTAAAAGAAATTGCTCAACATTTTGGCATCACAATACCCACAGAGGTGTTGATACGCCTTTAAACAAAACTCAAACTCCAACAATAATAAAAATTACAATAATAATAACAACAACAACAACAGCAACAACAATAATAATAATAATAATAATAATAATAATAATAATAATAATAATAATAATACTCATCGATGGTTACGTGCATCTGGATTAAAGTCTGAAACTGAAGGCTTTATTTTTGCAGCACAAGACCAAAGTCTTTTCACGAGAAACTTTCAGGCAAATATTATACATAATAATATGGATCCAAAATGCAGGTTTTGTGATAAACACCAAGAAACAATAGACCACCTAATTACATTGGGGAATATGCAAACATTATGGAAAAGCTGTAGGCAAACACTGGTATGAACATCACCCAGCACCGGTTACAGAAATAGAAGATGTAACCATTCTATGGGATTACACCATCTACACAGACAGAAAAATTGAAGCAAACAGACCAGACATTATTGTTAAAAACCAGGAGAAAACTTGTCTATTAATTGATATGGCTTGTCCAGCGGATTGTAACATAGCAATCAAGGAATTTGAAAAACTGTCAAAACATAAAGACCTGGAAATTGAAATAGAAAAGATGTGGAAATTGAAAACAAGAGTTGTGCCAGTGATAGTAGGTGCACTTGGAATGATAAAAAATTGAACAAAACAACACATTGAAAGAATCCCTGGAAACCCCAGCTTAAGAGATATACAAAAAATTGTCTTATTAAGTACAGCCCACACACTAAGGAAAACTTTATCTATGTAATGCTGGAGATGATAGGGAAGATAGAAAAACATGAAATGGAGCCATAACAACACGCCACTACCTGCCTTAGGTCTCCCCGCAGACTTGGTTGGTAGTGAGACCAAAGCAGAAATCGAAATATGATGAAAAATGACATAATAATAATAAATTGTATCATCCAGTCCTTTGTTGGTTATACGTATGTTAGATCGGATTATGCAATTTGTCAAACAACATGAAAACAGAAAGAAAAAATCAATAATGAAAGAAGGCAGTAAATACAAACACGTTTTACATTTAGTTGATTCCGTAGAAAAGCTAAACAGAAGCAAAGAACCAAATATTGAGACAAAAAATAGGATAAAGCACTTGAATAGATGAAACAACTCTGGCAAGACAAAGCTCTGCATAGCCAATATCCAGAACGTGCCAATAAATCCATTGTTGATAAAGTTAATACTCATCGATTGTAACGTGCATCTGGATTAAAGTCTGAGACTGATGGCTTTATTCTTGCAGCGCAAGAACAAATTCTTTTGACTAGGATCTTTCAGGCAAACAATATACATAATAATGTGGATCCAAAATGCAGATTCTGTGATAAATGCAAAAAAAAAAAAAAGAATAATGTATTTTAATTTAATCTAATTTAAACCGAATGAGATTAAAATACAAGGTTCGTGCATTATAACCTGAAAATTTGTTTAAGAAATTTCATTACTAATAATCTGATAAAAATGTTTTTTTTTATTTTGAACAATATATATAAATATTCAAGCATAGAATGTTTTCAATTTAGAATTAAAGGGTTAAATTTGCTGAATATCGTTTAAATATAAAACCCTGATAAATAAAGTATTTAATCAAATCTATTTTTTTGCTCTTGGGGAAAATTGTATTATTGAATGTATTATGCTAATTCATAAAAATTGTCGAGTAAACTTACAGTTAATAATTTCCAGAAAGTTTTTGGCAGTCCCAAATCTTTACATGCCGCCCGTAAAATCGGAGCTATTTGGAAACATTTAATGCTATAATCGTCTTTGTGTTATTCATTTCGCATTATTAAAATGCAATGACACTAAATTTATATTTATAAGTCTAGTAGATAACATGTGTCTATAAATCTCTGCCTTTAGCTTTAAAGAAATTAACTTGATAGATTTATTTTGTCATAGGGCAAATATTCCCTTCCATGAAAAAGCTTGAACGCATGAAGCTGATTAACACAAGAGAGATTTCAGGGCTCGCTAGGTTTTTTCTGTTCTAACCACCATATTCACCTGATCTTTCACTAATAATTTCCAATATATTATTATTATTATGTCATTTTCCATCATATTTCGATTTCTGTTATGGTCGCACTACCAATGAAGTCTGCAGGAAGACCTAAGGCAGGTCGTGGTGTGTTGTTATGACTCCATTTCATGTTTTTCTACCTTCCTCATTATGCCTAGAGTTACATAGACAAATTTCTCCTTAGTATGTGGGCCGTACTTAATATGACAATTTTTTGTATATCTCTTAAGCTGGGGTTTCCAGGGATTCCTCCAATGTGTTGTTTTGTTCCATTCTTTTATCATTCCAAGTGCACCTACAATCACTGGCACGACTCTTGTTTACAATTTCCACATTTTTTCTATTTCAATTTCCAGGTCTTTATATTTTGACAGTTCTTCGAATTCCTTGGTTGCTATGTTACAATCCGCTGGACAAACCATATCAATTAATAGAAACGTTTTCTCTTTTTGGTTTTTAGCAATAATGCCTGGCCTATTTGCTTCAATTTTTCTGTCTGTGTAGATGGTGTAATCCCATAGAATGGTGACATCTTCTGTTTCTGTAACCGGTGCTGGGTGATGTTCATACCAGTGTTTGTTTACAGATTTTCCATAGTGTTTGCACATTATCCAATGTAAATATTGCCCCAATCTATCGTGGCGATTTTTATATTAATTTGGGGTAAGTACAGAACAGCCTGAGATTAGATGGTCTATTGTTTCTTGGTGTTTATCACAAGACCTGAATTTTGGATTCATATTATTATGTATAATATTTGCCTGAAAGATTCTAGTGAAAAGACTTAATCCAGATGCACGTAACCATACGTGAGTATTAACCTTATCAACATTGGATTTATTGGCACGTTCTGGATTTTGGCTATGCAGAAGTTTGTCTTATCAGCATTGTTTAATCTGTTCATGAGCTTTATCTTTGGCTTTCATTTTCATATTTTTTGCCGCAATAGTTTGGTTCTTGTCTTCCGTTTTGCTTTTCTACAGAATCTTATAACTGTAAATCCTGTTTTATTTACTGCCTTCTTTTATTATTGAATATTTTTCTTTCTTCCTTCATGTTACCTTACTAATAGTATCAGCCAATCCGTTGTTGTTTCTATGTATGTTAGTAAACCAATGGTTGTTGTCTTGTATGACAATTCCAGCTGAATAAGAACTCTTCCACCTCCTTTACGGGGTATGTATAGACGGTCTACATCAGCCTTTTGATGATGCATCTTAAGATTAGATAAAAGTTTTCTTGTTTCATAATCCATTCACCTGATGTCCTTTAGAGTCCAGTTTAAGTTGTTGAAAATATATTGGACAACTGGGCTTGCACGGCTATTAATGGCCATAATTTTGGTCTGTGAATTCAATTCAGTTTTTAATATCATTCGGAACCTTCTATAGCACTCTTTACGCATTATTTCTTTCATTTTTATATGGTGAATGTTTTCACGCTCATTTACACCTAGGTATTTATAAGCTTCTTCTGGTTTCACTCATTTCATTGCTACATCAGGGTCTAAGCTAGTTGAGGATTGTTCTTGTATTGATCCATGTAAATTCAAATTGAATTTCATTCCAACGTCTTCGTCGAAGCATTTTACAGTTTGCAGAAGACGTTCCAGCTCATTATCATTCTTAGCATATAACTGTAAAATAAATGACTTATTTTCTTTTGGCTTATTTTATAACCACATTCTGTCTTATTAAGTTGACTGGTTAGTGCTATTAATGATATGCAGAATAGTAAGGGAGACAAAGAATCACCTTGAAATATACCTCTTTTGATGTTTATTTCATCAGATTTATAGGTTCCATTATTATTATTATTATTATTATTATTATTATTGGTTTAGTCACATTAGATACCAATCTGAGGTGTGCCCTTATTTATGTCTATAATTCTTAATCTGTTTTTTTCTTGTATCACTCATAAATTTACAAACTTTGCATGGACAAAGTTAATCAGAGTATGTTGTTTGTTCTTGTCAAGAGAACGTTTTAGTATTTCTTTTAAGGTGGGATTTCCATGATTTCTTTTCAATATGTTGTTGTGATCCTTATTTTATAATTCCAAGCGCACCTGAAATGACTGTCGTTATTCTTGTTTTCAATTTCCACATTTTGTCAATTTCAGTATTCAGGTCTTTATAATTCGATAGTTTACTTTTATTAATTATTGGTTTTCTATGTTACAATCCGATGGTCAAACCATGTCGGTTATTACGATTTTTAAAAAGCTTTTGACAATCATGTAAGTATATTTGTTTCAATCTTCCCGATTGTATGATGCAATCTCATGGACTTGTGATATCTTCTGTTACTGTAATCGCTGCTTGATTATGTTCATATCAGTGTTTTTTAATTTCTTTTCAAAAGTGTCTTTACATTGTCTGTTGTAAATATTGTCCCTTTCAGTGATGACGATTTTATATTCATTTACAGCAAATAAAGGTAATTCTGAAATTAAATTTCTTATTGTTTCTATTTATTACTGATTAGCATTTTGAATCCACACTATTATGTTTGATACTTACCTGAAACTTTCTCGCAAAAGTTCTAGTCTTGTGTTGCAAAATAAAGCCTTTCGTTTCAACGTTTAATACAGTTATCAATAACTATTGATGAGTTTTAAACTTATCAACATCGGATTTATTATAATATTTGCACCATTTCTTTTTCCAATATGTAGAATATCATTCTTTCTAAGAAGGAACCTATAAGTTTTGTTAGAATATATGTCAATAATGTGTGAGTCGGGGAAAGACATGATTTTCTGTAGATTTGGCGCTAATTGTGTCACCATTCTTGGGTAAAATGAAAGTATTTTTTTTTGGCTTTCCATGCCAGAATTGTACTAGAATTATTATCCATTTCTTGAGTTTCTAAAGCTTTTGTTGGGTGTGGTTTTTAGATAATGGAGCTAAAAGTGAAGAATTTTATCTATTTCTTGAGATTTCCAGTTCTGTGCTATTTTTCAGAGAAAATGAATAATTTTCATCTATGATTCTCGCCAGTATTCGTTGTGGTTTGTTTTTCATGTGTTCTACATCTTCCTTAATCCAATCTGCTTCTTTGTAATTTTCTTTAAGGCAATGCCATATTTTTTCCAGAACACTATAAACTCTTCTATTGTTGGAGTTATTGTCAATTGTTTTTATTATTGTTATTATTAAAATTATTAATAATAATAATAATAATCGTAATTATTATTATTATTATTATTATTATTATTATTATTATTATTATTATCATTATTATAAGGATAATGACAAAATTAATAGGTCCTGTGCTTGACCGTAAACTGCATTCCGCAGCAAGGGCTCTCTTTGGGAGGTTATGAGGAGCATGGAACCACCGCCTAATTGCTGTCGTTCCCAGGTAAACTCTGGCCCAGATTATAGCACCTGTTCCGGTCCCAGCAATTTGCAAAATGTTAGCATTCAAACTGGAATCAAAACATTATGGAAGTATAAAAAGTATAGTTTTATAGAAAAATATACATTTCTGAAATAAAGAATTTTACCAACAATATATTTTTGAAGAAAAATAATACAATCACATATTTTTGAAGGAAAAAGACCGGGGATTTTTTAACACAATTTTCGTTCTAGTTTCAGATTGAAAATCTTACTTGGACATCTTCTTTTAAACTTATATTTGAACTTATTATTATTTGCAATAAATATATTCAATTAATAAATAATTACAAATTTTTTATTCTAAGACATTCAAATATTAAATATTTAATTTCATAAATCTGAGTTTCATGAAGAGTGTCTTTCACAGAGAACAACAAACTTCGCCTGTTTGACCTTTACTCTCTCAAATGATATCAAATAGAATTAATACATCGAATTCATAGCAGCATCAACTGCTAGGAAAATTAAGTCACTGTGTCGCGCCAGGCAGTTCAACTCGTCATAATCAATGGGGCATTGAATATCGTTGTCATTTCTCGTCTGTTACTCCTGCTATTTATCTTCAGTTTCTCGACAAAATCCAAAGGAAGATCTGCAAAATAACTGAATCTGACTTAGCAGATCGCTTTCAGGCAATTTCTCAACTACATTATATGGCTTCGCTCAATTTTCTACAAATATTTTCATGGACAGGTCCTCTGTGGTGCCCTTTTCTCTGGTCTACTATTACATGTGCTAATACATTGGCATTAAGCCTCACCTTTTTACAATCACAATAGTTACATGTAACAACCTTTTCAGCTCTAATATTTTCAACTGAACAATCAACCTACTATCAAACTTATAACTCAGTGAACAGAACTTACGAAAACGACGATTCAAATAACGGCAGCAAAGGAATCTTTAATTATAAAAAATCAAGAAAGCTCTTGGCGAACACAAAAGTACAATCCAAGGTAAATCAATCAATTTCCAAGAATTTAAATGTAAAGTCAATAGTCATTTTCTCTCACAAACCTGCATCCTTTCTCTCATGCTACTTTCTCCGTCTACTCCACTATCATCAGTATTCTCGTCCGTCTCTTGCCCACTTCCTAACACCCCCTATAACATGTCACTCTTTCTCATAACTTTCCTCCTATGCAACCCCCAGCGCAAGTGGCAGCGACATGCTTTGTTTGGGGCGATATGATTATGAAAGAATAACTCTATATACACTGTATCTTTATTTCTGATTAAAAAAAAAACAAAAGTATTTTGAACAAATTTGATTAAACAAACCTTTAAGAACAGATAGTTAAAGAACATTGATTTTAAAATATATCACTTGAATGCATTCGTCAGCGAATTTAGCCAACATTCACTTTTTCATTTATTTCACCCCGAGCAAGGCAGAAATGCCACTGATGAGCGGAGGGCTACATAACAGTAAAATATTAATTAGAAAAGAGTGAGGAGTACAAACTAGTTAGAAAGGAGCAATAGAAAGCTGAGAATGCAAGTGCGATGACAGATGCATAGGTGGAGAGAAAGGGAAGGATATACGGGGGTGGAGAGAGAGCTAGAGTCCAGTGGTTAATAGATGGGTATTGACATTGCATTTAAATTTCTGGAGGTTGTAGCCGTCAGGAAAGCAAGAATATGAGAGCGAGTTCCACAGACGGAAAGTGCGAGAGAAGAAGCTGCAGGAGTAGAATTGTCGTCTGCATTTGGCTAAACTGACTGTGAATGGGTGGGACACAGTTGCCAGTCTGGTTGCGCGAGTAAACACTTGTTGAGGTGGCACCAGTGACTTAAGTTCGTCCGAGCAGAAGCCATGAAAATATCAAAACATATAATCCTTTTCAAAAACGTTTTTGTATTTACGAGTATTTTTTATATTAAAATTGTTATTTGTAAAAAAGAGTTGCTGATCACTAAATATTGCACTTAATATTGAAATTAAAATGATGTTGAAGTATTTGAACGCTGCCTACAAAAATACCTTCTGAGGTATCAACTTTTATTAAGGAAACTCAACTCCGCAACAGTAGACTCACGCCTCTGATATTTTTAAAAGACGGGAGTGTCCATCATACACAAAATGGAGACATACTTCTTCAATCACCCTGTATATTGTAACACTCACCGCTTGAGTTAAACCTGTTAATAAATCTCCAATTCTCACTTGAACAATTAGGCTTCCCACACTGAGAGAAATAGATTGGGACATTCATTGCAAAAACAAAAAATAAATAAAAATAAAAAATAAAATAAAACCAAAATTTATTAACATTTCCGTTTCCTTAAAGAGAGCACCAGTGACTAAGAGATGCAAAAAATCGGGCAAGTGCTTTGAAGGAACAAAAAGTAAATTTATAAAAAAAATAGAAAGAAACAAAAACAATTCTCCTCATTTTAAAAGAAGGGCTAACTTGATTTTAATGTTTTGTCGACTTTTGACATTTAATTCAAAGCAACATGAAAGAATTGACGGTGCCTATAAATAAGTGTACAGAAGAGAATGATGGCGCAAAACATCTGTTTAAAGACTAGCGGAAGCCAAAGAAAATGAAAATAAATCTAAATATACTGGAATTAAAGAAAAGAAGAAATGATGAAATAAAGCGCTTCTAATGGATCTCTGATCGATTTTCCTCATAAAAGGGAACTTTAAGTTAATCAACACAGAAGTTATTTAATTTGACACTTTGGTGAATACTATTACGACAGAGCATTAAAACTCATACAGCCATTAACCAGTATATGAAAGCAAATAAAGTACTGAAATATATATGCTCGTATGTGTATTAATGATTGCGGGTGTATTTGTATACGCTTTTTAAATGTTCATATATTTGAAATTAGAATATTTTAGTGGCTCTCAAGTTTGTATTGGGTGAAATTTAGCATATAACATTGACTTAGAAAGGTTTCAACGCAACGCAAAATAGTTTTAGGGCTTCTAGACACCATTTCTCGTATCAGAAAGAACAAAAATTTCTTTCATGAATAAATTTTAAACACATTTATCACACGAGTGGCATGTTCGAGTAAATTTTAGGCTTCAGCAACTTAATGCAAGATCAAAGAAACCATCAAAGAAACATTTTTCAACCTGCTTAGTTGGTGTGAGTAAATAAATTGTTAATACTCAATCACTAATTATAAAAGTCAAATGAGAGTTGTTAAGTAATATTATACGTTTAAACTGTGTTATTTATTAAGTATATTTATATATATTTTATTCTAGTAAAGTTTAAATAGTTTCAGAAATTTAGACATTAAATAATGATAAATAGAAACCCCTGCCCCCAAAGATAACGGCAAAATATTTCAGAGAATTATATATATATATATCTATATATATATATATATATATATATAACCTTATTTATAAATGGAACTTTTCTCTGTGTATGTGTGTTTCTGTGTGTGAGAGTTGTTAAGTAATAGCATACGTTTAAACTGTGTTATTTATGAAGTATATTTATACATATTTTATTCAAGTAAACTTCAAATATTTTAAGAAATTTAGACATAAAATATTGATAAATAGAAATCCCTGGCCCCAAAGATAATGGCAAAATATTTCAAAGAATTATATATATATATATCTAAACTTATTTATAACTGGAACTTTTCTCTCTCTCTCTGTGTGTGTGTGTGTGTGAGTGTGTGTGTGTGTGTGTGTCCGTTACCTATAGACTCCGAAACGGCTAAACCGATTTTCTTGGAAATTTACACAGTTGTACTATAGGCATCTGCGAGTGTTCTTAGCTACCATTTTTGTAGAGGTACCCCCGTTAATTATCTAAAATCGATAATCGAAAAAATCGGGTTATAGAAGGAGGGGTCTGATTTTAATCAAATTTTATGCACTCATAGACAAAGACATAAGAAACGATATTCAGAAGTTTCAAGGTTGCAGTTCTTACAATAGTGCAGATAACCGATAATATATATATATATATATATATATATATATATATATAATGATTTGTACCCACAGAAATTACTAATGGCTTTAAAAAGAACAGACGTCATATTATTGAAACCCGAGGAACCT
Organism: Ascarosepion bandense; assembly: GCA_037127315.1. Classification (NCBI taxonomy): domain Eukaryota; kingdom Metazoa; phylum Mollusca; class Cephalopoda; order Sepiida; family Sepiidae; genus Ascarosepion; species Ascarosepion bandense. Next base: position 1,177,165 of record JBBBDQ010000845.1, read on the forward strand.
TTCGGCCAACTCTTGAAAATTCATCCACCGAGTCTGTGCAGAGAGAAAGAGTGGTTTTTACGCTCCGTACAATTGCTGGTGAGTTTGTGAGTGTAACATTTTTTCACTTTTAAACACTCTTGTGGAATTATATGTGTACATCCCACTTTACATTTTATGTGTTTCTTTTTTCAATAAATTTATTTTTAAACGAGTTCCATCATCTCCCAGCATTGTAGGTAATTTATTTTTGCCTTGTCCTTTGCCTTATTTTCCCTGAAAAATAAGCCAACGAGAACCCTTGATAAGAGTTGGCCGAAAGGTTCCTCGGGTTTAAATAATATATATATATATATATATATATATATATATATATATATATATATATAAGGCAATATGTTTGTGTGTGTGTCTGTTTATCTGCCTGTATGTCTGTATTTTTTAAGCCCTTTTATTTTGCTTTTGCTTCGGGTTTGGCTCTAAGTATGTTTCATTGTATTTCTTAGTTTCAGCTATGATACCATTTACTCAGAGGACTTATTTAGCCTTTAAAATTCAGTTTATGACGAAAAAACCTATTTGATATCGATACAAGGAAATCAAAATTTGACTTACATTCATTCATTTTTCTTTCAGTCTGTGGTTTCACTTTAACTGGAAACAACTATTGCCTTTTAGTCTGTCGTGCCAACGTACAAAGAAACTGAGCTCCAGAACATTAGATTAGTTTTAAAGCTTTCATTACACCCGACCAACGCCGGGCTATACTGCTAATATATATATATATACGTCACTATTCAATGACATATTTTTTGCAAAAAAATAATCAATTAGTGTTAAAGAGCAAAGCCGTGGCAAGAGCCTTCACTGCTGGTAGTACTTTTTGATAACTGGTTGAAGGTTTTAAAATTCCCAGCATCCGAAGTAGGCCGGAGCGTAAAACGGCCGTAACGTCATTAACATTAAAATAAGATGAGGGCAACAGTCCAAACTGTGTAAATAATATAAATACTTCCTTTATCTCAGAATAATAGACATAATTTCAAACAAATATACGCCGTTTTCTATTAAAATTGTAAAAAATCAGGACAACGAAAAACATCATTTTACAAACTCACAAAAAAAAAAAAGAAAAAAGAAAATATAGTCCCGTACATAGTATTCATTGTCATAAACAACTGTCTCGAATCGTTTTACAAGCATATTGATAACATATACATAGAAAAGTTGTCTTTTTGTTGGAAGAATTGTGTGGAGTGGTTTAACTGTATAGAATCAATTATTTGTCATTTAATTGTTCTGTAGTGTCAAGAACAAATGAAAATGCGAAGAAGACAAGTCAAGCAAAGATATCTTAACTAGAGTGTTTCCATTTAAAATATTTAAGCTTCTTCAAGGTTTGTTTTGCTATTTTGATCTTGCGTTATCACCGTGGAAATTGACATCTTTTCGATTTGAAAACTGGTTGATTTTCTTGGACCAAAGTTCCTTCGAATGCTGAAATTGAGTTGAGATATTGATTTTCAAATTCTTAGCAATACCTTCTGTCAAAATCATATCTCTATTCTCCATCATGACAACCGGCTGGTCTCCATCGATGCAGGAAATCCAACTGGGATTTTGATGTTAAAACTACCCTAACAAAATCTCAGAAATAATGTTGACCGTCGGAAGTGATGTGGCATTTCTTAAATATATAGTCATTTGAGAATATATATCTCCGAGGCTTCACGCTTTTGCAGAGCATCATATTGCGAAAGGGAAATTTTTCTTCCTCTATAATTAAGGAATTCATTTGTAAGCAAATGTTCAATATTCAGCAGAATCGTACTCACAACTTAACGATGAAATATGTCAATGTAGAACACATCAGAAACAGACACCAAAACAAACTCTATATTTGTCAATTTGCAGCCAGTTAATAGTAAAAATAAATGTTGAATATAAACGTTTGCTATGATATGGTATCATTTTTGTAAGTTTTGTTATTGTTAATATCTTTGGAAATTTTTGATTGAAAAAATATAATGGGCATTTTATACAATATTCAAGAATATTTTAAATGTAAGGAATATTTATTCTATGATATGAAATGAAATATATTTTTATATTTTTATAGTTTAAACAAATTGACATCTCATTCGTGAGAATGTGATCTTTATTTAGGTTATCATTCCCAGAAATTACTGTCAATTATAAAGAAAGATTATTAAGAAATCGAATTTTGTAGGGAAGCATGATCACCTATAGCTTGAGTTGTCATTATAAATATTATGTTCGACAATGTTGGTTTAGAGTAATATATGCGGTTATAGAAGAATTCAAGTTTTCAAATTTATATTAACAAATTGCGAAGAGAGACATATCTGAATACATGGTTACGATGAAACAGTTCATTCGAAAGTTAATAACCATTTGCTATTCTCCAAATTAGACATCTTCAGAGATTTAATACACATAGAAAAGCCCGTCATAGATTGTAGATATTTTTTTAGGTTTATTAGACAAGTGGAGTTATTTTGTATTTTGATAGTCGTAAGAATTTCCAGGAGGGGACAACGTTTATTGTTTATCAAAATATCGCAAAAGCAACAAATGAGTGAATGGAATATCACCGCAGTGTTTGGAGTAACGATGCTTTTCTGCCCAACCACTTGTAATTTTAGAAATTTATATATGATATCTCGACACGCTTTGGTCAGAGTTTAAACGAATTTAAACTTATTGATCTCATTAGCAAAATTTCCTTTCAAATATTTACATAGAATTTGGTTGATATTCGTTATGGTTGAGGATGAAAGTTTTGCGACTACAATTATTATTTTAAATTTTTGAAATTAATGCGGTAAATATCTTCTTTGGGAGTATTTTTATATAGTAAATCATGATCATTTTATTTTAATTCGATAATTGTATTCTATTTTGACTTTTATAATAATTATAATTATTTTGAAAAATGTCACTTGATTTATATATATATATATATATATATATAGTTATTCGCAGACTGATCTGTTTCGCTCTATCAGAGACCATCAGAACGGTTAAACATCCGATTGATTTTTCCCAGGATTGAAACCCGACCAAATTGTCGTCAGTCAGTGATTCTACCTCTGAGCTATGGGTGCTCGGTAGTAGGGGGGGGGCATACTTTTAGCGTATGATGTATCATGCGCCAGTAGTTAGAGTGTTCTAATTCATTACTGAATGACCGTTGCGTAGATGCTAGTATAGCTACTGTTTATTCAAATTCTACCATTCTTCCAGAGTGCTCAATCATCGTTTGAGTGCATAAATATATATGTAAATATTCATACATATAGTTTTTTCTACAGATTGTCAAACATTTGCAGGTTATTTTAAGCTAGAAAATATTTTTTTAGATTGTACGGATATTTTTTGTGAGGGCGAGTTAATAATGTTTTCATGATACAAGTTTTACTATTTAACCCATAGCTTGGGGAAGTAGTTTCATTTATATACTTTCCAATGCTATTTTCGCGTAAAACAGTAATGTATCTAAGTGTAATTGGAACTCGACTCCTTAACTTTCCGAATGATTATGCATTACACTACATGCAAATCTAAGCTTACCGCGCCTTGTATTACTAAGTGGTCACCTGTCTTTGGACTGATCAGATTCGACGTTGTTTCGAGGTACACGGACAGTTGCTTCAAGAAGATGTAGTGGTAAAGCGATGTAATCTCTGCTTATGGATTTCATAGAAAGAATTTTGTGTAGATTTCAACTACTTTTGTTTTTCTTTAAGCATATTAAATGTTTTTATACTGAATGAAATAGTTAATGCTTCTGAAAAGGTCATCCAGATTTAAAATATTTTTTTAAAATTTTTAATCATTTCACCCCGAGCAAGGCGGAAACGCCACTGATGTGCAGAGGGATACAGTAATGTAAAAAGGTTAATTAGAAAAGAGTGAGGAGTACAAACTAGTTAGAAAAGAACAATAGAAAGCCGAGAAAGCAGGTGTGATGACAGATACATAGGTGGAGAGACAGGGAAGTTTAAACGGGGGTGGGGAGAGAGCTAGAGTTCAGTGGATAGAAGATGAGTATTGACTTTGCATTTAAATTTCTGGAGGTTGTAGCCTTCAGGAAAGCAAGAATACAGGAGCAAGTTCCACAGGCAGGAAGTGCGAGAGAAGAAGCTGCAGGAGTAGAATTGTCGTCTGCATTTAGCTAACCTGACTGTGAATGGGTGGGACCAAGTTGCCAGTCTGGTTGCGCGAGTAAACATCTGTTGAGGAGGCATCAGTGACTTAAGTTCGTCTGAGCAGAAGCCATGAAAGTATTTAAAGAACAGACAAAAGGAGGCCACATTTCGACGATGGGAAAGTGGCTGCAGTCGAGCCGCCAGATCAGTAACTATCACATTACAGACTCTCCTTTGGAGCCTGTGAAAAACACTGAGGGGAACCGCAGGGGCACCTGACCATAAATCGCAGCTGGACTCCATGCAAGGACGGATGGCTGACTTGTATATATGCAGGATAGATTCAGGTGGAAAAAACATCCTGGATCGACATAGTGACCAACCTTCTTAGCAGTAGATTTTGTTATGGATTAAATATAGTGGTTCCATTTGAGGTCTGAGGAGAGAGTAAGTCCGAGGAGGCTTAGTGTATTACTCTCCGGGAGAATCGCTTGGTCCATGCTTATGGGAGGCAGGAGAGGTTGCCTGTAATGGTTGACAGACAACAGCTTGGTCTTAGATGAATTGAAGTTGACAAGCCACTTCTTGCCCCACTTCACCGCAGAGTGTAGATCCCGTTCAAGGTCAGCAGCGAGATTATGTCTGTCCGCCACGACAGGTTTCTTACTGGTGCGGGAGTATATTGTAGTGTCATCTGCGTAGATGCCTACTTGGAACTTGATCTCATCTGGGAGGTCGTTGATGAAAATAAGGAAGAGCGTCGGGTCCAGGATTGAGCCCTGTGGGACACCAGCATTCGTGCTGTAGGACGAAGAGCGCGCCCATTCAGAACGATCTTCATTTTGCGGTTATTTAAGAAAGATTGGATTAGATCAAGTAGGCGACCGGTAATACCATAACCGCGTAGTTTGCATAGGAGGCCAGAGTGCCCAACCCTGTCGAAAGCCTTGGAGATGTCCAGAGTAACCGCGCTAGCCTCGTCAGACTCATCAAGGGCCTGTAGCATGTACTCCGTTACGGTTGTTAGCAGGTCGGCCGTGGACCTGGCAAAGCGGAATCCATATTGCCTATCGGAGAACAGTTTGTGGGCGGTGAGATGATGAACTATTTCAGCATTGATTATAGCCTCGAATACTTTCCCGAATATCGGTAGAAGTCTGATAGGGCGATAGTTGGATGGGTCCGAGGGTTCACCACAATTCTTAAATACAGGAACGACTGAAGAGAACTTCCAGCATGCAGGAAAGCAGGAAGCAGAAAGGCAGTAGTTAAATAGTTTAGAGAGGACAGGGGAAAGTTCGGGAGCACATCTCTTAACGACTATCACCGGGAGCAAATATAGTTTTTGATGACAGAATTTGCATTTTTTTTTATAATCACCAGCACGAAACAACACGATTTTGGCATTTTCCTCAATATTCTATTGGCTTATGAAAAAAATATTAATTGTTGATTGGAAAAGAATGATTATATGACTAGACTATAAATCTTCATATATTCCGATTATAGTTAATGTATCTATGCAAAAATATATTACTGTTGTATATGACAAGGAAAAGTCTGATAAAACAAAAACATTAAAATTCATATAAACATATAATATTGTCTAAAACGCGCTCGGAGATTTATAACTCGAATGTCATTATTGACAAATTTCCGCCTAATTCTAGGTAGTCTGAAAATGAGATCATAAAACGGAAATAAAATGTTGGCTAAATAAAAACATTGTCTGATAGTTAACTTTTGATCCGATTTTGTTCTTTATTTTACTCTTTAATCGTCAGTCATTTATGTCTCACACGTGATACAGGCTTGGGCGATCATTTCTCCTAAGAGACGTATATTTTTGCGCATTAGCTTTTCATTCATTTCTGCGGTAGTTTGGTTGCCAACCAAGGCTATAGAAACAAATCTGTCCTACTATTAAAGCCATAGATGGCGGGGGGGAGACAAATTAATACTTTTCCGAAGGATAATCGCGTTTCATTGTAGCTAAGGATATCAACTCGAACTCGTCTCTCAAATCCTGAGACGATATCCACTTCACCACAACAGACATCAAAACTTTAAATTGTATATTATAAGATTTTTAATTCAAATTAATGCAGATATTTTATCATACTGTTTGAAAGTATTTTGAAAAATAAATAAATTTTGTGTCACGTCAGGAGAAAAAAAAACAGTGATGTATTTCCTTCATTTTCAGAATGCAGACGACAATTCTTCTCCTGCAGCTTCTTTTCTTGCTCTTCCTGTGGAACCCGCTTCCATATTCTTGTTTACATGACGGCTACAACCTCTAAGAATTTATATGCAATGTCAATACGCATCTCTTAACCACTTGACTCTAATTCTCTCTTCACCACCCTGTCATCACACCTGTCACCTGTCATCACACCTGTATTCCCATTCTTCTCTTGTTCCTTTCTAACTGGTTTGTCATTCTCTTCACTCTCCTCCTCTTATTTTTACTCACATGTAGCCCCTAATGTTTTCACTCTCATGTAGCCCCTTGCACATCAGTGGTGTTACCGCCTTTCTCGGGGTGATACGATTAAAACAATGTTTTTCCTCATGTATTAAAGGGCTGTTCAATTTGTACTAAATACTCTCTAGTTGAAAGTAAAATTAACGTGTGATGTCTAACCTATTGTACAATTCATAGCGACTGAAAAAAGATGATGATTTTTTGTACTTCTAGAATTTAATGTAATTTGGTAAACCGTTGCTTTAAGGAAAAACTTTTTTTTAAAATATGATAATGTGTAAGGAAAATTTATGACAGTATTTAAACTATTTTTGTCTTCACAGTAATAGCTATGTGAGTGTGTCTTATCCAAAAATGCGGTAAACAAGTCACACACCCACAAAAATCTAAGCCTTAATTTATCTGCGCATTATATATATATATATATATATATATATATATATATATTAATACAGGTTTCATTGAATAATATAGACAAGTGCTGTCTGTTTATTTTGTGTAAGATCCTTTCATATGATCTGATTTTCTTGATAGTGTTGTCATGGAAAGACAAGAAATCGCAATAATTGTTGATTTTTTTATCAGGTCTGAGCTTTCGGCTTACATAAGCCATTATCAAAGATTGAACATTTAATGTTCAGTGAACATAGAACATTTAAATTATTAACAGAGTAGAGTTATACGAGAAAATTAAACAGGTTCATTTTTTGTGTCGCACGTGGCTGAAGGCCGAGAAGGAATGGTGGTAGTTAGTTTTTGGTCAATTGAGTGTATAGTAGCATGAGGGGATTGGTCTGGGGACTGCTACTACTATGGTGTAGGGGGTAAGTATAATAACTATGGCCTCTCCCGTCGATTGAAGTATGTTAGTGGAGGTGTCGAAATTTATTTTATTTAGGCTAGGTTTAAACTGTTTGATGTAGATAGCTTCTAGAATTTTAAGTTTTCGTTTTTTATTTTTTTGTCTTATATATGCGTATTTTCAACAAGTGTTTTCCTAAGAAGAGTGTGTTGATAGCCGAGGGCTTTTAAATGTCGGAATATGTTAGAATTTCCATTTAAGTGCAATGTAAGTCTGCGCGAAAGAGAGTTAATAGAATAACCAATGTAGGCTTTATTTAGTTTGATAGAGATACATTCTCGAAAGGGGCATTTGAATTTATACACTACATTGTTTTTTTTGCAAATCGCTAACGGTCGGGGAGGAGTCGTTGCGGACGATTGAGTTGGATGTTGTGGATTTATCGTAATATATGATAAACTTAATACTTTTGTCGGGGTCTGTCGGAGAGATAATAGTGTTTACGAGTTTTGTTAGGATATTTTCATCTAGAAGGTAGTTGGTGTGCATTTGGCTACGATATATATATATATATATATATATATATATTTGTGTATTTAAGCAGCAAATTTTCTTTTAAACATGGCAGATTAAGTAAGTGGCAAACATTGTGATTGCTTATCTTTAAGAAAATCATTTCATACTCACGGATAATCTTCTGGGTATTACAATTGAAAGATGTCAGAAATGAGCTGTAATGTTGACAGATGTTACTATCATTTATTTCTCAAGGTATCCAAGTACTTTCAATCTCTTTCCTAGATCACCTTTAGTTATGCGTTATGGCAACAGTTATGAGTTATATAAACATAAACAACCGCAAAATTATGTTGCTGAAAATTACTGTCATATATTTCTGCTTCAAATATAACGGTTCACAAATTGCTAGCGTTCATTGAACGTGAACATTATCCAAAATGAAATGCTTAATATGTTTTTATGTCATGATCATGCACGTGTTAAAGCATGAAAAAACTGTTCTTTTTACAAACATATATATATATATATATATATATATATATATATATATATATATATATATCCGCAGGCAGGTCTGTTGCGAAATGGCGTCAGTCGGCGATTCTACCTCAGAGCTATGGGCGCTCGGTATCATAAAACATCAATTAAAAAATATATTTTTACTGTTCATAATTTCTTTTATAATAAACCTAAAAAAAGGACAGGTGAAGATAAAATATTTATAAATAGATTTTTGTGGTAATTTCATACATGCATGAAGTAAATTGGGTACATGTACCTCTGTAGTAGTGATTATAGAATAGGGTACATGTACCTCTGTAGTAGTGATTAAAAATGACACAAAATTGAAGAGGTTAAGATTAAAATAACGGAGGAAGCATCATTTTCATAATCTGTTCTCAGTGCAACAGTTCTGCAGAACAAGATATCCGAATATATGTTCTTCCTTGACAATGCCATATAAAAGTGAATTTGGAACCTGTCGACCTACATTATTATATGCTCTTGCTACGCTTACTGTAAAAGATCCAGACTGGTGAAATCAAGGCGTCTTATTCACATTAATATTTCGTCGGTAACAAATGAGAATTAAGATGGAAAATAATTCATCATAAAGAATGCCGCGTAAACGATTTTCAACTCTGTCTGATATTTTATATTAATTAACAAAATCATTTTTAACTGCTTAAGGAATACTAAAGTCCTCATACGATATTCGAAAATATTCATTTCATTTCTTCGCCCATAACAAGCTTCGGGCCATATCACACTTAAAAACGGATTCCCATACCGTCATCAAAGTAAAGCGGCATCCAACTTGGTCAATACCACGATGGTGACCCCTTGGGATTAACACATACTTTACGCTCCGATGTGCCGGTAGTATAATCGTTTTGAGTTTAATCGGAGTGGCGTGTTCCAACTTCAGTTCGTTTTGTTTTATTCACTGAAGCACAGATGCCCTTTAAAAAACACATAGATCCGCTTCTTTTTTCACAACTATGCAGTTGTATCACTAAATCACGACAAATACTTACATTCTAAAATATATTTTCAAGCTTTACATAATCTGCAAATTATTGATAGGCAATAGAATACTTGTTAATAAAATAATATAAATTCTTTTTGAATTTGTTATAAAATATTTGATAATAATTTATTTAATGATGACTATGTTGTATCTGTATAGATATTTCATGTTGTCTTAAAGCAGGATTAGGTGATTTTTTCCAACATGCCCCCAATACATGTCCGAAGAGCCAGTTGGGGTAGAGTGTTAATGTGTGGATATATATAAGATTGATAAAGCACACGTGTAAGGAGTATAGATTAAAGAAGGATTTAGAAAGAACCGGAGGCTTAAACTTAAGCAGGAAACAAGAGATAAATCTCTACTCTTAAACAAAAGACTGAAAAGAAGGAGGTGCGTTGTGGAGCAGTGGATATCGGCTCGGAACGAGAAGCCGGGGAGCCGAGTTCGAATTCCAGTTGAATCCATTGTATTCACTTACGCGCAAATAATACCTTGGGAAAGGTATTAATCGGTCTCTTCCTTCCAGATTGGGTTCTATAGCCTTGGTCAGCAACCAGTCTAACGCAGAAAGCAATGGCAACCTACTGCGTGGTAATCTTCTGCCCAGTCAGTCATGGCTCTTTCAAGACATGATCGCCCAAGCGTGTTTCACGTATGGTACTTAACTGAGTGACTGAAAAGAAGAATGAACCGGGTTTTTACGATCATTTATTTTGTCTGAAATAAAATTTATCAGATTGAGAGAGAGTGAGAGATTCAACAAATTATCAGAATATAATATTCGAAATATATGTTTGGGGATTTTTGTTCTTATATAATTAGCAAATAATGTAAGGAATCTAACCAGAAATATTGTAGTTGTCTTTGCTTCTTTTTATTCCACGCAATTTCTAGAGAGGTACGGTGCAAAAACGCTGCTTATTCTGGGGAGTTGATTTTTACCTTTTACCGTCTTTTTCATGACCTCTTCATTCCACTTTGATTTTGCCATCATTAAGACAGATAAATCTAATAAAACAGAACGTCTTGTAAGACATTTGCTATTCTCCCCATTTTTCGTTATTATCTCTCATCGTTTCCCGAGAGATTTCGCATCATTTCTCTTCATTAAACCTGGCAGACACAAAATATTTATATTCGGCATATATTTGTGTCTTAAATGTTGATTGTTTGATCTATTTCATTTGATGTGAAATCTAAAAGTGTTATTCTTCTGTAAACACACATCTACGGAGGTAATGATTTGTTCTTCCTACCCGAATATGCCTATATACTTACGCAGCTAACCATCCTTTTTCCAGGAGTCTTTTATAGCATATGTGGGCCTTTTAGACATCTACAGAGCCGACCTCTGGTTTATACCGTAAATGTGGTAAGTAGATCATTATCACTTTCTTGGAGAAAGAACAATATCTGGTGAAATAAATAGTTGGAACAAGGGCAGTACGCTCAAAGCCTCGGTCACGATGACTTGCGACTGCGTGCTTGCTCAAATATCTGTGGCTCACAAGCATATTCGTAAACCCGGTTTTACTTACAAAGCTTGGATCAAAGTCTATCCCAAGGTGTCGCATTCTTTGATCCTCTTTCCAGGGTGATAATATCAAGAAGTTACCGTCCAGATAACTCTACTTTATGTCTCCTGTTCGCAAATAATGATCTTTCATTATCAATGCACTCAAATATATTTTATTAATCAAATATTTTATTAATCAAATATATTTTATTAATCAAATATAGACAGTCTTCATAATGTTGGTTAACTCTTAAATTAGGTTCATGTTATAATGTTTGGATGAGAAAATAGTTACTATAGAAATAGTCATGAAAATCTATGCAATGATTCGAGAAGATACCATACAAGAGGCCCTACAACTAAGATATAATTGCAGAGTGAACAGATCTACGTTTTCATCTGCCGTTTGCTTGCAGGACGGAGACGATCATGGGTCTCCACTTCTTTTTTGTTGCTCTTAATAACTTTCCTATTGGAACCTCTGCCAAACCCCTTTGTGCCATCTATTTGCTAAAACCTATGAAATATGTCTCACGCTCCTTTCTCCTGTCTCTCTTTCCTTCTATCCGTCCTGTGAGTATTACATTCTTCAGACACTCCTTGGTAAATAAAAAATCCCAGGAAACTTAGGTATCTTTTCCTGATGTTAACAAGATGTTTTCTTCTCTTTCTATCTTCTCCAACACCTCGTCGTTGCCCGCGAGCTATATTCATCTTATCCTCAGAATTCTTATGTATTCTTCGTCATTGAAGATATCATACAGAAGAACAGGTATCAAGTAGCAGGCCAGAACTTATTTCTTTGTTTCCAAACAGATGTTCCTGTCTGTCGGTTCTCTGGTTAGCTTTGGCCACGCATATATCTCCTCGGAACTCAATGTATCACTTTCTATTTTCTGTCAAAACGCATCCAAGATTGATTTATTTTAGTTTCTTCGAAATGGAGTTGACATTTTGGGTTATATTTTATTTTAATTTCATTTATTTATTTTTTTCTGATTATCATATATTCATTTTTTAAAAGTTTATATCTATTTTTTAAGTCTATATATATGAAAAAATAAATTACTGTGTACATGATAAGGAAAAGTCTGATAAAACTAACTATTTAAAATTCACATAAATATATAGTACTGTCTAAAAAGCGCTCGGAGCTTGAGCTGCTTGATAAGATCAAAAGAAGAATGTCATTATTAACAAATTTCCGCCTAATTCTAGGCAGTCTGAAAATGAGGTCATAAAAGCAAATAAAATGTTGGCTAAATAAAAACATTGTCTGATAGTTAACTTTTGATCCGATTTTCTTCGTTAATTTGATCTTTAATCGTCAGTCATTTAAGTGTCACACGTAATACACGCTTAGGCAATCATGTCTCCTAAGAGACTTAAGTGAGTTAGCGGATATTTTTGCGCAGTAGATTTTCATTCATTTCTGCGGTGGAGTGGTTGCCAACCAAAGCCATAGAAACAAATCTGTCCTTCTATTAAAGCCATAGATGTGTTTTTCAGGCTATCTTTGGCTAAATTCTGTCGGAAGAAAATATGCTTTATTGTCAATAAAATGTTTGGTTTTGGCTCACAATAATCGAGAGCGGAGACTAAAACGGAGAATCAACATAAAATCTTGGCTAAGGTTATGGAATTCAATGTTTTGTTTTGTTTTTTTTTTCTCCGGACATTCAGAAAACTATGAAATAGACACTGAAACATATATGACACAATGTTTGATAATGAAGTAGATGTGAGAGCGCTTATCCAAATCACTTTCTAATTACTTCCGCAGTACCCACATCTTTTAAACTAAAAAACTCTCTCTTAGTCATCTACGAGACCCTATTCTGTCTTCTGTCAGCATGGCTGATGCAGGCCTCCAGGTGAATGACTTATTTAATCTCCGGTTAATATTCTCGATTGGCATGAAGAGAAACATTTTTATCGTTTTGGGGTTGTTCTGGTACACATTATTTATGACACATCCGCACAAATGAAAATCTAAGGGCTCACTCCTCTACAACGTTATTGTCCCTTTCTTTTCTAGCACTCACCATCCAACCAGAATAAATATCTATCAGACCATTAAATTTCAAGTTTTGCAGAGTCTCATACTCTTTGAACTTCTGAACCAAGTCAAACATTGTGCTTTTTGATGGAGCATGAAGACGTTAAAACTTTCCTCGAAAGTTTGCTGTCACCACAGTCCATGAGTTGTTGGCGAAATATATCCCCACGAAAAATCTTTTTTTTTTGTGGTTGAACAAAACATATTGGGGAAGAATATTATTTTAATATTTCATGCACAAAGTCAATTTATATTCCCTTAAAGTAAAAAGAATAATAATAATAATAATAATAATAATAATAATAATAATAATAATAATAATAGATTTATCGAAAAGTTTGTCGGTTCTGATTTCTTTTGTTTTTTAATTGTATATTTAATTTAACATTATATAAATTTTATAAATTAGTGACTATTGCAAATTTATTCCGTTCTAACACTAAATTAAAATAAAATAGATACCAAACTCCCGGAAGGTTTGCAAACATATATATAAGTGATTTTCAATTTAAAATGTTATAACTTCTATACAAAATTTAATTGTAAAATATGATTATTGTAATGTTAACACTGCGAATATTTCAGCTGCAGCTCTTTGTGAGTTTCCCAAATCATGGCGATGATATTAAGGATAAAATCACAGTATACATTTTTATTATATAACTTGTACTTCCTCTGTTCGTTAGGACTATATTCTGTTTAAATGTTACCCTAATATGAGTGGTTTGTAATGTGATTTAATTCAGAGGCATTACTAATAATTTAAAATATTATTCACTACTGATAATGGCTTTTACATAATGTTTCAAATTAATTCTTGTTGAATTATTTTATTAAATTCACTGAAATATATAAAACTTCAATTATTAATATGTAGCACTGGAAATATGATTACGGCCAAGCAAAAATGAATGCATGTTGCGATATTTTATCTTCATCTTTCTAACTAGGTATTTATATAGATGACACCAACATTTACTTTTGTAACAGTATCAAATACGACAAATAAAACCACTGAAATTCACTTGAAAAAACTTACAATCAGTGGTTAAGTAGAACAAAAAATGGCTTGTAAACTTTGATCCTCTTCAAAACAAAAGTTAATTCATTTAATTAACAAAGAGTAAGTTTTATATCTCCCATTAGCAGGCCTGATTCTGAAATCGAGTAGTGCAACACTCTACGCTTTAGTCTTCATATTTTCCACTGACTTGATGCTATGCAACACTATCGAATCAAGAGCTTCATTTTCTGCAAAGAAACTTGATTCACTTTACCGGAAAATGCATATATTTAATATTGCTGCTATATCTGTTCTAGTGCTATTGCTATTTATCTCGATGTCGAGGCTCTTAAAAATATTTTTAAAAAATAGATCTATAATACATTATCTGACCATGTGTCGTACTTTCCCTCTATATATTCTACAAATATTTTCATGGAAAATAGTTTAATGAGTGTTTTTCCTCACTGCCCCGACTACATGGTGTTAAGCGTGCTACTAGACTGGAAAGTAGGTCCCACTGTTTTACTGTGGATATAGATAGATATAACTACCATTTCTACTCGAATATCTTCTTTTCTAGCATTTCCCATGAGTGAACGGCCCTTCCAAAAGATTTATTCCCTGATAACTACAATCTTTAAAAGTTTAAAGGCAAAGTCAATCGCCATCTTCTGTTTTCTAGAACGCAGTTCCTTTTGTGGTCTTTTCGACCATGCACCTCACACTCATTCCCTTTCCCTTTTTTTCACTTTTTGTAAGTCACCCTTGATTTGAGTCTTATGATTAATAAAGTGATCTAATTTATTCATATAAGATAATAAAAATTATACACCTGCCTAAAATAAAGTTTCAGCAAAACATCGCTTGTTTTTTGCTAAAATGTGACATATTTCTAATATTTTACTAAACTTTGAATAGCAAAAAATAATTCCGTAAACAACAGCAAATAAATGTTGAAGGATCTATGTTTTTATTATGATAATTTAGATTAAGGATTTATGTGTTAACGCTCTCCAGATCATATAAAAAGTTTTGGATACTTTACTGTTCTCTACTAGTAGAATACAGAAAATAGAACGTGTTCAGTTAAGATAATCACGAACCAGGTTAAATATGTGATTAAATATGGTTAAATATGCATATTACTAAAAAGTACTACTACGGAACTTATGGATAGATTAATTAGTAGTCCAAGTCCGTCAGTCTGTTATGACTATGGGTGATGCGCTCTGCTATCACGTCATGTCATTGTTCTGTAAGAGCGTCGACTCTGGTTGGACATGAGGTTGTCTATAAAGAGATATACTTTCCGACCTGTTTTTTTTTTTATCTCAGCTCAGTTCGGAAGTTTCACTTAACCCAGCCGGACTCGTTTCCAGAGAACATTGCGGCATATATTGCAGTCAGTTTCTTCATCTTCTCAGCTCATTGTGATTATATCTTATACTACATCAGCAGGCTCTTTATAGCGAAGGCAGAGGCAACCCACAGATCTGTTACCCGTTGATCGTTCCACAGTGATTAATTAAATTAGTCATTGTTTCTACGCAAACGGTATCTACAAAGGAAATCAAATTGTCCTCTTCATCTGTAAGAATACAAAAGAGTTCATGAATGAAAAATTATTTAAAACGGGACAAAATTTTCATACATCATGCCACGTTGATTTCTTAACTCGATGGAATGGCACATCAGAAGAAACGATGTTATTTGGTCAAAGATATTGACAAATATCTAAAAGATAGACACAGATTAGTATCGTTCTTATTTTTAATTTCTGACAATATATAAAAAATCAAATTATTAATGAACTTATATCCGATAACATTTTATTTTACTTTACTCTCAGTTTCAGTAATAGATTTCAATAATCTAAACACGTCCAATTTAGAAGAATCATATGCCATTTCAAAGTACCCTTATTAAAAATAACATTATATATTATGAGAATTCTATGTGAATTATTCTTGTCTGACGGATGACTTTTCAATCCCAAATTTGTTCAATGCCATTGGAAACCATAAAAATATATTTGTCACACAAATAATGCTGTTATGTAAAAAATATAGTTCGTATAAATAAGTTTTTTATAGAATTGAAACATCTTCTTTCTATCAAAATAAAAAATAATAACCCATTATAAAACTGGATCAATATTTACATCAATGAGCCAAATTGGGTATCTGAATCAAAATAATTTTTATTAACTAGAATATAATTTTTAAAAGCGGAGGTAAATTTATATTTTTAATTTTTAAATTTAAGTTTTAAAGATATATGTGTGGATCGTCACTCAAATAATACATATTGTATTCTGTTTAAAATTAAATACTATAGCATGAAAAACATAATCAAGTTATGGCTTTGAAATCATTCTGTTTTTGATTATTAAAATAATGATTTTCAGCTAGGATTTGATACAAGAAAACATAAAGTGTGAGCACATAGATAAACATTTCTAAACCACCTGCTAAATAATAAGATAAACGTATGTTTATGTCTGATTATTAGATATTAAAATTTACTTTATATTCAAATACACAAATATTTCTTAATTTAACTTTTACGGCAAAAAACATGATGTTTTTCATTTTTAAAGGATAATTCCGGAAATAAAATTAAAATCGCGTAATTAATATGAAAAGAGGTATAAAGGATAATAAGATAATTTTCGTTTAGAAATGATAAGTGCTCAATTATTGCATATTAAGTAAAATTTAAATAACTGTCAATAAGTTAAGCGTTAACTAAAATTGTTAAATATAAAATATTATAGATTTGCAAGTTTTACTTCATGGTTATTTTATGCTTTTAACGCAGAAATATATATATATATATATATATATATATATATATATATGTGTGTGTGTGTGTGTGTTTCTCATTTCGAATTCTGATAAATAGTGCCTATTAATATAGAAGCTTTTGATTAAATGATAGAAAGAACAATATCTACTTCTTGTCTTTTGATGGCGTAGGTGATCATGGCTTATCTATGGTCTCTCTTAGCGCGCCGTCTTCTGTTACACCACGCAACCCCCGCTCTGTCATCTACCTGGTGAGTCCCTTCAAATATGTTATCCGCTGCTTTTCCCTGTTTTTTCCCCTCTACATGGCCTGTTAGTATCAGCTTCTCCAAGCCCTCGTTTCTCATTTCATGTCCTAGAAACTTTAGCTGATAATCAGTATTAATTTCCTTTTCGTTTCCATCCCTTCCAAAACTTCATCATTGCTCACATACTCGAATCCGCAGCATCCCTCTGTAGAAGGAGATTTCCGTTGCTTCATGGGTTTTCTTTATTTTTGATGATATTGTCCAGCATTCACTGCCATACTGAAGAACTGAAGTCACATAGCAATCTAGTACACTTTTCTTTGATTCTAGCAAAATTTTCCTGTCTCTTAATACTTTACTCAGCTTCTGGAACAAGTCCTTCACCATGCCAATTCTACTTCGGATCTTTGTGTCACACTTTCCGTCTGGCCTGTGGTAATATTTAACAATATTTCGTTGTTAACTATTGCTGCATATTAACGATTGTAAACCTTAATATGTGCTTTACGCATGTTAACTTGTACCAAAACTTAAGACATTAGCACCATTCTAGAGGTTGTGTAACATTTAGCTTATTTGTCTCTAGATTTAACTCTTAACTCTTACTGTATGATGTTCAGATTCGATTATATAGTCTTGTCGATGACTTTTAATACTCTGTAACGATATTTCTTAAAGACGCAACAATATAAAGCTATTTTCTTACTTCTGTGAAAATTTTACATAAGATACATTCCTTAGTACTACATATGACACTCCCAAAATGTAGATTTATATTATATCCACCATTTCCTTCTAAATGTAAAATCAGCGTTCTTCTCAGAATGTTTTTTTTTGTTTTTCTTTTGTTATTTTTGTTCAAAGGACTGATACTTATTGAACATACATTCACATTTTAAATGAACACAAATCTTCAGTTTTTTATTTCTCGAGACAATTGTCATCATTTCCACTCATCTTCATAATTTCTGACCAACGTCTCTCCCTTTCACACCAAATCTTCATTTCGAGATGAATACTTTGTACATTTTAAATATCTATAGTGGGTCTTGAAATAGTTAAAATTTCATTGTACATTCAAAATTATAAATCGGTGTAACATACTTGTAAATATTCCTATAACTTAACTTACCAGTCAGTCCGGAATAGATGTTTGTCTTAATATTTTAACCTTTACTTCTACAAACCAATGAAGAATTCTCATCATTTTATTTACCCTAATAAAATTTAGTTATTATAATCTCCCTTCATATCACACACCCTATTCACCTTCACCATATTTTTTACCTTAAACATTTACCTTTAGTTATTTTGAGTGTTTTATTGAGTGTAGATTATGATTAAAAAGTGAAATTAAAACATATCTATTACGTTTAAAAGCATTAAAAACATTAGCAGAAACAAAAGTACATTATATATTACTCATAATAAAGAGATAATATATTTTACCAGATCCATTTTTTCGAATCTTATCTCGAAGACCTCATCAAAAGGATGGTTTTTATTGTCAGTTTTATCAATTTATTCATTATTATTAATACCAGAATCATTTTCTATCGCAGGCTGGATACGTATGTGATTTTAGAATAAACCTACCAGCTAAATTGAAAAGAGAGAGCTTATTGTGTCTAATATCAGACAGTCACTTTTAAAATATCTTGTCTCACGTGAAATCTTTCTACTTACATTATTTGCAGAAATAGACAGGTTGCCTATTGGGAATAATTTATTAATACAAACGTCACTGACAATGTGCAATGTGTAAATTTTTATATATGTATTTAGCGTATAAAGGTTGTTTGATTTGATTTTATCGACTGGAGAATATAAGAGATTCAGTTGAACGATGTCAGTATAAATACGAAAATTGAGACGCAATTCTCTCCACCTGATATTTGAAAATATTATCATGGACTACTTGGCATTCGTGTTGGATGCTCAGATGCAAACATTTCAGGGTGTTTGGGTGTCAATCAGAAGACAATGCAGAAAGACTTGGTTAGTCTAGTGAATATTCATTGAGGAGGTAGTGCTAACTTGGTAAAGGAGGCTAACATTGGAATTTTTCATGTTTGCGTAATCTATGCGACAATTTCCATATTTTTGTAATTTCTATTATAACCAATCGAAGACATGATTTTTTTCACCCCGAGCAAGGCAGAAATGCCACGGATGTGCAGGGGGCTACATAACTGTAAAAAAAGTTTAGTTAGAAAAGAGCAATAGAAAGCTGAGAGAGCAGGTGCGATGACAGATACATAGGTGGAGAGAAAGGGAAGGATATAAGGGGGTGGGAGGGAGCTAGAATCCAGTGGTTAGTAGATGAGTATTGACTTTACATTTAAATTCCTGGAGGTTGTAGCCGTCAGGAAAGCAAGAATATGGGAGCGAGTTCCACAGGCGGGAAGTGCGAGAGAAGAAGCTGCAGGAATAGAATTGTCGTCTGCATTTGGCTAACCTGACTGTGAATGGGTGGGACCAAGTTGCCAGTCTGGTTGCACGAGTAAACACCTGTTGAGGAGGCACCAGTGACTTAACTTTGTCCGAGCAGAAGGCATGAAAGTATTTATAAAACAGACAAAGAGAGACCGCATTTTGATGATAGGGAAGTGGCTGCTGTCGATCCGCCAGATCTGTACCTATCACATTACAGACTCTCCTTTGGAGCCTGTTAAGAACACTGAGGAGAACGGCAGAGGCGCCTGACTATAAATGGCAGCAGTACTCCATGCACGGACGGACGGCTGATTTGTATATATGTAGGATGGATTCAGGCGGAAAAAAACATCCTGGATCGACATAGTGACCCAAACTTCTTAGCAGTAGATTTTGCTATGGATTAAATATAGTGGTTCCATTTGAGGTCTGAGGAGAGAGTAAGTCCGAGGGGGCTTAGTGTATTGCTCTCCGGGAGAATCGCTTGGTCCATACTTATGGGAGGCAGGAAAGGTTGCCTGTAATGGTTGACAGACAACAGCTTGTTTCTAGACGAATTGAAGTTGACAAGCCACTTCTTGCCCCAGTTCACCACAGAGTGCAGATCCCGTTCAATGTCAGCAGCGAGATTATGTCTGTCCGCCACGAGAGGTTTCTTACTGGTGATTCATCCATATTTTACACCGACAAACTAAGATCGACATCAAAAATAATTCTCACTTTAATATGAAATCATGTGATTTATTCCATTCGTATACCAGAATTATGTAGTTTCCAAGTTACATTGAAAATTATCCCTTTTGTTACTGTAAGGAATGTATGTATTTTTCAGAAAGTCAGAATTGCGTACATTTTATTAAATATTCTCTCAGTGCACTAGCCAAGGTACTAATATTAGGGTATTAATAAATGAGTTTATTCATAGACGAAAAGTAAGTGAATACCTAAAAAACAATATTTTTAATATTAAAAAATTTCTTATCCTTACTTTGTGTAAGGTCTCTTCTCTTTTTATTCTAAATTCAGGTATATTTAGAATATAGGTGACTGTGTTTTTCTTGATATTTCTTTTCTTCATTTTTTTGCCATGCTTTTATGGGGATATAACTTTTCCTTCTCCCCAGTTTTAAATTCAGCTGTTTTCCTGCTAAACTGGATGCTATCTCAGGCCAGATCAGTTTATATGTTTAATTTATATATTATTTGTTTCAGGCTTCTTGACAAAATACAGCCAAGAATCTGTAATGTGATTGATACCGACTTAGCTGTCCGCCTGCAGTCACTCACTCACCGGCGTGACGTGGTTTCCCTGTGCCTTTTCTATAAATATTATCATGGCCTCTTCTCTGATGAACTTAAATCACTGGTGCTCCCTAGGTGTGAGTTTGCAGGAGATACGAGATTGACAATTAGGTCCCACCTTTTTACAGTGAAACCGATGAAATGTAACCGCAATTTCTACTCCAACAGCTTCTTTTCTCGCACTTCTCGCCTGTGGAATTCCCTTCCCTATGCTTGCTTCCCCGAGGGCTATAACCTCCAGGAGTTTAAATGTAAGGTCAATAGACACCTCCTAACACACTAAACATCCCATTCTCTCCAACTCTCCCCTTATGTACATCCTAACTCGTCTATCGCCCTGTGTAACGCCCTGCGTTATAGTGGCAGTGGAATGCATTGCTTGGGGTGACATGATTAAAAACAAAAGTCCTGGCTGGAAAGATATTGATAATTATTTGTAAATAAATGAATAAACGAAACTACGCAAGACAAATATTTCCTATACTACAGGTTTTATATCTCAAAATTTAGAGCATTAGACTTGAGTTATAATCCAAAAATCAAAGCTAAAAATTTGACTAGAAACATCAGAAAGATAAATGATTTTTTCTATGATACACTAAGCAATGAACATACAGAAGTGTGAGGTATTTTGGGAACCAACAATATACACGTAAGAATCACATAACATATCTCTTTACACAACTGAAACGTGAAATATTGTCTTCATCTTTGTTGTCGTTTTCATGTTTTCAATACTCATCGCTTACCTACAAACAATTCCTTTTTACATTCTAAATTATTTTTCTTTCACACAATTTTCACACAATTTCAACTGAGTACAATGCCCGATCCGGAGACAGAATTCACATATACTATGAAACGGAATTAACGACCACAAGCCTTAAATCACTAGATTATTGTTTTCCTGGGACAATCTGTAAGGATAACTCCAAAACCAAAATTTCAATTACCATCTGACGAATGTTACTGCTAATTTTGTCACGCTTAATGCTCTCAGAGAAGATTATCTTTAGTCTATTTTATTAAAATCATTTCAACTCAAGCAAGGCGGTACTGCTACTGATGTGCATGGGGCTACATAAGTGAAGTAAAGTTTTAGGCAGGAGAAGCATGAAGACAAAGACGAACCAGCTACAGGGGTGTCAGAGAAAGGGCAAGAGAAAGATGTGAATACATTTGCAAAGGTAGAGAGAAAGGAAAAGAACAACATACACGGAGGGATGTAGAAAAGGACTGGAGCCAAGTGGATAAGAGATGTGAATTGACTTTGCAAGCTGATGGAGTAGAATTGTCGGCTGCATTTGGTTGATCTAACTGTAAAAGGGTGAGACCTTGTTGCCAGTCTGGTTGCCCGAGTAAATTCTTGTGGAAGGGCACCAGTGACCTAAGTTCCTTAAAGCAGAAGCCATGAAAAATATATAGTAGAGACAGAGTGACGCCACATCTCGCCGATGAGAAAGTGGTTGAAGCCATGCTGCCACGTCTGGACCAATAACTGCCAATGTGCCATTCTTTTCTTGTTACCGTATTTAGGAGGATATATAAAAAAATTCTCCGCGCTTTTATCATAGTTAAATTTTGTAAAAATGCCTTCTGTTCATATGTGTTGTAAGTAACATTTTGATCAAGTTATCGAAGATTAAGATTAGTGACGCTATATTTCTGGCTGCTGTTAGAGACTCAACCTGGCCTTTAGATGAGCAGTGTGCATAAAGGAGTAAAAATATTAGGGATAAAATTTCTCTAGTCGGCATGTATAGCATAGGATGAATTTCATCAGTGCCTTTTTACACAAAATGGCACAATGCTGTCGGATTGGCTATGGTTAAACTGTAACCGCAGTAAGAAAATCAGCGTGATCAAACTCAAACTTCAATCAAACACAATTATATCCCGTGAGATTATGTAATAGACCGATCAATTCTACCCGGAAGAATACTGATGACGATAATAGAATCATTGATAAGAATATTAAACCATTTCACATTATCTAAGTTATTAATTTCAATAATGGGAAATGGTTTAGAATTGCTTGATCGAATATGGCTTGATCTTTCTGGATTTACTTCTAGTAACAATACACAAAAAGGAGGCAGTTTTTGACCCCTTAAATGATATAATTAGAGAATCAAATTTTCTCTGTTGGAGGAGTATCAGAAAGTTTATACCGTCAGGTATTTAGATAGTATTTAACACATTGTGAGACGCGAATATCTGAGGCATCTGCCTGGTGATGGAATAGGGTTTTAAATTGAACCTGTTAACATGTTAACAACATAAGCACAGATGGATCTCCCGAAGTTTTCTTTACATTATCTTCAAATTGTCATTAATAATGATGAATGCAAATTAGAGAATAGGTTAACTGCGGAATAAGAAAAAATGGACATTGCCAAAGAGAAGGAACTTCTAGCATTTGTGTAGGATGGACAAAATGAGATTATTAATAATGCCAATGATAGTCGCAACAAAGAGATATTGACGCAAATCTGGAATACAACATTCCAAAGAGTTGTCCAAATGGTAATCACGGCTTTAGTTCTTTTTAATCTTTAGAGTTAATCTAGAGACTTAAGATCAGTTTCTGAAGAGACTGGAGACGATATTAGGTCAGATAAGCGCAGTAATATATATATATATATATATATATATATATTATCGATGCAGCAGATAATCCTCTAAAAATATACTGTTAAAAATAAGAGAGAATGAATGTCTAATGTGTTTAATCATGAGCCGTTCTAAACATCGTATTTTGGCTTTAATTTCAGGTAAAAATAAAAAACAAAAATTCTCAAATATTTCGATAATTTTTTATTAAATTGGTTCTAAGCTATCGGCTCATATGAGCCATCTTCAGAGAGGTTACAAGGACGTTAACATAAAAACGTCCAGCATCAGGGACGAATTTATCTTGTGTTGACATAAGATTTGTCTCATGATTAAACATAGACATTCTCTCTTATATTTAACAGTATATGTTTAGAATATATATATATATATATATATATATATATATATATATATAAAGACAACAATGAAAGTAAGTGAGATAACTTATAAGGGATCTAAAGGTATTGCAATATAGAGAGAACGTTGCAGATAACTTTAAAATAGAAAGGCCAAGATCAATTAAAAATATAATTATCTATGAGAATTTGACAGATAAATGATCCGAAATGCTCCGAAACAAAAAAGTAAGAAACTTATGGGGATAAAATAACTGCCGTGTTTTCGAATAAAAATACTTTTTATCATTTCCCCCCAAGAAAGGCAATGAACGCCAGAGAAAGAATATTATAAAAAAGGAAAATATTTTTAAAGGAAGAACAATCAAAGAACAGGAACTGAGAAGACAGAATGTAACAAATAGAAATGGATTTAATTTTTTCAAGATCAAATTTAATCGAAAGACAGGAAGCTGAAAGCTGTTTCTACAAAAGAGAAATGCGAGAGATGATACTGTTTTGACCTAAATTACGATTGCATCTAATATGAAACTCACAAGTCAATCCATTATCGGTCCTAAAAACGTACCCGCCAAATTACCACGAGGATATCAGTATAATGGTCACGGAGAAGCTCTGTTAAACCGGTCGAAAACAGAATAAACCGGAGATGAAATATGCGATTTGTCAACATTGAAAATACTTATTTGAATTTTAGCAAGAATATTTAGAAACATAGCATAAAAATCGGATTGGGTGTTAGAGTAATATTCAATGTACAGAGAAATGGCTGTCTTATAAATGTGCAAAATATATTATAGCAAGAAAATTGTCTAGCTCGATAAAGTGAACAGTAGCTTTGATGTAATATTCCCTCTTCATATAATCAGAAAACTTTAAGCCGTGTCGCAATCGGTTACCTTGAGGTGAATATTTGCCATGGGAATGTAAGGTAAGACGGGAGAGAGAAATTCCGTTTTAGAAACATCAAAATCAACCAGACCTTATTTTCATCCGTCAATAAAAGATTTAGGCCCACCAGACTTATTATTGAGAAAGAAGTAAATACTTATCCTCCAATGTATGTAAGACTGTATAAAACTTAACTGAATGTGCATATCATTATTTAGAATGCATATATTCTATTTCAAATTCTATCTGGATGAAAGAAGATTTATATTTATTTTATTAAAGAAGACCCTAAATTCGTCTTACTGTACCACGTGAACAGACACGGAACTGTGCATTTATCCCCGCGATTGTTAATTGTTTCATTTTAATATGGTGTAGAGATATATCAACACCTGTATGGATTATTTACTAGCGTAATCTAAATCGTTTGCGCAAAATTTTATTTTTATTTTTTACATAAAAAGTTTTAGCGATACACGTGTTACTAATTAACTTATATATGGGTAAAGAATAGATACATAAATTTCTAATTGACATTTGCGGGTATGGGAATAAATCGAACAAAATTAGTATTGGAATTCGGCTCTAAGATTAATAATTTAGAGACATTATGCATTACTCCAGCAACAAATTTAACACTTTCAATTACGAAGCAGTTAATCATCTAGTTATTGACCAGGAGCCAGGGGCAACGTTGCTTAATTTCTGCGATGGTAAAGTAACTGGTGATCCCACGTGGTGTGGAGTAAATGTGCAATTTTTGAGGTCCTGGTACTTGGTATTTTAGCGTAAGAGGATGCATAATACATATTAATCATTAACAATAAAGTTTTTATTTCAAAATCTGAACTGAATGCATGATAATTAAACTGAACGTCGTTAGAATTAAATAACTAGATGTACAATATTTAATCCACA
This sequence comes from Ascarosepion bandense, assembly GCA_037127315.1. NCBI lineage: Eukaryota > Metazoa > Mollusca > Cephalopoda > Sepiida > Sepiidae > Ascarosepion > Ascarosepion bandense. The sequence continues at coordinate 1,202,814 of JBBBDQ010000845.1, forward strand.
AGCTATTGCGTTTATTATTCAATAACAAATAAATGGACGTTTAATATATTGTCGTATAATTTAGAAATTTTTCTGTTTCATGAATCTAATAAATTCAAATGACTACTGTTGGCAAGTTTTCGAACTAAATATGTACTTGTCTCCGAAACTGCAAAACAGCAGGTATACTACGTTTTGTATGAAATTTTATTTAAATAATTGAATGTAATAAATGGAATAACAACTGATACAATGCACGCAACAGGTATATAATAAAAGAAAAAAGGACTGCAGTAAAAATGAAAAGTAGCATTATTATCGAAACACCGAATAATACCATCAACAAAGTAATAATCAATGTTAACATTATTAGAATTGTTATGGCGACTTACCCGTATGACACATGAACTCGTCCAAACTATATATTAGTAGTAGCAGTTTCGCTTTGCAAAACAGAGTGGAGAGAGCGTGAGAGCGCAATCTATTCAAGCAGATAACTCGGAAACCACGCTAAATCGTCACCGTAATAATTACTCTTGGGTATATATTGTACTACTGTCTTTGAAATATATTTGTGTAACACTATTCCGTCGTTGTGTCTTTATTTCTGGCTCTAACGGCCCACAACAACTTGGCGACAAGGATTCTTACGGAACACGAGAATTCTTAAGAAAACTTGAATACCACAAACATTACTGCGTGAAAATTGTCAATATTGCTTCAACATTGAAGGCACGAAAATCAATTTTCATCACACATTCTTTTACTCAAAATAATTGGTAACTCAGAAAAATAAATCGAACGAGAATAAAGTTTAACTACCTAACATTTAACTTGAACGCGAGCCGCTTAACTTCGAGAAATCATGTTTTTCAGTTAGAATTAACTATTTTTTCATACTGAGTGAGTAAAAAACTAAAGTATATTTTTTTATTATTCAAAGACGAGAAAAACTTTAGTTGTAAGTTTAATTGTAATTTAATTTTTATTCGGGTAATCCTATAATTCGGGTAATCCTATAATTCGGGTAATCCTATAATTCGGGTAATCCTATAAGAAGACACGTATAAACATGAATGAATATAAATCCACTACGATCGAAATCCTCAAGTTCCAAGATGAACAACAAAATTTACAGGAACTTAAATGACAAGAAATGCAATTGAAATTAAAAATCTAGCTGGAATGAACGGCTTGAGTTAAGAAAAAACTGAATTCAGACATCAGAAAATTAAAGAGATTCTATTTCAAACCCAATAAGAGCTAGGAAACTTGCTTAAACTTGCAAATTGTTAAGGGATAAGTGAAAACTAAATTTTGTCTTCAGTAAACACGATCTTGGATGCAATAGACACTTTTACATATTTTACGAATGAAGATATAACTTTCGCCTCCTATTTTTAAAGATTGGATGATGTATACGCAATAGAATGTATACATTTGTCGGACTCGAAGAAATTTCGCATTCTTCTTTGAAAGTTTAGCACCACAGAACACACCAACTTTTTATGTTATATTTTACCCCGTAAAACAAACGAATTGGCATTCACTGAAGCAGTTAAGTTTCTAATATACCTTTTTAGATCTAAAACTTCAATCTTTCATAAGAGGTGCATGAATTTAACCAGAAAAGTTGGTGAAGATTTCAATACATTCGCGTCGGTCGTGGACAAGCATTGCGAAAATTTCAAAATGTCGGAATTGTGTGCGAATAATTTCAAGTGTCAGATATTTTTTCACACGCTCGTTTCAGCTTTGCCTGTCACTGATTCGTAAGCGTGTTCCAGATTCGAAAAATATTAAGTACTCTGGGATAGCTCATGTAAGAAAAATACCCCAATGAAAAATAAATTGATTTTCCCTCTAAATCATACCAATAAAAGACAACTTGCTTCGTAACCAGAGTAATAACTAATAATAACATTATTATAATACAAATTAAATGACAACATTACTATATTAATGAATATTTTATTACAAAATTATTTAAACATGTCATTAGATTGTTGTTCTTTTTGTTGACGACCGGCCAAAACAAAATGTGTGAATTCTGAAGCCACATACGGGTGTTAAATATACCGTTCAAAAGATAAGCAAACATTAAGTAACAGTAAATCTTTGATAGAAGCAAGGAAACTAGTTCTATATGAACTATACATGATTTAACATAAAGATAGTCCATTTTACCGGAACATGGTTTGTACAGAAAAAGACAAGTTCATATTTCGCTGTGGGTATCAAAATATTATGTAACAGTAAATTTTCGTTAGAAGGGAGGAAATTAGTTCTCCTCTATGAACTAACTGTCGCAAACAATTCAAACTATTAATAAAATAATTGATATAAAATGAGACTAACTACCCAATGTTGTGACACACATAGCAGAACAAAAATAATACAAAAAATTGAAGATAGCTACTATGGAAATAGCCGAAACCAATAAATCTATATTTACTAATTCTCCTTTGGAGTCGCTCAAAAGCACTGAGATGAACAGCGGGGGCGCCTGACCATATATGACAGCAGTATTCCATGCACGGACGGATTTGTATATATGCATGACGGTTTCAGGCGGAAAAAAACATATGGACCGATAGAGTGATCCAAATTTCATACCAGTGGATTTAGCTATTGACTCAATATAATGATTCCACTTGGGATCAGAAGAGAGGGTAAGGCCGAGGAGGCACAGTTTATTTCTCTCAGGGAGACTCGCTTAGTCCATGCTTATGGGAAGCAAGAGAGGTAGCCTGTAATGATTAACAGACAGCAGCTTGGTCTCAGATGCATTGAAACTTACAAGCCACTTCTTACCCTATTCCACCACAGAATGTAGATCCCTCTCAAGATCAGCTGCGAGGTTATATTTGTCTGCCACGCCGGATTTCTTACTGATGGGTGGGGTTAAATTGTGGTGTGATCTGCGTAGATGCCTATTTGGCACTTGATCACGTTTGGGAAATCATATATGAAAATAAGAAATAACGTCGGGCCTAGAATAGAGCTCTAAGCGACACCAGCGTTGTACAGTAGGATGTGGAGGCATGCTCAATCAAGACAACCTTCATTATGCGGTTATATAGAAAAGATTGGCTCCGATCAAGCAAGTGTCAGGTAATACCGTAACCCCGTAGCTTGCATAGAAGGCCAGGGTTCCCAAACCTGTCAGAAACGTTGGAGATATCCAGGTCAACAGCACGAGACTCGCCGGACTCCTCAAGGCCTGGAACATGTACCATGATGGCCGTTATCATGTCGGCTGTGGACCTGGTGAAGTGGAAGAAGTACTGCCTGTCAGAGAATATTTTATGAGCAGGAAGATGTTGAATTAATTATGCATTGATAATGGCCTCAAATACTTTCCCGAAAACTGATATAAGTCTGATAGGGCGATAGTTTCAATGGGTCCGAGTGTTCACCCGAGTTCTTAAATACAAGAACGACAGAAGAGTACTCCCAACATGCAGGAAAACAGGAAACAGAAAGGCAGTAATTATAGATTTTAGAGAGGACAGAGGAGAGTCCAGGGTATATATATATATATATATATATATATATATATATATATAATTAGTTCATACACGTTTTAGTACAAATAGAAAAAAATGTCAAAGCTGTACAAAGATTGTATAAAAAATCAGATAATAAATTTGGGAGACTTATCCAATGAATTGATATATATATACATATATTATATATAAATAAATCTACCATCAACCGGTGTTATGAATACTGCTGCCACATCTGGTCGGGTGCCCCTGCTACTCTCCTCAGGCTTCTTGACAAAATACAACGGAGAATCTGTAACGTGATCGATACTCAACTGGAAGACCTGCTGTAACCACTCTCCCACAGGCGTGACGTGGGTTCCCTGTGCCTCTTCTATAAATACTTTTACGGCTTCTGCTGCGATGAACTTAGATCATTGGTGCTGCCTAGGTAAGAATTTACACGAGGTACTAGATAAGCAACTAGGTCCCACCCTTTTACAGTGAAACAAATAAGATGTAACCGTCATTTCTACTCCAACAGCTTCTATTCTCGCGCTTGCCGCCTGTGGAATTCCCTTCCACATGCCTGCTTCCTGGACAGCTACAATCTCCAGGACTTTATATGTAAGGTCAATAGACACCTCCCATCACCCTAACTTTCATCTATTCTTTCAAACACCCTCACCATCTACCCAACCCTCATTCTCGGTATCCTTACCCGTCTATCACCCTCCTTCTGACATTTCCTATATTTAACCATCCTTTCTCATCACTTTCCCCCCTATGTAGCCCCCTGCGCAATAGTGGGAGTGGAATGCCTTGCTCGGGTGAAACGATTCTATATATATATATATATATATATATATATATATATATATATATATATATATATATACAAGGTGATACTTAAATGTTTTGTGCTGTTAAGTCACTAAGAATCTTTAATAAATAAAAAAATAAAACATTTGAAGACGCTCTATTTCATTTCATTGCCGAGAAATCTGAAAACACCGGAAACACTGGGCCACATTACATATCAATCTATTCAAAATCACCGATGTTTTAGTTTGCCTTCCCTGCAATTTTTCAAGCACACTCAGACATACACACATATATAATCATGCACAAATACACACAAAGTTGCATATAGACATGCACATATAAGCACACATGATCTCTCTCACACTGGTCAACCCACCCCACATATACATATATATATATATATATATATATAGAGAGAGAGAGAGAGAGAGAGAGAGAGAAAGTTATAACTTGTATATGCACTTGAGACTTCTATCCAGCGAATACTTATAAGTAATTCCTATTAATCACTTTTTCCTGCAATCTACCAACATATATCTCTCGGCTATATTTGTTTTTAAGAGATTGAATCGGGGAGTAAATGACATTGATAGCTTTAAAGAACAACACTGAAATGGAACTAGCACGCTTATAGAGATTCGCTATAAAACTATGCTGGCTTTTTGACGATCCCTCGCTCTCAGTTTATAGTGGTGTATCAAGAACCTTAAGCACTTCCGTCCAATTTGGGTGGTTGGCAAATATTATCATTGAATACATTGCGCTCTTAATTCTGTTCTTGTGAAAGCAAAATGACGTCTACTTTCAGCACTTATGTGGTTTTGCGCCTAACGCGTTGAGCGTTCGCATTGCAGCCGACTTCACAGATCGATGTTATTGCGGTTCAGTTTAAGTGTGGGCTCAAATCTAAATATCCGTTCCTTATTTTCTGTTTTCCTTGGCAGAAACATTTCGTATTTATTTTCTGTTGATTTTTATTTCATTTCTTTCCGTTTCAATATTTTCCCTTCACATACTATAAACCGATATCTCTCTTTCAGAGTAAATATAATTCTAACAATATATTTATCTTCTTCTCTGAATTGTGTCCTTTTAGTACGCCGGATATTATGGGTCTCCACAACGTCCTATTTGCTTTAGCTATTAGTATATTTTGCAATTTCTCTTTACCTTCCCTTCCATATCCTGCCAAACACATAAATCTTATGTAGCTTACTAGATGTTTCTGGCTGTTTCTCTTCCGTATCTCCTCTGCGTGTTAAACTTTCCTAGTCTTTTCCCTCCTTATGTGACATATAAATGTTGATTAGTTTTTGTGGTTGGTCCTGAACATGACGTTAAACTACGTCCGGCAGCAAGCTTTTGATTGGAAAGTTGTGAGGAGCATGGAACCACCTCTTAATTGCTGTTGTTCTCAGGTGCACACTAACGTGGAGTAGTAGCACCGGTTAGGGCCCCAGCAATGGTAAATAGTTAACAGGGATCAAAACACATCGAAAGGATAAATATAGACTTTTATAGAAACATATACATAAAATAGACTTTTATGGAAAAATATACATTTTTGAAGGAAAAATATTACCAATATTTTTTAAGAAAAAATTATTAACAAAACACATTTTTAAACGAAAAAATATTTTCAGCAAAACATTTTTTAATATAAATCCAGAAGATATTTTCAGTCTTCTTAAATAAAAAAGAATAAAAACAACAATTTTTATTAAAATCTGACTAAACCAATCTTCTCATTATAACCGAACATTAAGGAAATATTTTAAAACCCAAACTTTTTGGCATTAAATAATCCACAGAGGATGATATTTCGTTAAACAAAATCCAAACTTAAAATAAAACTCAAATATTTTATGGTTTTCAATTTTAGCATCTGTTTTGTTTCCGTTTTTTAAAAACTTTTACAGATTCTTGCTGTATACTCATTACTTTACATGTTCCAACCAGAAACCAAATGTCAAGACTGGCTTCATGACATATTCCATTCCAAAAAAAAAAAAATAAAATAAACATAAAATACAAAACACAAAGATTTGACGGTCTATGATCTTCTAATATTTGTCAGGGAACCTGCATTCTTATACGCACTATATTGTATGATATCTGACTAAATGTTCTTAGTCAAACGACTCTGGTTTTGCGCTGTAATAATACAGTTTTTAGTTTTAGACAATCCAGATGCTTAGAAATATGTTTTCTTGTCTTGGGAACCTTTTGTTGGATGTCATTCAGATTCGAGTTAATGTTGTTTAAATTAAGATGAAAACTTCTCTTTCGTTCAATGCGGTAGATTGTTTTAGTTCTAGGAGTAATGCTCCTTTCAGACACCTCATTATCACTTATTGCCCTTTAACTCAATTTTTTCGTCTTTAATGTATTAACTGACAACACTTTGGGACAAGTCTCTAGATGCAACCAAGGATTTTATCTGCTGTATCATGCGTACTTAAGCAAAATATACTTCGGTGAACAAAATAAAGTATTCTGTTTGAAATTACAATCCCCTGAAGAAAGTCGGAACATACGACGCTTGGAAATAATGAGGAGAAACAAAAATCGAAAAATGTAAATAGTGTATGGTATCTTATTGATTGTATAAACTTATATATATATATATATATATATATATATATATATATTTACAATCTTTATTCGTTCATTCATTTATTCGTACATCGATATAATCAAAAATTCATTCAATGATCTCGTCAAAGATTTTTTTTAGCAGTATCTACAACTAATAACGTAATCTTTCTACCAAAACATCGTAGACTTCAAAGAAAAAAACATTTCTTTTGAAATATCTACAGCAGATATCGTTGTTTTCATAAGTTACGAGGGCCATTCTATAAATAAGGTGAATTTTCCGCTATAAGGAGTAATAATACAGATAGAAGTTTACTTTAAAAAATCCTTTACTTCTTTTTCAAAGAGATTTAAATTTTTTGGGAGATTGAAAAAAAACGTTGCGAGTTTTAGATATCAACAAAGATGCCCGACCAAGAAGCATGATCCAGGATTAGACAGAGGTCATTTATCAAGTCTTTGGTTGCTTAAATATGCAAACCAGTTCATAAGACAATGTCAACAGTGTATGGTGCCAAATATTTCAGCCAAAAAAGTTCTACAAGTGGGTTAAATCCTTTAATGAAGGACGGAGCAGTGTTGAGGATGAAGACAGGACTGGAAGGCTTACAGAAGTGAAGTCTCCTGAGGTGATCCTATCAGTCAATGACCTCATTCAGTCTGACAGTGCCAACTACTGTGAACTACTGAGACAGGTCAAGAAAGACCAACGCATGAGTCATCAGTCACATGGAGTTGTCTTGATCAAGACAACACAAGGCCTCACGCAGCAGCCCAAAAAGTGCAGACCATCAAAGAGCTTGGCTTGGAATTGCTCTCTCATCCTACTTACAGCCCATACCTTGCCCCTTCTGACTTTCACGTGTTTGGTCCTTTGAAAGATTTCACGAGAGGCACGTAGTTTGAAAATGACGATGAAGTCAAAAGTGCTGTAAGTGATTTGCTGAAGCATCAGTCAAAAGATTTTTACGCTGAGGGAATAGGAAAGCTTGTGCACAGATGGGAAATGTGTGACTCTGTTGGGAGACTACGTTACAAAAAGTAAACTTCTATCTGTATTAAAAGAACTTATACCGATAAATTCAACCTTATTTATTGAATGACTCTCGTATATGAATAATACAAGTAAACAAAAAAGTTGATTAATAAAATAGGGCCATGAAATAAAAAGCCGGTAAGTTTAAAATATATACATATATATATATATATATATATATATATATATATATATATATATATATATAATAAGAAAACATAGTATTTGCATTAAAACAGTAGTAAAATAACAGAACTTAATATTTACATTTTAAATTTTTTTTCGGAAATATATTCTTATATTATTATTATTATTATTATTATTATTATGTAATTTTTCATCATATTTTGATTTCTGCTTTGGTCTCACTACCAACCAAGTCTGCGGGGAGACCTAAGGCAGGTAGTGGCGTGTTGTTATGGCTCCATTTCATGTTTTTCTATCTTCCCTATCATCCTCAGCATTACATAGATAAAGTTTTCCTTAGTGTGTGGGCTGTACTTAATAAGACAATTTTTTGTATATCTCTTAAGCTGGGGTTTCCAGGGATTCTTTCAATGTGTTGTTTTGTTCCATTTTTTATCATTCCAAGTGCACCTACTATCACTGGCACAACTCTTGTTTTCCATTTCCACATTTTTTCTATTTCAATTTCCAGGTCTTTATATTTTGACAGTTTTTCAAATTCCTTGATTGCTATGTTACAATCCGCTGGACAAGCCATATCAATTAATAGACAAATTTTCTCCTTCTGGTTTTTAACAATAATGTCTGGCCTGTTTGCTTCGATTTTTCTGTCTGTGTAGATGGTGTAATACCATAGAATGGTTACATCTTCTATTTCTGTAACCGGTGCTGGATGATGTTCATACCAGTGTTTGTTTACAGCTTTTCCATAAAGTTTGCTCATTGTCCAATGTAAATATTGCCCAACTCTATCGTGGCGATTTTTATATTCGTTTGGGGTAAGCACAGAACAGCCTGAGATTAGGTGGTCTATTGTTTCTTGGTGTTTATCACAAAACCTGCATTTTGGATCCATATTATTATGCATAATATTTGCCTGAAAGTTTCTCGTGAAAAGATTTGGTCTTGTGCTGCAAATATAAATCCTTCAGTTTCAGACTTTAATCCAGATGCACGTAACCATCGATGAGTATTAACTTTGTCAACATTGGATTTATTGGCACGCACTGGATATTGGCCATGCAGAGGTTTGTCTTGCCAGCGCTGTTTCATCTTTTCAAGAGCTTTATCTTTGGCTTTCATTTTCATGTTTTTTGCCGCAATAGTTGGTTCTTGGCTTCTGTTTTGCTTTTCTACAGAATCTACTAACTGTAAATCTTGTTTGTATTTACTGCCTTCTTTTATTATTGAATATGTTTCCTTTCTTTCTTCATGTTGCCTTACTAATTGTATCATCCAATCCTTTGTTGTTTCTATGTATGTTAGTAAGCCAATAGTTGTTGTCTTGTATGAAAATACCAGCTGAATAAGACCTCTTCCACCTTCTTTACGGGGTATGTATAGACGGTCTACATCAGCCTTTGGATGATGCATCTTATGCTTAGAAAGAAGCTTTCTTGTTTTAGCATCCATTCGCCTGATGTCGTTTAGAATCCAGTTTAAGATGTTAAAGCTATATTGGACAACAGGGATGGCAAGGCTATTAATGGTCATAACTCTGTTCGGTGAATTTAATTCAGTTTTTCATATCATTCGTAGCCTTCTATAGTACTCTTTACGCACTATTTCTTTCATTCTTTCATGGTGAATGTTTTCGCACTCATTTACACCTAGGTATTTATAAGCTTCTTCTGGTTTCAATTCTTTTATTGTTACAGCAGGGTCTAGGCTAATTGAGGATGTTTCTTGTATTGCTCCACGTAAAACTGTAGCTTTAGCACATTTATTCAAGTTAAATTTCATTCCAATGTCTTCCCTGAAGCATTTTACAGTTTGCAGAAGACCTTCCAGCTCATTATCATTCTTCGCATATAACTTTAAGTCATCCATGTAAAATAGATGGCTTATTTTCTTTTGGCCTATTTTATAACCACATTCTGTCTTATTAAGTTGACTGGTTAGTGCTATTAATGATATGCAGAATAGTAAGGGAGATAAAGAATCACCTTGAAATATACCTCTTTTGATGTTTATTTCATCAGACTTATAGGTTCCATTTATATGATTGAGGTAAAGGGTTGTTTTCCATATAGACATGCACTGTTTGATGAAATTGATGATGACGGGCGATATCTTGCATATATTCAAAGTCTTTAAAATCCAGTAATGTGGCACACTATCGAATGCCTTTCGGTAGTCTATCCAGGCAGTACTAAGATTTTTCTTTGTACTGTAGCAGTTTTCCAGGATCATTTTGTTAATTAGCAATTGGTCTTTACAACCATAACAGCCACGTTTGCACCCTTTTTGTTCAAGCGGTATCATGTCATTTCTTTCTAAGAATAAATATGTCTGTTTTGTTAAAATAAATGTTAGTAGTTTATATGTTGTCGGGAGACATGTAATTGGTCTGTAGTTTTTCGGGTTGTTTGTGTCACCATTCTTGGGTAGAAGAAATGTAATTCCTTTGGTCATCCATGCAGGAATTTTAGTGGGATCGACAACCATTTCTTGGAGTTCTTTGGCTATTTTTTATGTGCTGCATTTAAATAATATAGCCAAAAGTTAGGAATTTTGTCTATTCCTGGGAATTTCCAATTGTGTGCTTTTTTTAGTGCAAATTTAACATCATCTTCTGTAATTCCAGACCATGTCTGTTCGGGTTTATTTTTCATTCGTTCTATCTCCTGCGTAATCCAATGTACTTCCTTGCTAAGTTCTTTAGGGCAAGCCCATATCTTTTCCCAGATCTGTGTGACTTCTTCCATTCTGGGGGTACTGTCACTTCAATTCTTTTTTTACCTATTTCCCTGTAAAATCTCTTTGTATCAGTCTGAAAGATCTTGTTTTGTCTGTAAAATCTTGCTCTTTTTTCATAGCGTCTTATTCTTTGAGCCTTCAGTTGGATTTTTTGCTTTATTTTTGCTTTATTTGATAAGACGTCATTTTCATTCCTGATGTTATATTTTTTTTCGGCTCTTCTTCTTTTCCTAGTTCTTACATTTATTCCTCTACTCCGTTCATCCAGTACTGACAGTTCACTTCTTAGTTGTTCGATTTCTTTTTCAATTTTTCTTTTCCAAGGTGGATCTTCACGTCTGTGAGACTGCCTTGTTTTTATTTTGATATTTAATTTTTTGTTGCTGCTGTTGCTGATGCATATATTACTTCGTTAAGATTTGTATTCGGGTCTTCATCCAGTATTGATTTCAGTGCTGCATTGTACAATTTAATAGTTCGGATGTTTTGTTTTGTTGGTTGGAATTTTGGGAGCTGTTCACGTTCCTCCATTGTAATACTTTGTATTTGACTTAGATGGTTTTTTATTTCTATCTTGGCTTCCTGTATATTGTTCTTATTTTCCGTCAAATAATTATCTTCGATGTGTTCTGAACTCGTTTTATTTTTGTCTTTTAACTGACTCAGACTCAGATCACACCTTTCCAGCACTTTTAAACTTACATCATTATTTTCGCAGTGATTTGCGTGTTTCACGGTTTCTACATTATGACCTGTGATTTGTTTGATGTTATTACTTTTTATTTCTGGTTCCGGTTCCTTTTCATATTTTGTTGATTCGACTCTTCTTGTTACAATTCTTTTAATTTCGTGAATTTCAGCCTCTGTCAGTCGGTTATTACGAATAATGTACCTACGTACATTGGCCAATTTATTTTCGTCAATATACTTTCTATTTGCTTGACCAACTTTTTCACGCCAAATGTCATATGTTTGGCGAGTCATGTTTTTTTGAGGTTTGAGTAACGCTTCATGAAATGCAGTCATAACGACTTTGTACTCCTCACGAGAACATTTTATTTTTTCTTTCTTTAAATATACGGTTGTAGATCTAGCTGGTGAATTTTCAGGACCATCATTCGGATTATCCTGGTTGTGGGGACCTGAAGATTCATTCTTTGTGTGGGAGTTTGTTCCTATGGCAGATTTTTCGACCTCAGATAGGTTCCCTCCTGAAGGACGGGCTCCCTGTTTATCCACTGGAAGAGCCATACTGGACTTTTTATTTCTATTTGTATTTTTCATGTTTTTCCCACGAGTGACGCACGGGTCCAAATGTCCACCCAAAGTTTCCCGGCACGTTGGGTAACGGTCTTTTACAAACAGGGTCCCGAAGCCTGTAGGGAATCGTTTGTGACCTCATAACGCAGTAGCAATTCACTCCTCGGCACGATTAACACCTTGAGTTGCGGGTTGTTGTTCGGAGTTTTCCTTCTCCTAAATGGGCTGCCAAGCAACATCTGACATAGACGCGATTGGAATTCAAGGAGAAAGACGGCTCAACGAAACAAAACATCAATATTACTAGAGTAGTTTGTTTTAAAAAAAAAAAAAATTTATAATATCTAAAGAAAAAAAAATCCTGTTTATATTAAAACAAAATTTCATATTGAGAAAAGGAAAAATTCAAATAGAGAGACGTTTGTTGAAAAAAAAAATAAATAAATGTAATAATTTGTTCGTCCACTTTATCTTTTATTTTTTCAATAAAGTCGTTGGTCAAAAATAGGATTATCATAATAAGATAAATTAAATACGTAAATTAAATCAATAAATAAATAAAAATAAATTTAAATACGTAGACTTTCTATAAAATAATACCATATAAATTGTTTTCATCGGATTTAATTTATTTTCTTGTTTTGTTTTGTTTTTAAGAGAATTATAATAGTTAAAGAAAATTTGACGAAATATCGACAGCTAAAGGAAATATAATACGGATGATTTTATTTAGGTTAATTTAAAGAACAAACAGATAAATTAAAATAAAGCAGAATTTCATAAAAAAAAAAAATTCTCTAATATCTAAAGAAAAAATCCCTTATTATTATTATTATTATTATTATTATTATTATTATTATTATTATTATTATTATTATTTCTTTATCTAGCTATTTTGATGCCTGCACTAGTTATAGGTTTTTTAAAATTTAATTTCATGTCACATATTGTCATCTAAAATATTATCTGTCATTTGTTTTTTCACCAACTATATATTTCTAGTGTTTTTCTAGTTAACATAATTTTCTAATTAGCCATTATTTCATTTATTTGCTTAGCTTCTAAAACACAAATCAGTATTTTCCTACGTTTCTATAAAATTATCCAATGCTGAAATGAAGCATGTACTTTAATAATTTGCATTGTAAATATTTCCGAACCTTTCAAAAATTCAGTCACTGTAAGTGTTGATGTTCTTTCCTGTGCTTTCGATTTCTTTCAAATTGAAAGATTTCTCTCGGGAAATATATATTCTGTCTGTTTGTAGCGCAGTACTATATTTGGTTTATTGTATACTAACGTCACTGTCTCAGAATATCCCAGATGATTTTCACTTTGCTCTTATTTAAGATTTGCTACTCCTTTGCGACCACATGTCAATAAAACTTGTCCCTAAATTCAAGCCCGTACTACACAATTTCCACTGAAAAACCACAGCTTTATTTTTTTATTCCACCATTACTGATTTTGTGCCATTCGTTTCATTTGATGCAATATAACTGTCTTCCACATTTATCTACGCATACATTGTGACCTGATTACCATTAAGTTTTACCTTGCTTATCCACAATGACTGAGCAAGAAAATTTCTTATTAATCCTTCAGTTTACATCTTCAAATAACATTTTCTTATTCTTTTATAATCATTATACTTTAAGCAAGATAGTACTGCCACTGGTGTGCAGTGGTTACATGAGACGAGAGCAAAAAAAAGATATCAACATAGAGGGGGGTTCGTTGAAAGGATGAGAAAAAGATGGGAATACTGGTTCACCTAGCGTTATGTGATTAGATCGAGAAAGAAGAAGAACGATATACTGAGGTAGCGGGTACGATAAAAGATGGGAACCAAGGAGGTAACAGAAATTGACATTGCACTTAATCTCTTGGGGATTTTAGCTATCAAAGAAGTAAGTGTACAGAAAGGAGTTCTACTGGCAGAAAGTGTAGGGAAAAACTGGTTGAATATTAGTGTTTGCTATGTTTCACTCTTTAGTCTGTACATGGGTGAGACCTAGTTGCCAATTTCGTAACCCTTGTAAATTCATGTAGAAAAAGTACGAAGCAGATAAGTTAGAGCTGAAGCCGTGAAAATATTTGTAGAAAATACAGAGAGAATCTGCATCTCGTCAATTACAATGTTAAACTGCCAAATCGTGAATCGTTTAAATTGAAGTTACTCCTTTGAATTTTGACAAGTATCCCGAGATGAATAGCAAAAGCAGAAATCCAGATATGGCAAGAGCCTTTAATGCAGACAAATAGTAGATTTGTGTCTGTGCAAGGTTTATTCTGACGAAAAATATCTTCCTGGCACAATACAGTGATTGACCTTCCCAGCTATAACCGTTGCTATTAATTCGATGTAGACCTTCACGTTATCACTCTTGTCTTCTTAATTCCCTGTTTCATCCAGAACTAAATGGACTTATCCATGAACTGCCTTTTCATTTTAGTAGCAAATTCACATATATTTTCAGCGTTTTGGTATACAGTAATTAATCTGTAACAGTTCCGCAGTAATATGCTCACTACAGCGACACAAGCTGTTTCATGATATAAAATGTTCTTAACACAAATTCTGTTATTTCTTCCTCTACAATTCTAATAATGTATACCTACGTTTACCTGACAAGAGATTAATCAGTATATGGTTATCACATTGCTTTTTCTTCTATGCATTACAGATTATATTATATCAAATGAATGACTCTGATAGCATCAAAGATAAAGTAATGTGCACAGTAGGTTATTACAGAAACGGTATTTCATTCCTTTAGGTTGCTTCCTAATAATTATTTAACCTGCCATAATATTCTTTTGTTGGTTTTTGTTTCATATCAACATATTTTGATTTTTCACAATTTATTATTCTAGGTATTTGTAAACATGTACTTCCTCCAGTGATTTTATGTTTCTTTCATCTTCTTTCTTTTATGTGCCACATAAACCTGACCCCGGTGGCTCTTAGCAAGCTTTCTCCTGTTGCACCATGCAACCCTCGTTTCACCCTCCATCTGTTCAGGTCCTTCTAATATGTTTTCGGCTGTTTTCATCTGTCTCTTTTTCCTTCTATCTGGCCTGTTAGTATCAGGTTCTCCAAGCCCGCCTTCCTCATTGCATGTACCAGGAACTTTAGTTGTCTCTTCCTGATGCTCAGTATTAATTTCCTTTTTGTCTCCATCCTTTCCAAAACTTCGTCATTGCTCATATTCTTGGTCCGTGATACCCGCAGCATCTTTCTGTAGAACCACATTTCAGCTGCTTCAAGTGTGTCCTTCATTTTCGAAGATATTGTCGAACATTCACTGTCATATTGAAGAACCGACATCACATAGCAATCCAGTACTCTCCTCTTTGTTTTTAGCAAAATTGCCCTCTTTTTTTAAACTTTACTCAGCTTCTGGAATACTTCTTTCGCCAGGCCAATTCGCCCTCGAATTTCTGTGTCGTAAATTCCGTCTTCTGTTAAAACACTTCCAAGTTATTTCAATTTCTGTACCTACTTTATTTTAGAGTCCCTCACCAGTAATTGACATTTTGGGCTGCCCTTTTTGTTGATAAACATGCGTTCGATTTTCTTGCAGTTTATTTGTAGTCCTTTCTTGTCACTCTCTTCAGCTACCTTCTGTCGGAGGTCTTGTAGTTTCCTTTTTGTGTCTGCCATCAGCATTGTATCATCTGCGTACCTTATATTGTTTAAATTGTGGCCTCCGATGTCAAATCCTAGCATAACTTCTCTTTATTTCATCACGTAACCCAATACTTATTTAGTGTAACAACATTCCTCTTTTACTCTAACCCTTCCTCTATATCAAACTCCATTACAGTCCCATTAATAAAAACAGTTGAGATTAGCACCATCTTTTATTTTTTCCGTATAACATGAAGGTGTTCAAATATAAAAGATTGTACATATTACCTTTTCTCTTATCTAAGAAATATCCATACTTCATCTTGATCGGGAACACAGTGACCGTAATCGTTACCAAGAAATACCGTTGACAAGAAGAATATAAAAGGAAACAAGAAGTGACTTTACGAAATTCCTCTTTATTATTTCTAGATTTTCTGCAATTTGACGCCAATTTATCAATATCGATTTCAAAACACTTATCATTGCTATGTTGTCATTTTCATTATGATTCGATTTCTGCTTTGGTCACATTACCTACCAAGTCAGCGGAAAGGCAGGTCGTGGTGTGTTGTTATAGATACATTTCATTTTTTCCCACAATATCCCTAGTGTTGCATAGACAAATTCCTCTTTAGTTTTTGGACTGTATTAACAAGATAATATTTTGTATATTTCATAATTCGGGGATTTCAAGGATACTTTCAATGATATATTCTATCATTCCAAGCGCTTCTCTTAACACATCACTCAATAATTCCAGAGCCTGAAATATAGATGTCTCAACTAATAAAAAATACATATACTTTTATGAAATACTAGTCCTTACATGGCCGGTGATACTATGTGAGTCGAATCGCATTATTAGTTCACAAATTACAGTTATTTAAGGGAATCTACTCTTGATAATTTTCACAAAATGGAAAATATGAATTTAGTATTTTGAAAAAGCATTGCTTTCTGATGGGAAACTACTGTTCAATAAAAACAATGGTTTGATAAATGTTATTTGAGTCTGCTCTGTCTGAAACGACGGTTAAGAGGTGGTATTCCTACTTTAAACGCGGTCGTAAAGAGACAAATAAAGCTGAAAGCTCAGGTCCCTCAAAATCGGCAGTTGGCCAGGAAAACACAAAAAATATCCACAAACTTGTTTTGGCCGATCGTAAATTGAAGTTACGTGAGATAGCAGAGAAGGTAAAATATCAGAAGACAGTGTATTTACCATTTTGAATGAATATTTGCCAATGAGCAAGCTGTGTTCATAGTGGGTGTCGTGTTTGCATACTGTCGATCAAAATCTACAGCATGTCGCCGATTTAGAGTGTTGTTTGCAACAGTTTGAACTAATTATGAAACAACTTTTTTTTAAATATATGAAAATGGCTGAAACACGGATCCACCATTTCACTTTGGAGTTAAATCGGCAGTCGGCTTAGTCGAGAGACTAAGAAAGAAATCTCCAAAAATCTGCCACAGAAGAAGAAGAAGAAAAAGGGATCTTTCACCAAGATAATGCACCATGTCATAATTTGAACGCAACGACAGCAAAAGTACATGAATTTTAATTCGAACTGTTTCCATACCAACCCTATTATCCAGACGTGGCCCCCAGCAATTACTGGCTTTTGGCAGACCACAAAAATTTCTCCAGGGAAAGATTGTGCTCCAATGAAGAAGTGATATCGGGTACTGAATTGTTAGAGAAGCGTTGCAATCAGTGTATCACCCAGTAAAGAGTCTATATTGATGAATAAAGTCGCATTTTGTCTATAAGTTGTTTTTTTTATTTACGCCCGGGATTTATTGAGTGATGTGTAAATATTCTTGTTTTCAATTTTCACATTATTTTTCTATTTCAATTACCAGGTCTTTATATTTTGATAATTTTTCAAATTCCTTGGTTGCTAGTTTACAATCCGCTGGACAAGACTTTATTTTTCATAATTATTTTGTCATTTTTCATCATATTTCTATTTCTTCTATAGTGGCACTAACAACCAAGTCTGCGGGAAGACGTAAGGCAGGTCGGAGTATGTTGTTATGGCTACATTTCATGTTTTTTCATATCTCACTAATATCCCTAATACATAGAAAAGTCCTCCTTTGTGTGTGGGCTGTGCTTATGAAGACACTTTTTTGTATATCTCTTAAGTTAGGGTTTCCAGGGATTTTTTCAATTTGTTTTCTTGTTCCACTTTTATTATTCCAAGTGCACCTACTATCACTGGCACGATTATTGTATTCAATTTCCACATTTTTTCTATTTCAATTTCCAAGTCATTATATTTTGATTGTTTTTCGAATTGCTTGGTTGCTATGTTTCAATCCGCTGGACAAGCCATATCAATTAATAGGCAGGTGTTTTTTATTTTGGTTCTTAACAATATTATCCGGCTTCTTACCTTCAATTTTTCTGTCTGTGTAGATGGTGTAATCCCATAGAATGGTGACATCTTCTATCTTTGTAACCGGTGCTGGGTGATGTTCATACCAGTGTTTGTTTACAGATTTTCTATAGTGTTTGCACATTGTCCAAAGTAAATATTG
The DNA here is from genome assembly GCA_037127315.1 of Ascarosepion bandense. Lineage (NCBI taxonomy): Eukaryota > Metazoa > Mollusca > Cephalopoda > Sepiida > Sepiidae > Ascarosepion > Ascarosepion bandense. The sequence goes on from JBBBDQ010000845.1 coordinate 1,221,070, forward strand.
CTCCATTCTATCGTGACGATATTTATATTCATTTGGGGAGCAAGTACAGAACAGCCTGAGATTAGATGGTCTATTGTTTCTTGTTGTTTATCAACAAGCTTGCATTTTGGATTCATATTATTATGTATAATATTTGCCTGAAAGATTCTAGTGAAAAGACTTTGGTCTTGCGCTGCAAGAATAAAGCCTTCAGTCTCAGAATTTAATCCAGATGCACGTAACCATCGATGAGTATTAACTTTGTCAACATTGGATTTATTGGCACGTTCTGGATATTGGCCATGCAGAGGTTTGTCTTGCCAGCGTTGTTTCATCTTTTCATGAGCTTTATCTTTGGCTTTCATTTTCATATTTTTTGCCGCAATAGTTGGTTCTTGCCTTCTGTTTTGTTATTCTACAGAATCTACGAAATGTAAATTTTGATTGTATTTACTGCCTTCTTTTATTATTGAATATTTTTTCTTTCTTTCTTCATGTTGCCTAACTAATTGCATCATCCAGTCCTTTGTTGTTTCTATGTATGTTAGTAAGCCAATAGTTGTTGTCTTGTATGATAATTCTAGCTGAATAAGATCTCTTTTACCTTCTTTACGGGATATGTATAGACGTTCTACAGCAGCCTTTGGATGATGCATCTTATGCTTAGAAAGAAGCTTTCTTGTTTTAGCATCCATTCGCCTGATGTCGTTTAGAGTCCAGTTTAAGATGTTGAAAATATTTTGGACAACTGGGATGGCAAGGCTATTAATGGCCATAATTCTTTTCTGAGAATTCTATTCAGTTTTTAATATCATTCGTAGCCTTCTATAGTACACTTTACGCACTATTTCTTTCATTCTTTATGGCGAAGTTTTTCACTCTCATTTACACCTAAGTATTTATAAGCTTCTTCTGGCTCTATATCTAGCTGAATAAGTCCTCTTCCATATTTATTATTATTATTATTATTATTATTATTAGTAGTAGTAGTAGTAGTAGTAGTAGCATTAGTAGTAGAATTTGGATGTGTTGCGTTTTAAAAGATAAGAAGTTGAAAGGCTGAGTTTAAATTTCAGTCAAATCTGTTACATTCATTTATGTGCATTGAGTTTTTTATGTCACATACTTGAATTCTCTATTTTATTGTCATATATTGTCATATATCGTTGTCATATTTTCGATGAATATTTTTTATGCATTAACCTCAGTTTCCTATACTTGAGAACATACTTCCTGTTACGAAAAATAATCAATAACAAACTTTATAGAATTTTCAGCTAATATTTTTAATTATATGACTATGAGCTCAATTGTTGGTTTTTATTTCGAGTATTGTCCGTAATACTTGTCATTTTAATCATACTAATTGAATTAATTGAGTTGCATAATAACGCTTTTAATTATGTTGTTTATCTTTTTCCCAGACTGAATCAATGTATGAACCATTATTAAGCATTATACACAAATAAACACATTCCCCCCACACACTCACACACAAGCACACGCACAAACACAAACTTACACTCACTCACACACACACACACATACAAAAATACACACACACACACACACACACACACACACACACACACACACACACACATATATATATATGTATGTATGTATGTATGTATATATATAAGAGAGATAGAGGGATTATATATAGAGTGCGACTCTTTAAATATGCATGACAACTCGGGGAGCCGAGATTGAATTCCAGTTGTATTCATTGCATTCACTTACGCGCAGATACCCTTGGGAAATTTGGGAAATTTATTACTCCGTCTATTCCTTCCAGTTATGGGTTAAATAACAGGACAGATTGGGTTCTATAGCCTTGGTTGGCAACAAGTCTACCGCAAAAAGCAATGGCAAATTATTGCGGGATGACCTTCTGCCCAGTCAGTCACGTCTCTTTCAAGACATGATCGCCCAAGCGTATATCACGTAGGACATTTAACCTACATGCCCATATATAGATATATATAAAGAGAAATTTACTTTTCATAATATTTACATCGATATGTGTGCGGTGGATGATTGGAAGTCGGCTTTAAATGAGAAATCGGATATTTGAGTTCAAATTCTGGTCTTGTTCGTTTCATTCACATCCACTCAAATACACTTGGGAAAGTGAAAATCTGTCTAGTTTCATTTCAGCTTTGGATTAAATAGCATGGTTGATTAGGTTTTTTTAGCCTTGGTTTGTAGTTAGTGTACTGCAGAAAGTAATGGCAATCTCTTGCAGGAACATCTTCAAGTTTAGAAAGAGACATGATCACCCAATCACATATCAGGTACAAAAATTTATATATATATATATATATATATATATATATATATATATATATATAAGTGTGTATGCATCTGTGTGCATGTTTGTATATATAGCTCAAAAAGCCACAAAATCCGAAAAACTGACATTACCAATAACATGGCTGACAGAAATTACACAACTGCGAATACACATCACAAGCTTACCTACATATGGAATTATCTACAGTTGTAACACACGAAGTATATAATAGGCCAATGGGAATTGACCCAAACAAAATTGAAGATGCCAGAGTTTCTGTAATTTTGTCTGTATTCTATTAATCTATGACAAAGAATTAATGAAATTGAAGGATCGAGATACGTTTTCTATTTGTTCTTTATTTTATCATATTTTCACCCTATTTGATTTGCATTGGATCTTTAATATATATATGCATGGTGTATCAAGTATGATTTTACAAACATTGTGTGTAGCTTCCTCACACCAAAATAAAACCCAACGTCCATATAAAAATACGTCCCCAAATAAGTTGTTTCTGGGATATTATGTGTAGATTGCCATACGGAGTACGTTACATTTTTGCTTCGTTATGTTTGTAACTCGACTTTCTTCAAGTTTTAACGTATGCAGGAGTGTGATAACAGAAAAATATTTCGTTTAACAATGGCAGGATATTTCTATTGTAAGCAAGCAGATGTGATTTTTACATGCGGCTATGCGAATAGCAATGGTTTCGAGACTATCAGATTGCATTTCCAGGCCGATGGACGCTGATTCATCCAATATTCGCTTCTGTTTATCGTCGTATTAGTGAGACATGAACAGTAACACAAAAAACTATGGATCGACGAAAAATGACATCCACTAATACGCCAGACCACAAAGAACACATTCTACAGACAGTAAATTTTTAATATTAACGCATGGATAGCAATTCAAGTGTAGCTATTTTATCCGTATAATGTGCAACATTTGCAGGATGTTTGCCATTTGATCACTGACCACGAAAAAACTATTGGTGATCGAATATTGCACAATTTGCCGATTCATTGTTTGTCTTTTCGATGCTGGTTACGGATGAGGTAACATTTTGAAAATATAGAATAAAAAATTAACAGACCCATCATTAATTAGAAGAAGCTCCATCGTCTAATAAAATCTAGACACTAACATCAGAAGACATAAGAAGACGCTTTTTTTTTCCTGCATGACTGGGCTCCAGCACATTTTAGTAGCATGGTTGACATCTTCCATGAAAGATGGATAGGTAGGAGATGACCAGTTCCATTCCTCGCATGTTTCACCAAATTCAATTTACCTAAGGGCCAGGTAATAAAATTGTTATAGGCAGAGATATTAATAAAGCACAGAAGCTTCATCAACGTGTCGTATGGGTTCGCGAAAAAATTCGACACCGAACAGGAATGTCTTACAGGGCTGTGTAGTCAATGTTCTGACGGGTTCATGCCTGTCATGAAGCAAATAGCGTACATTCTGAACATATGTTATGAGTTGCTGTTTTAAGTGATAATGATAGTCTTTTTCCCATATTATTATATGGCATTTAATCTTGTTTTTCTGGGAGAAACCAGCCCCCATAGTTTGTAATATTATTTTGATAAACAGTATATATACGTGTGTGTGCGTGCATGCGTGTTTGTGAGTAAAGAGTATGCAATTAAAATTTATTAGTTTGTAATTCCTTCTACATTGTTAAGTTGGAATCATATTCCATCTCCTCATCCTGGGAAATTCCTTATTCCCTTTTCTAATACAAATTTGGAATCATTTGCTTCATAAGTAGTATGAATATCAAATCTTGTGTTGTCCATCCATTATCATAGTCGCTAGAGGCATTATCACGTATTGTTAATTTGGATGCCATTAAATACATTCATTTCGGGTGTGAAAATAAGATGCATCAGCAGATGACCAAATATCGGGATAGTAATTATTAACAACAATGAATAGCTATCCCTCCTTTTCATATTTAACCTCTTGATTATTACACACATTAGGATTAGCCGAAATGTCCTTTTTAATGTTTAAATGATTCCATTGAGGTTTGTAAAGAAGTACCCAATGGTGACAAGAGGTATCCACAGGTGACAAGAAAATATGAGGATTTATTTTACACACTAGGAAAATGTCAAGATTGACTATTCCACAACAGGATATACGTATTAAATATGTATAAATAAATGCAGGTTTAATAAAAAAATACTTCGCTACTTTTACTATGATCCTGCCTACATAATCTAAATAAAATCAACTATAGCCTGTTCATCTATTCTTCAATTTGCATAATGCAGAAAAAATATAGAATAAAAAATGAAATACGTAATTTGATGAAATTGAAGTGTAGGGAGCTGATTAATGCTTCTTTTGCTCGACCTTGTGTCAGACTTAACCGAACTCCCTACAGCTTACAAGTTTTATGTTGAATTATCATAATCAGAATTATTATCAGAAGGTTTTTCATCATCCAAAGGTTGGTTGTCGGCAGGTTGGAATATGTGGAATTAGTGCAGAAGAGTGGAATAATAAAATATCCATTTTTAATTTTAAATTAGAAATTTATTAAAAAGAGGAATAACACAAGTTGTAAAAGTTAACGTTCATTGAGAAAGGTAATATAACAAGAGTTCGTACACAGGGTTCAAGTAGCAATTGTTGAAATAGATAAGGAGAAAGAGAACAATGTGCAACCTGACCTTATCTTTGGGTTGATTTGAAGTTGCCGTTACATTTTAGATGTGTGTCAGCAAGCCGCATCCTCTTACTGACCGCCGTGACGCGTTAGAGACCATCCTTAAATATTCAATCCAGTCACGTGGGGTGGCTCTAGTATAATTTGTTCTTTCTGTTTCTCTGGCGTATTTTATTGAATTTTGCGATTTGATGAACAATCAGGATCCAGATTTCCGCTACAAAATAATAACAAAGCATAAACATAATCTAAAAATAAATAGTTATAATGATGTTTATGAATATAAAAATATATTAATGTATAACCCCTAAGAAATGATTGTTGTGGGGATTGAATCCAATTTTATACACATTTAATAAACACCAAATATTGTCACACATTCAATCGCATAAAGGACTAATGGCATCCAATACTGTTAATAAAAACGTAAATGCGGATATACAGTAGTAACACAGGCGTCAACAGAGGTCCACATCTACAATTGTCTATATCCCATACTAAATAGAGCTGAAAAATTTTCAACAATGGAAATATTACACTGAAAATTTCTGAACTTATTCAATTTCTCCACATAAGATCGTATTAGAAACATCAGAATTTAGATAAGAACAGCATATTCTCCACAATATACGCGCAGCCATACACGCACATATGCAGAAACGCACACTCACACGCACAAACATATATATATATATATATATATATATATATATATGTGTGTGTGTGTGTGTGTGTGTGTGTGTGTGTGTGTGTGTGTGTGTGTAGATGTCCAGTTCGTAAACGGCGAGGATAATCCAACAAGACTAGCTAAATATAAAATATTAATTGTGATATAAAGAGCTCAAAGGATGTTATCCAGAGCAATATGATATTTATAAAGGAAAGCTGAACATGTCATTTAAATTGGTTATGAATCATAATTCATTTCAATGAGCAAAATTAGCTCATTTCATCATTCCTTCCATTTGTTACTAAAAAATTGCCAGAATAAACCTTTCTTTTAACTGAAGAGAAATAAAAAAAAAGAAAAAGGAAAAAAGAAAACGGAAAGGAGAGTCAGCACAGAGGCATTGACGTCATATCAGTTAGGGTTGTTCAGACCAGTAGCGAAGATGTTGACCACCAAGTCAATGACCGACTACTTTTAATTCCATGGATACGTATGTAACCCCATAAATTAGTCCACCCATGTACACTAACATATATCCATATACACAAATATATATCCCCACATATACATAGAAATATGACTGGGTTTGTGCTTATACATATTTACAAACATACACTTATTCATGTCTACATACGACTCTTGCGTTGGTATACTGACATATATATATTTTATAAAGACAGGATTTCCGCGCGTATAAATAGTGTTATATATATGTAAGTATGCTAACAACTCACACACATACTACCAAATTACGCATATATTTTCATACTGACATATATCCTCACATCCATACGTATTTATATATATATATATATATATATATATATATATATATAGTGTAATATCAATGAATACCCACTATACATCCACCTAAATTAAAATCACCCACCAAGTATAATCAAAATATACCCTGCTGCATTGAATATAGAATTAGTAAAACCTCGTCCAGTGAAGAATATTTAACAAACACAAAAGTCTTTAAAATAAGTCCCTAAATATGTGGCTACAAAATCCAAGACATCCCGTATATAACAAACTATAACCATAACAGGAAAAATAGAAATAGAAAAATCATTTTGTACACACCTCCTTTCAACCAAATGATAAACACCAAGTTAGGACTGAAGTTCCTCAATTTAATTAAAAAGCACTTCCCCAACAATAACCCCCTGAGTAAAATCTTCAACAAAAATACACTTAAACAAAGCTATAGTAGCACAAACAACCTAGAAAAATCATGGGACACCATAACAAATATATCCTAAATCAACACGTAGATCAAAATAAAATTAACTACCAAAATAATAAAGAAGACAACAATAAAACCCTATGTAATTGTAGAAACCCCAACAACTACCCACTACAGAATAAATGTAAAATAAACTCAATAATCTATCAAGGCAAACATACCATCAATCGAAAGTCCCACTGTATATATACGGATCTACTAAGAACACTTTAAACAGTGCCGGTACATGCACTTAACTTCATTCAGAAACAACTTATACCAAAACCAAACTATCCCTTACATGTGAAATACAGTTTTTGAGGGAGAGTGGTTATCACTACCCTGTATACGAGGAGGTTGAAATAATTGATAGCACCAGTGGAAAGTACGTCAATTTAAGAAATCAAAGCACGTGTTAAAAAATCTCTCAAGCCTGCTAAGCATAGAAGTAAATACTATATGGGAACCAATAATACTGAATGCTAGAGTTAATCATTAGTTGTTAAAAAATTTCTACATGAGTTCTGATAAAAAGCAGTTTCTGAAGCGTTAGGTTTATACGTCGCAGAAATTTATATACTGACGTTCTCAAGGATATAAGCGTTGGTTAATTCCAGTGCCTTTCGCATCTTGCTAGTTAAAAAGTAAAACGGTGATATCTAGTTGCCAATTTAGTCGCACGCTTAAATTATTGCGTGATATCCATAAATAACTATTTGCAAAATGAGGACATCGGGAAGATCGTTGATAATGTTCAGAAACGCCTTTAGTCCAAAGACAGAGCTCCGAGGGGGCCAGCATTATTTTGTACCTCTGTGAAACCGTGTCCGTTCAACACGGCCCTCATGACATTTTACATTAGGAACGAGTAACCCACGATTCGTTAGAAACGATTAAGACAAATATGACACCACAAACTTTAGTCTTGCAGAGAAGCCAAAAATGATCGAGTGACTTTGGAATATCTAGAATAAAAATAAGAGGTTCGCTTTGCAAATCATTTCTAATGCTTGACAGACAAATTCGTTTATGACATTTAAGTGGTAGACCTGGGAAAACAGAAGCCATATTGTTCGAAGTAAAGTGTGTGAAGTAAGATGTAATTCCAATTTGTTGTTGATTAGGGCCTCGATTATATTAACTAACAAGAGGTAAATGAGAAACAGAGTAATAATTCACCGAATTAAACGGATACACGTATATTTTAAAAACGGGAAATACAAAGGAGGACTTACAAGCTAAAGAGCTATCGGCATTTGTTGCAATGTTTGGAGAGAAATGTAATCTGTTCAGGATTTAAACTATCAGTCAGTCAGATAAGTGCCATACGTGATACACGCTTGGGCGATCATGTCTCGAAAGAGACATGACTGACTGGGCAGAAGATTATCCCGCAGTAGTTTGCCATTGCTTTCTGCGGTAGACTGGTTGCCGAACAAAGCAATAGAATCCAATCTGTCCTGCTATTTAACCCATAACTGGAAGGAAGAGATGGATTAATACCTTTCCCAAGGGTATTTGCGCGTAAGTGAATACAATGGATTCAACTGGAATTCGAACTCGGCTCCCCAGTTTCTGGTTCCGAGCCGATATCCACTGTACCACAATAAAAAAAAATAATCCTAAATGTCTTCATAATTTTCATTTCTTATCCCTAACTTCTCCATTCAATTATAACAATCTCAACCGGTTATCCTCTATTATCTTTGAACTTTGACACTTGCTTTGGATGAACTAAAAGTAACAAGATCAAAACAATAATAAAATTAATATTTTTCTACATAAACCGAGTGAAAGCACATGAGATACCCAACCTTCGTCAGCCAGCAACCAGGGAACAGTTATAGTGGCTAATGCGGTTCATGCTACCAAACTGGTTATTGTTTTTTTTTTCTTTTTGTGGAGACGTGTCAATTTCCGTGATTTTCTATGCAACTAAAATACAAATATTTTCCGTTTTGCTAAAAGTTTTAGGTTTTGATAGACAACGCGCCTAATAAACAACATGGCACATATTTAGGCAACATAGGGTTCTCCATAATAACCGTTTCTCTAGTGCCGATGAATTTTTAAATATTCTTCAGTGTTCATATTTAACATTTATAGCAAAGGATTATGTTATCAGCGTTACATTTCTCTCTCTCTCTCTCTCTCTTTCTGTGTATGTATCTCCGATTCACTCTCTGAAGATGGGCTAGTATGATAGCACCGAAACACAACGGCGCTTGTGTTGCAGTAAACTGTTTTTTTTTCATAATCTTATAATAAAAATATTGCCGTACATTCATACATACATACACACACACACACACACACACACACATATATATATATATATATATATATATATATATATGTGTGTGTGTGTGTGTGTGTGTGTGTGTGTGTGTGTGTGTGTGTGTGTGTGAAGAAAAGAATAGCAGGTGTATTTAGCGGAGAAAAATTATTTCACACCGTAATCGGCTATTGTGTTATTTTCTGTTAAAAGAGACAAATGTTTATTCTCACCACATTTGTTGAACATCATCGAAAAACAAAGAAGAGTTTTAGAATATCTAAAATCGACACATGTAAATAATATTTCCTTTTTTATATTGCGCATTATAGTAATAACATTTCATCATATTATGATTTTTTTATCTGTGATAGACACATCGATACGTTAGAGGTTTGTTATATTTACGATATCACTGCTTCTATTTTCGCGACATATATGTCAGCTTACAGCCACATAACGTTGAAATAGCGGTTCTCGCAGGTTCACCGAAATTGAGCAAGAGACTGGTCATTACGTAGATGGGTGACCGCTTTGATTATAATACATGCTGTACGATTGGCGTAGAGGTTATTAATACAGAGTTCACATTCCCGTTACAGTCGATATATTCACTTACGTGCAAATAACTTCATGATCACGAAAATATTATAATCTAAAAAAGAAATACATACCATCTAAATGTATTGTAAAGATTTAAATAATCTTGAAATGTTTGATAAACCGTACAAACAAAAAAAAACGAATTAATCAACCAACAATAGTTACCATTGTTTTAAAACTTTGAGCAATCAAGGGGATACAAAATGATTATTTTATATAAACTCAATTTTTATCTATCAATCGTTAGTAAACGCACGATACTTTAAGTTGTGGTTGGTCATTGATCCGGGGGAGGTTATTTAGACCAGTTATATTATTGATCTAATCCCAAATCTGGCATTGAGCCCTCTCTATCAGTTTGCTTTTGTAGAGTATTCCCTCAGGAGTTGCTTATATAATACATTACTTCATGTTATATGATCAGATACGGTAAATTTTCTTGACACGGTGTAGTCCAGCACTAATTTGTTTTAAAGTTATGCGCCTTTACTGAGGTTGTGCCATTTCTAAACACGCTTTATTTCTATTTTGTTTGAAGTTTTATTTCTCTTCCCCAGGGTAACGGTAATAGTTTAGCATTTTTATCATGGAACAATGAGCATGCCACCTGTGTGGTTTCGTATATTATGTCTACGTTCAGCTGTCCTATAAAATGACCATTTTTACAGTAAGCAAATGCAGTCAACAACATTGCGAAAAATCCATGGAGATGTTACTCACGTTTGGTCATTGTTCATTGTGAAGTTATTTACGAAAATATTCATATGTATCTCCGAGGGGATATGATATAAAGTTTTTCTAAAATAAAGACATGAAAGCCATATCTGAGTCTACCTTATGGTTATGAAAAACATTTATTCACCGTTTACCTACAATTTATTTGACGCGCGCGCGCGCACACACGCGCATACACAGGAACTCAAAATCTAATTAGACGGATGTAAATCCATAATTTATTTCGGCAGTGGTTTAAAAACACGATTGTCTCATTACACACGAAAAATAAAATTAATTTTATTTTTGGATCTGACGAAACAATCATGTTTTAGGAAGACTGCCGAAATATATTATGGAATTATAAATGTCTAATTATATGATGATAAGTTGAGTTTTTATCTATCTCTCTCTCTCTATATATATATATAATTTCACAGCAAAAAAGCGGTTTGACTGCCACTGGTGTGAAGGGGTTTCATTGGAGGAAAGTTATGAGAAAGAGGAACAAGTTATAGGGAGTGTCAGAGAATGAATAAGAGAAGGATGAGAATAATAGTGTGATGAATGTAGACATGACGGAGTAAAAAACATGAGAGTAAAAAAGATAGATAGAAAGATCGGAAATGACAATTGACCTTACATTTAAATTCTTGAAGATTGTAGCTTTTGAAGAAGCAAGAATACGGATGGTAAATCGAAAGTCGGTAAGTGCGAGAACAAAGCAGATAGAGTAAAATTATCGGTTACATTTTATTGGTATCACTGTAAAAGGATGGAACATAGTTGCTAGACTAGTAGCACGACTAAGTTTATGGAGGGGGCACCAGCGAGACAAACACTTCGGAACAGAAGCCGTGAAACTATTTGTAGAGGAGACATAGTGAATCACATTACGCCGGTGAGAAAGTGACTGCGGTCGAGCTACAAAGTAGGAACCGACCTCATTACATATTCTCCGTTGGATTTTGTCAAGAACCCAGAGCGGAATAGGAGAGGTGGTAGCCGTTTTTAATACACTATCGGATGGTGAATTTATATATGTGCAAGATGGATTTAGATGGGGAAAATTCCTGGCTCGACACAGTAAAACGACCTTCATATCTGCACATTTAGCTATGGATTCGATGTAGTGATTCCACTTTAGGTCTGCTGAGATGAGGCCGATGAGGTGCAGTGTTTTGATTTCAGGGATCCATGCTTATTGGGGTTAGAAATGATTATCTGTGTTGGTTAACAGTCCATCACAGATTGGAGATCCTTTTAAAATTCAGCAGCGAGGTTTGCTTTGTCAGCTTAAGCGGAATTTCGTTCGATGCGAGAGTAAATGGTGAAGTCTTCAGCTTAGAAGCCTACTTGCGAACTGATTACATCGAGGAGATCATTGATGAAGATGAAAAAAGCGTAGGACCTAGCAAAAAAGCAGTGAGTGACAGCCACGTTTGCATGATAGTATCGAGAGACATATCCGTTCAATACTACCTTTATTACGCGATTTGAAAAGAATGACTGAATTAAATAAAACAATAGTCCAGTTATATCTTAGCTTGCGTAGAAGGACAGACACTAGCAAATGTTTTGGAGATATCCAGGGCAACAGTTCGAGCTTCGCCGTTTTTCTCGAAACCCTCGTAGACATACTCAGTGATTCTCGTTAGCATATCAGCAGTAGACCTGGTGACGTGGAAATACTGCTTGTCAGAGAAGAGCTTGTAGGCGGTAAAATATTGAAACTCCCCGGCGTTGATAAAGCCCGCGAAAACTTTGCCAAAAGTCGGTAGGAATCGTATATATATATATATTCAAAATAGTAAATTAATCAATTACCGCTTTCCACATTAAATTTTCAATATAGCGAAGGCTTTTTTGTTTTTTTTCGAAGTTTGTCGAATCGACAGAAAATGAGCGTTCGGTAAGCATGGTCTATGAGAAAATGAGCACCATGACGAAATTCACTCAGCCAGAAGTCTAGAAACGTATTTCAAAGCAAACGTTTGGTGGCAGTTTGGAGGATTCGGATACAGTTGATTGTCATATAAAGTCTACATGATGGTGTTGAGATTAATCACTAGTCATTACGACATTCTGATTTTATTCATTTACACACGTACACACACACACACACACACACACACACACATATATATATGTGTGTGTGTGTGTATGTGCGTGTGTGTGCGTGTGCGTGTGTGTGTGTGTGTGTCTGTCTGTAAATGTATACATATATTCTAAATAAATTACAGTTAAAGAGCGTTATAAAACCTTTTACTGACATTTCTAAAAATAAATTAATAGCAACAAAAATGGAATATCGTTTTTAATAAAAACTGGTTTGCATTTTTACGAAGGAACGTACAACTTTTATATAGGCTTCTGAAATTTAATGAATTTAACCAGTTATCCTGACAACTCAACAAGCACATGTTTTCCAGCATATATTTGAATTATGTCTTTAATTAATTATATTTTTCATACTAATTAATGTTGTTCACATTAAAGAAAATTGATTATTTAACTTGAACTGGCATTTTCAAGTTAACTTCATTTATTCATGTAGTTTACTGCGAATTACTTAATCAAAAGGGCTTCAGAATATGTTAGATATTGAGGTTACAACAGAAGGTATATTAAATTAATCGTAAACGTAAAATACAAGGATTCATTACGAGAACTAAATCAAATTCAATTTAGAGCAAAACGTCACATTATTGCTGAACAAAAAATTTAAATTTCTAATCATTCACTTCAGTGGCTGAATAGTTTTCAGCAGAAATATGCATGTTTGTGCTCACGGTATACACACACACACACACACACACAAACACACACACACACACACACACACATATATATATATATATATATATATATATATATATATATATATATATATATCTTCAAAGATATGCTGCATAAAAAACATTCCATGTTTAAAAATTGCCCTAAACATAGTAACGATTGTTTTTTTTTATTTACAATGTTTTGTCATTATTAACAGGAGAGACCAACGTATTTACCATTATCATTTTTGTCTTTAAGGAACTTTCATAATTTTGATCAAAGATCTTGTTTATCTTGCGTCAGCTGAAAAGGCAAAGGTCAGTATAAGAATTTGAAACGTAATTTTCACATAAAAACATAGATTCAGAAATTATTGCCAAAGTAAAGAAATTGTCGGATTTTAATGTAATTTTCAGAACAAATGAACGAAATTATTTTTAACATTCTTTTGAAAATGTTTAATATATATATATATATATATATATATATATATATATATATATATACGCAGCCCTACATATAGCCAATTTTTCAAACATTAATCAGTTTGTATGACGATCGCAAGAGCGTGAAACACAGGGTTACAAATTCACACGAATATATATATATTATACGTTCCGAAAACATTCTAAATTAAATTTGCAGAAAATAATATTCAATATTATTAAATTATAAATATATTCTAATTACAAAATTTGAAATCCATCATTTCTACATGTTTTGAACCAGAATTCTACAGTTGCTGCTACATCTGGATCTACGCTGGTTGCACCAGATAATGTTTCTTTTTCTATCATAGTTTTTTGTTTGTCTATTTGGTTGAAAGAAAAAACGATCATAGAAAACGAAACATTATCTGGTCTAAACCACCATATAACTTACAAACCAAAATAGTATAAATATTTTTATACTGATAGATAAACACTTTCTAAAAAGCTCAGAACTAAACAAAAGTTTTAATAGAAATTTCGCACCTCACAAACTTTATTCTCAGACGATAATATTAACATCTAGATACAAACTAACGGTAACAGTATAGGAAACCCATTAGGTCCTATTTTCTCGAAAGTTGACATGACATTCATCGAAAACAAAATGTTTAAAACAACAAATAAAGCGGAGATTTCCCAAAGGTACATCGAGGGCATTTTTTTGATAAAAATATGGAAAACTCGTAGAGGAAAAATTAATTTTTTAAAAATGCCTCCTCGCTGAAATTTACTTATGAACTCATGGAATATAAAAAGAAATCACGTTACTTGACAGCCATAAAGAGCTAAAACCCAACGACATGATCGGTACCAAAAACGAAAACACCAGTAAAACTCTTGTCTTCTAAATTATAATAGCCAACGCCCAAAATGATATAAGATAGTAGTGATAACACACTTACTAAATAGAGGACATTAAATTTCCTCCTTTCAAAGAAAACAGGAAGTCCGTAAAGTCCGTGTAGACATTTAGAAAGAATTATAAATTTGTTTGTATTTGTTATAGAAATAATCATTAAATAAACTAAACCTGAACAAATAAACCTGAAAGATACAAAAGTGTTTCAACAAGATGGAGGTCCATGTCACATTTCTTTTCATGTTAGACAGTTTCTAAATCTGGAATTTCCTAACAGATGAATCCGAAAGGTTGGCCATTTTATTTGCCTCCACTTTCGCCAGATGGGATTGCATTAGATTTTTTTATAGGGACATGTGAATACAATTATACATGCAACCAAATCTAATTCATTAGAAGATTTGGAAGTTAAAATAACAATGCAATTTCAGCCATTACTGTAAATCAATGAAGTATAAAATTGTATTACCACTTTATTGCTAATGATGGAGGACAGGTGGAAACTTAAATAAAATTTCAATAAAACATTGTAAAACACAGATCTACTTCTTTCTAATACTTTTTACAAATTATTACTATCGCAAATACAAATAAAGATATTCATTTTTAAAGTGCACAGGAGCTTTATTGAAACCCTGTATTTTTGAGCGAACTGAAACACATAAAACAAATATTAGTCAACAATAATTTTCCTAACTACTTCATTGATAAAGAGATAAAATTATTCTTGCAAAAGTTATATGATACTAGTATTAAAAATAACACACAAGAAAATATCCACAATTTTTATTTCGGCCAAATGCACATTGATGAAAGCAGGACGAATTTTATATAAAAAAAAACAAAAAAAAACTAAAAAAAAACATATTTCTTCCGTAATTCCTTAAAATTAAAAACATGTAAAATCAATTATATATTACAGAAAACGGAAGGCAGGAAATCATGTTGTTTCTAATAATAGTAACCACATCAAATCTAAATTAGCGATGACTAATATAGTGTATGAATTTCAATGTTATGTAGAAGATTGTGTTTCCTGACATAAATCAATTACCTATATTAGCCATATTACAACTTCTCTGAGTAGACACCTATGTCACCTATCTAGTAATAGTGCAATAAAATTTATTAAATCCTGAGAAAAATCTTAAAGAAAGAGGCAGCATGAGTATCCGTGTTAGCTTCCTCGTTGTATGGCCGATATAATTATTTAAGTGTTTCAAAAAGTTCTAAGATCATATAGCTTCATTGTAGTCTTGCCTGTGAATTGTTAGTTTTGATGATGAGGTTAACTGTTTTAAAATTTTGAATAATAGACGATAATTTGTTTTATTTGAATCGACGTATTTTCGGAGGATGTTTGGAAGTGAAGATTCGTCCTGTTTATATCTGCTACGCATTTGGTTTTTGTAGAACATATTAATGTTATTGTTATCTTCGGTGTGTTTACTGTTATTATTACGCAAATTTGAAAAGAAAGTCGAATGTGGTAATCAACCAAATAATTTAGAAATTTGTTGTTGACTAGGTTTCGCTTCAGGTTATGAAATTATTTGAATAAATGCGATTGAGATTTTTTTTTTTTTGCATTCGTGAGGCAATTATTGGTGGATGTGCATAGTGGTGCAGTGTTTATTGGCTCGGAACCAGAAATCGGGGAGAGGAGTTCGAATTCCAGTTGAATTCCTTGCATTCATTTATGGACAAATACCCTTGGGAAAGGTATTAATCTGTCTCTTCCTTCAAGTTATGGGTTATACAACAGGACAGATTGAGTTCTATAGCCTTGGGTGGCAAACAGACTACCACAGAAGTTAATGGCAACCTACTGCAGGTAAACCTTCTGACCAGTCAGTCATGTCCTTTTTGAAGCCATAATCGGCCAAGCGTGTTTCACGTATGTCATATAACTGACTAAAGAAATTATAACTTTTATATCTAAGAGGACAGTGACTAGCATAATTAAGGTGACAAGAATTTTTACTGATGTGTTTTTATATATTAAAGTGAAGAAAATATTTATACGAAATTCGATGAGGACATCTACGGACGGGAGTTTATGTTTTTAGCTAATCCAATATGTAAAATTAAGGACGAAATTATTTCCAAATGTAGCTATGAGATAAATGACTTTGTAATAAGCGGACGTATATTGTGAGTTTTGTAATATTCAAAAACACGGTGTTTCCTTTGTGGGACAGTTAAAGTTAGAGAAGCATGGATAAAATGATTTTCATGAATTACTCCGTTAGTTAATGTGTAAATGTGATATTCAGGATCGTAGAACGTATAACCGAAAACGCCAGGATAAAAAAATATTATATATATATATATATATACTTGTATGTCTATCTGCGTTTCACCACTGTAAACAAACGTAACTTGAAGAAAATATCCTTTAATAGTGTACGACATAAGAATGGCAACGAGGAAAAGGACAATAGTCGAAATAATGTAAATATTATATATCTGAATCAGGTCAATATAGTGAATCAACCTTCAAAGATAGGCTGACTCTTCGAAAAAAATTAAAAAGAAGGAAAGTAAGAACATGGCTCCAGTTTCTAAAATTTCTGCTAAAGCGAGAGTAGAATACTTTGCTGACATTTTGTTAATTTTTATGCAGAGAAAATATGTTTCTGCGTCAATTCTCTCTCCATAATGTTGATATTAGGGTTGACACAATCAAAGATTACATGAAATAAAAAGCCCAATTGACAAAAAATTCTGCAAAAATTATTAATTTATTTTTTTGAGTTTTGTTTAACGGCATATCAACCTCTGTGGCTTATTTAATGCTAAAAATGTGGGCTTTTAAAGTATTTTTAATGTTCAGTCATAATGATAAGCTTGATTTAGTCAGATTTCGATGCAAATTTTTAGCCTTTGTTCTTTCATGTATTAGAAAACAAAGAATATCTATTTTTGTATTCAAAATGTTTTGCTGAGATAAATATTTTCCTTCAAAAATGTGTTATGTTAATATATTTTTATTTTTTTCAAAAATTCATTGCTGGTAATATTTTGCCTTCGAAAATGTATATTTTTTCTGCAAAATTCTCTCTCCATCTCTCCCTCCCTCCCTCTCTCTCCCCCCCTCTCTCTCTCTCTCTCTCTCTCTCTCTATATATATATATATATATATATATATATATATATATATATATGTCTTTATAAAAGTGTATTTTATACTTTCATACCTTTTTGACCCCAGTTCGGAATTTAACTATTTGCCAAAAGCTGAGACCATTACAGGTGCTACCACTTCTGGTCAGGGTGGACCTGAGAACAACAGCACTCAAGAAGTGATTCCATGCTCCTCACAAATTCTCAATCTGAGGCCTAGCTGGAAGATGTCATGCCCATGACCACAAAAAGTTATTAAAAAGGTCGGCTCACTTACAAAGAAAGAAGTCACAACTTGGTTGAAGAGTAGCAAAGCACGAGATGATTTCGTCCTTGCACTTTTCTGACATTCTTTACACAAAATTGAGAAAATGAGGCCATTAATATTAAAACATTGCAAAGAAAGTGGTGCAATTCCAAGTGTCAATTCTGTTAGGCAACTTCATCTACTAAAAGTGTTTTCTTGTCAATTTGATGCCTTAATGCCACCCTTTGCTAATTAGTCAGCAACTGAATGTTATGACCACAGCATTTTGAATGTTAGTGCAAGCATTTGTGGGGTGTTATTTCTTATTGATGCTGTAACCTTGCGAGAAGGCATTCATCAAACTGTAAGTCAGGCATACATCCGAGCTGTAACTCGTGGATATTTTATTTTGGGATATTATTCATTTTGTAACAGGTTCTGGGGCATATTGCAAAAAAGGCTAATGAGGAAGTGTTGTCAAATGGCTTTGCTAATATTTGCCATCTGTTGTGCATAGTACATATCTTAAATCTTCTTGGTGAAATATTGTCACACTGACCAGTACTTGATAATATAACCCAGCTCACTACTTTCATCAAATCAGACTCTTTTAAAAAGCCATCTCGGAGAAAGTGATCATTGAAATGGCTTGACTGTTCCTTTTCTAAGGAACAATTGAAATTATCCCCTGTACCAGTGGTAAACTGATGAAATACCTGGTTTAATTCGCCCAAATATCACTCATACCGTTGAACAGTTTTGTGAAGGATTCTTTAGGCAAAAAATAGGCTATAACATTTGCAGCAGATAGGATTTTAGAATTCGTAGATAATAGTCGACTACATCATACATCTTACCATGATTTGCGTCGTGTCCTCCATTTTATAAATGAGAAACATTATTTATTAACAGTTTTGACAAACTTAGACTAAACCAAGCATTCGCTTGCGTGCCTTGTATTTAACATGATAAAACCTGTAAAACAGTATTTTCATTCTGCTACATGAATACTAACATTTGGCCTAGAAACTAATCGTCTTCTGTCTGAACAAAAAAACAGAGAGAGAGGGTGAGAGTGAAAGCAAGTGTTCCCAAATTTTCAAGGTTTTTGCAGCAAATCTTTTCCGAATCAGAAGTCTTGTATAAACGCTTAAATACATAAGAAATAGTTTCAGCCACCATTTTTTATTATTGTGTTTGTTTTTCCCAATTTTCTTCCTGGATATTTTACAGTGGGCATTTTTCGATATTTTGTGCATAAAAATGCAAACATTTATGACCCTTTTACTTAAAGAATAGAAACAATTTGAAGTTTTGTATGTGTTTCTAAAGAAAAAAAGCTCTGAATTATAAGTTCTACCACTAAAGAGAAATATGCACTCTTAGATTTTTTATTTTTACCTAGAATCTATTTATAAACATGTATTTTAATATTAAAAAAATGTAAATATTTGCTATTTCTATATGTAATAAAAAATTGAATGATATTTTTGTTTCTAGTTTTAACAATAATTGTAACATATTGTATTACATTTTCTTTCATAAAATGCTATGATAATATGAAGAAAAGGAAATTTCCTGAAAGTAAAAAGGAAAAAACGGAATTTCCTAACAGCGAAAATTTGAAAGCGTAATTCGGGGACGATATATTAGGATACGAAAACAGTGCAGATATGAATATTACGAAAGTCAGGAATATATGTGTCTATAAGACTTAATTTGAGATTTGACTAACAACATCATTTATGCTCGAGTGGTTAAGAAAGTGAGATCTATTGACGGTTTCCTCTTAACCTAGCAGGCGCAGGCATGAATCCTGGCGGATGACGCATATTTTCCTAAAATCATTTCTAGAATATTGACGCTGGTATATATATATATATATATATATATATATATATATATATATATATACGGCCTAATTATAAAATACAAACAGACTATCCATATACGGATATATATGAAAAATAAACTGCAAACTTCAAACAAAAACACACACACGCACACACAATCCTTGCATTCACTTACGCGCAAATACCCAAAGATAATAATCCGTCTCTTCCCTCTTTCGAGAAATGATCGCCCAAGCGTATATCACGTATAACACCTAACTGATATATATATATATATATATATATATATATATATATATATATATATATACTGAAAATTGATGAGAATTTAAGGCAATTTACCATGACTTTTCAGGCGGTCTAAACAAAAATTATTAACAAAGGCTCAGTAAGTGGCTAGGACTATAAAACTAAATAAATCAAAAGAATTGAAGTTTTCCTAGGTGACTCGAGAGTTTTGAGTCAAAGACCCATCATTTATATATGATAAATATTTGAAAATTGCTATCGGCGCACAGTCACACGATTTGTGAACGAAAGAAAAGCTAATTAAATTTTCATATTAAAAATTCTTATGAAGATAGACTTTTGTTTTTGATGTCAAAAGAGGTAAAGTTATAACAAGTTAATTATTTAACATATCATTTTACACGTATTTCAAGATATACATAATTATGCCGATTTTTAAAGAGCAGCCTCAATGTGGCACAAAGCCGAAAATATGGGATACCCAGCGAAGATCGAATTTACTACTCAACTGTAATGATTCTAATAAGACGAGCTAGCTAAACATGATATCACCCTGTGGTGCCCACATATACACATATATATACGCGCATATCTGTCTTTTGCAATTTATTTTTTAAATAATTCTTACCATTTATATTCAGTAACAACACAGCGTATGCAGTCATGAAGTAATCCCGAAAAAAAACAACATAAATAGCTCACTACATATAGTGTTTCATTTTCATTTTCCTACTCGAGGTTTCGAGTGAAAAAAAAATTAAAGTACAATTTTCTTTTTTTAAATAATACTCTTACCTTAACTGTTTTTGAACTATAGAAGATAATACAAATCAACAACTGTAAATTATGCAAATATCCATTTTCCCTTTATTCCATATTTTCATTACTTAATCTATTATCTGATTTCCTTCTTGTTACTGTGATATGAAATAATCCATGCAAGACATCTTTGCCTGTTACACCACAATATCATTTTAAAAATGTTTCTTGAGGCGAATTTCATCAATTATATATTTCAAACTGCATTTATTGCAATCAGCTTATCGTACCCGGTCGGAAGTTACTGCGGTACGCAAACATCTAAACGCGTCACTACGGAAAACAGAGCGAAGTCATTAATTTCCGGTGACTCATCGTTTCAAAACACAGAAAAACAACAACAAAATGAAATATAAACACACAAGCACTCGTACCTAAAAGGCGACGGAGAACACGGAGTACCAGCAGGGATCGGCGAACCGAATCAGAATTATGCTGGTGCCACCAAAATTTGGCTCTAGGGCAAAACATTGCTCGGCACCCTGCAAACACAGCTCTAAGTCAAATTCAAGAAACTAAAAAACCGGCAGGTATGAGCGGCAGAACCCGTCGGTAAAAACACACAAGGCCGCCTTTTTTACGTATGGGACCGTCAAAACCACATAAAGCTTTTAGTAGAGACAGGCGCAGTAATCAGTGTGATACCCCCCAGTGGACAACAATATCAAAAGGCAGCCTTGTATAAGCTTCCAGGCAGAAAACGGCTCGGCGATAGAAACGTATCGTACCAAAAAACTGACTCTCAATATTGGCATGCAACGATATTTTCTGCAATTTCACCCAGGCAGACGGAAAAACGCCTATACTTGGAGCACACTTCCTGGTCCACTATGACCTAGCTCTATACATGAATACGAGGACCTTATCAAAGAACACCACAAACATTTCTGTTAAAGGCACACTCTCTCGAGACAACACCACAGTAAGCAGCCTAGCAACCTGCCAAGGACGAGAATACGTCGAAATCTTGAATAGATATCCAGATATCATTCAATCACTCGCGGGCACCAGTCCGGAAAAACACCAAACACAGCATCATATCAAGACCAGCGGACAGTCAACATTTTCCCACCCACGAGGTCTCTCTCCTCATAAACTTGAATGCGCAAAAAAGGAATTCAAGATGTTGAAGGACGGATTCATTCGACCCTCCGATAGCCCATACGCCTCTCCCCTACATCTTGTGCCTAAACCTGGAAGCACGGACTTTAGTGTAGACGTCGATTATAGAATATTGAACGCCACAACCGTACTCGATCGCTATCCAGTCCCGCATATACAGGATTTCGCCTCAGAGCTACAAGGTACACGCGTTTTTTCAAAAATAGACCTAACAAAGGCGTACCATCAGATCCCCATAGCTCCGGAGGACATCCCAACGACCGCTGTAACCACTTCTTCTGATCTTTTCGAATGCATTAAGATGTCTTTTTTTGCTTGAGGAATGCAGCGCAAACTTTCCAACGATTCATTGACAAGATACTGCGCTGTCTCATATGCATATGCTTACAATGACGACATCCTTGTAGCCAGCACGGATGAGAATGTTCACAAACAACATCTAAACAAAGTTTTCCATAGGATAGAACATTACGGAGTTCGTCTGAACATTGACAAATGCACTTTCGGGGCATCTGAGGAAAACTTCTTAGGTCGTCATATCGACGCAAACGGAATCACACCGTTACCAGAGACGATCGACACAATCAAAAGTTTTCCCACACCTACATCCACGAAACAAATCAGGCGATTTGTCGGGATGATAGATTTTTACCGCAAGTTCATCCCCGACTGTTCGACAATTCTTTCCCCTCTGACAAACATCATAGAGTGAAAGAATAAGCAAGTCAGACTAGAAGGAGAATGCTTGCAGGCTTCGAAACGGCGAAGACAGCGCTGAGAAACTTCATTAGACTTTCGTTCATCGAGAACGGCCTGGAAACTACGATCTTTCTCGCAACCTACGCTTCCGACGTTGGGATAGGAGCGGTAGTGGAGTAGCAAGTAAACATGGACTGCAGGAATTCCCGTGTCCATTTAGCAGTAAAACACTTCTCTGCGCACCGCACTAAATACTCCGAAACCATACATTCCTTCATCTCTCAGGAAAACAGTGTTCCTCCATTTCCACAATATATGCCATCCGAGCAAGCGAGCAACTGTCAGGTCGATTCGCTGGTCGATTCGTGTGGCCTAATATGAAACTAGGCATCAGGAATTGGGTCTGAACCTGCATATCATGCCAAAAGTGCAAAATACAAATGCACACAAAATCACCAGTTGGAATTTCACATTCCACGTTGACCTCATCGGACCTTTACCAATGTGCCAGGGGTACTAATATCATTAACAATCATAGAGCGTTTCTCGAGGTGGCCAGTAGCTGTGCCGATTTAGGACATTTCTGCTACCAAAGTCTCTTAAGCTATCCTCGCCAACTTGAGTCGTTAGGCAGTCTCTGTAACTCCAGGTCCAAATTTTAGACATTATATAGTCTTAAACTCCCACCTGCCCATCTCAGCAACGCCTCTTGATCCACGCAGTTTTATCTTTCTGGTTATAGTTTTGTTGATTTTATGTACGGCCAGATGTATCTGTCAATCACACCTGGCAGGCCATTGCCTTTCAATCCAGTTGTCGTTTGTCTTTCTTCGTTGAACATTGTTGATATAAACTAAGGCCGGATATATCTGTCAAACACATCCTTGTCTTTTGTTGTTTTTTTATCTATGGCCGGATATACCTGTCAATTATATCCGCCGGTAATATATTACACGGAGACCGCATCATAAATGACTTATTGCGACATGCCGTAAGCCGATGGAAGACTACGTAGCTACTTACAAGAAGAAAACTTTGAACGGTACGGGAATGTCATATGGGTTAAGAGACCTTTCACTGCCTCACTAAAACTAACGCCTTAGGCAAAGGAGAGGATGAGCAAAAATGAATGTAGCGAAAATTTCACAGAATTGTCAGGCACATAGCCTTAGATATTCACAAGAAACTGACACTGTTAAAGAGCTGCTCAGGTTCTCACCTTCCCAATAGTTCTTCCATCACACTAACATACAACAACCTCTTTTACTATCTTCCTTGAGTAATCATTGCGACATATATTAGTTGAACGATATTATAAATATTGGACTAAAATAAAACATTAACATCTTCACATCTAATTAAACTAAATATTCATTCTTAACAAATGAACATAACAGCATAAAATTTCTTACTTAGATCAACAAAACAACGTTAGCAGTAAACGGAATTTAAATAGTAATATAATCTAAGATAATTCAAACTTTCAAACACGGTCAAATGGAATACGAACGCATCAAGGCATACAATCGGAATCTTATGTAATTAAAATATATTTTAATTTTAGAACTTGGATTTTTATTCATTCATAATAGATTTTCTAAAACATATCTTTTATGTTTTGAACATATTTAAAATATCTGACAGAAAGAATAATACTGTCTGCATCTCTATATTTCTTTAACTCTATTCTTCTACTTGTCTGTCTCTATCAACGTTTGTCTATAATTTCTTTTATTTCGTTTCATGAAAAGTAGCAAAATATTTATATACTTTTACGACAGAAACTAACAAGAAGCAACATTACCAGATGTAAATGATCAATACACGTGTTGCCTCTGAGCTAAAAATAATTTCTGAATATGACAGTAAACTGCATCCAGCAGCATGGCCTTGGATTGGGAGGCTTTAAACCACTTCTTCATTGCTCTTGTCCATAGACTTTCACTGATTCTTGGCAGTAGCACATATTATGTTTCCAACTGTGGGTAAATAGTTAACCCCCAAACTGTGGTGAAAAAACTATGAATGTATAAAAATTTTACTTTTATAGTAAATAATCCCGAAAGATATAATGGAAGGAAAAATATAACCAGCAATAAGCATTTGAAGCAAAAATTATTACCCTTATGTCATTTTTGAAGAGAAAAATATTATCATTAATACATTTTGAAGAGAAAATATTGTACACTTTCGTAGAAAAAAATATTATAAGTAATACATATTTTTAAAGTAAAAATATTACTAGCTGTACATTTCCGTGTGGAAAAAAACATGCGAGCAATATACTTGGCTCTCAACAGGACCATCTTTGTGAAAATACGTCAGTAAGGCCAGATCTGCAAACTAATTCCTTACGAAGAATATATAACCTATTCATATAAATATATTGTAAAAATCTTGACGGCATCAAATAAACCATTGAGGTTGATATACATAACAAACCAAACCAAACCATCAGGTAAAAATACAAATCATCTGTAAATATCTAATCAACATCAAATGACCCATTGAAGTTGATATACCGTAGAACAAAATAAACCAAACAAACCATCATTTAAAAATAACGGAATCCTGACGATACTCAGTTGCTACTTAACCTAATATAAATTTTAAATAACATCTATAAAAATCAGAAAAATAGTGAGAATGCGTAAAAAATTTACGTATTAGTGCTTTTTCTCGTTTGAATATGTGTCATTAAGCACGTTTAGGTCAAAGAATATCCGCCATAATCTGTATGGCTAGTGCTGTTTGGTGAAAGTTCTTTCCCTCGTTGTTCCTATAACTGGTCTGATAAGAATGCCAAAACAAAATATGAGAGAGCTACTTGTTTCGTTATCTTTTCTGTTTATTTGTTTTTTCTGTTTTCAGTTAGGCAACATGACTGCTCGCAGATTTCTAGTATATAGAATTTTATTATTTTATCTCAGATAAATCGGAGAAAACGCGTAGGAACTGAGAACAAAATTCGCTCCATCTTCTTTCACTATCTGCGTTGATGTTTGCTAAATATTTCCGACAGTCATTGAGTGCGTCTTTCGAGGTCAACAGGTGCAGCAATTGAAAAATAAAAAGTTGTTTCAGCGAAGTCAAATGCTTGCCAGCAATGAGAGCTTATATTTATCTCGATGCAAAAAGGACGAAAATAAATGCGAATTATGAGTAAGAGAAAAAGAATATCGATTGCACAGACAACTATTATAAATATAAGCGACAATAAAATCAGAAATAAAATTAAATGAATGATGAAATTATTTAATATTCATATTTGTATGGATGTAAATGGACTGATAGATAAAAATACGAAACAAGATTGTCACAAACAGAGAGAAAGAATATATAAAACAAGAAGACATAGACAGGTATATTAATATCACAAATAAAATTAATTAAATGATAAAATTAATACTCATATTTTGATGCATGTAGATAGATAGATAGATAGATAGATAGATAGATGGATAAAGAGTAATAATTTGAAATAGTAAGGTTATCATAGACTGATAGAATATTTGAAAAAGAGACTAATAGATAGATAGATATATAGATACAATTAAAATAAAATAAATGCTGAAATTTCATATATAGATTTGTATTTATTTATTTATTTATTTATTTAGTCATTTAGATAGATAGATAGATAGATAGATAGATAGATAGATAGATAGATAGATAGATAGATAGATAGATAGATAGATAAAAATTTGAAACAGTAAGGTTGTTACAGACAGATAGAAAGAAATAATATATGAGACACTAAGATATAGATGGGTAGATTTAATAAAATAACAAATAATATTAAATAAATGATAAAATTATTCATATTTTTATAGATGTACATAGAAAGATAAATAGATTGATAGATATAATAAAATCCCAATCATAATTCAATAAATGTTGAAATTATTTCAAATATTTTTATGTGTAGAATAGATAGATAGATAGATAGATAGATAGATAGATAGATAGATAGATAGATAGATAGATAGATAGATAGATAGATAGATATTATTGGAGATCATCCCTTTTTGGACATAAGAATGGACTCGTCTAATGTGTACATATTATCCTGCCTATACGGAGAACGGCAGGGTAGTAGTTAGAGAGTCAGTAAGGTGTCTGTTGGCCCGTAAGTTGGTGCATATTAAGTTGCAGAGTTTTGGATATACACTTATTACCCGGACATAAAACTTCACTGTAAGAATGTATATATTGATTGCTACTAACAGTATTCATAGTATCCCTGAATTGACTAACCCATGTTCTAGTTTGTATATTTTTGTTCAATATAACTTACATTTTCTATTTTCATATGTTTTTGTTATTTATCATTTTGTGTGGTTTCTCATCAAGAATCCACAGCAGATAGATAGATAGATAGATAGATAGATAGATAGATAGATCAAAACATGAAATAGTAAGATTGTCACAGACAGATAGATAAAAATATATAAATCAATAAGTTCTAGATTGAGAGATTGATAGATAGAAGGTTATAAAATCACAAATAAAATTAAAATTAATTACATTTTTGAATATCTTTATTTGTATGAAAATAAATATTTATATATATACATAAAAAAAAATATATATATATATATATTTATATATATATATATATATATACATTTAAATTTACTGAAACATGAAGTAGTAAGATTGTCACAGACAGATAGATAAAAATATATAAATCAATAAGTGATTGAGAAATTGATAGACAGAGGTTATAAAATCACAAATAAAATAAAATTAATTACATTTTTGAATATTTTTATTTATATGAATATATATATATATATATATATATATATATACATTTAAATTTACTGAAACATGAAGTAGTAAGACTGTCACAGACAGATAGATAAAAATATATAAATCAATAAATTATAGATTGAGAGATAGAGGTTATAAAATCTCAAATAAAATAAAATTAATTATATTTTTGATTATTTTTTTATGAAAATATATATTTATATATATACATACATGCATATATATATATATATATATACACACATTTAAATTTACAGAAATTTCAAAGAATAACCAGTTTAAATTCAAATATAAACCAAAAGTCTCAAGAGTCGCGTTAATGTACATGTTCCGCCGTTTAGTTGAAAGCACCGTGGAATGAGGCGTACAAAGTTCTTGATAACGCGTGCGCATTTCTTCTTGGATAATAGTTTGAATCTTTTCAGTGGTAATTGCGTTTAATACAACAATATGTCTAAGGTTGCTGTGGTAGATGATGCCCTCGAAGAAATTGCTCTGAGGAAATTATGGTTAAATGAGTGAGATGTTCATACAACTTCAGATTTGCGGCTGATGAGACGCTCAACAAATATTTGGCGCGGCCATACCATAGGAAATCTTAGCAGTGTGAGCAGGAGAATCATCCTGCAGGAACCACTGTCCTTCCTTATCAAGATAGTCGGGCGTCTAGACCTCTCCAAAAATGTTGAAGCACCAGAACATAATGCTCTTTTGCCACTGGCACTGCGTTACTGCGTTCATCTTCAAATAAAATTAGCCCAAATATTTATTGGGTGACGGTAAGATATATGTTTTGAAGGTCTTTTATTATAAAGCTTCTGGATTCATATGCAGTTATGTGTAACTATTTTATCGTGTTGTATGCTAACTGCTTTCACTAAATGTTTATAACTGATATGCATTGATATGCGTTGATAATAATAATAATAATAATAATAATAATAATAATAATTATTATTATTATTATTATTATTATTATTATTATTATTATTATTATCATTATTATCGTTAATATTATTATACCCAGTTTTATCATCCGCATATTCAATATTTTACTATTTTTTTATTATTTTCATAATTACTATATTACTAATTTAAATTTCTTATTTATAAGATTTTAGTTATTTATTTAATTTTAGGGAATATATTTGTATTTACATTTATAATTAATAGCATGAACAGTTGCTTTCACATTTGAATTTTGAGAAGCGTCTGCTCGTTTATCTAGTAATCTTTTTTGGATTATCGACGGTAAATGTGCTATAGATAGTAGGGACCAACTGAATATAATTGTACTTGAAAAGAATTTATTTCTGTCAAAGGCAAAAAAGAACAGGCGTTGTTTTCAATCGTAGCTGCAATGCAAAATATAATGAAATAAATAGTGTTTTTCTTTAAATAACGACATTTTCTAGATCTCAAAATATAAAGAATAAGATATAATTTAATTAAATTACTCGGTCAGACGCAAATATAATTTACATTAAACTATTTCGAGTTTTAAAATAATGAATAGATAAATGAATTATATTTTAATAAACCGACAAGAAATATGTTTTGGTTGTCAGAAACAATGAAATAAATATGCAATTGACACAACGTGTCAAAGTTGGAAAAAATTTGAACAATACAAACAACAAGAATGGCACTGCGTCAAAATTAAACTAACCAAAGAAAACAGTTTGTGATTAGGCCTGCAAGAGAATAGCGTAATTGAGTGAAGTCTGACAGAGCGTGAACTTATATATAACAGTAGATTTTTTTCCAGGTAGACAGACAGAAGAGACTGCAGAGAGTAAATTATCTTGGGACGCGAAGAGAACTCAAGGATAGACAACTCCCGCTGTCGGTTCAATGAAGTACATAAAAGAAAGCAATTGGCTTTGCATATACAACTTTTGAGATTGTATCTATCAGGGAGCAAGTGAATAGAAGTGAATTCAGAAAACAAAAGTGACTTCCACAAAAGTTATACGTGGGTGTTGTTTTGTAATATATTCCTTTTATATTCACATATGTTTTATTTAAATTATCTAAAGTATTGTCAATATATATCATGTGACAATTATTACAGGTAATATAGAATTATTTTTTTAACATATTAATATTTTGTTTTATATTAATTCTTCATTGTTGTAAAAGTACTTACGAAATTTTTAAAGAAGCTTAGATAAAATCCTTTGAATTTTGCTAATTTCTTTATAAATAAAATAAAAGTATATTAATGTCTGTACTATTTTCACTCATTTATTTATTATATTTCATATATATATATATATATATATATATATATATATATATATATATATATATATATATATGTAGATAGATAGATAGATAGATAGATAGATATCAGATAGAAATGACAATCAACAGGTGAGTATATAATATTAAATAATCAGTTTTAAGCCATATTTATTAATCAGTGTGTAAAATATTTTTATAAATTGATGACTGTTTTATTATTTCATTCCAAAGAAGATCCAAATCACTGATGTTGCGCTCATTAATATATTGGATTAGAGACAAAAATATTTCTTTGAACTTTGAAACTTTTTCAAAATATGTTGCACATCTTCACTAAGATATTCTGCAAATTTATGAAATGCTGATGAACTGTCAGCGCAATTTCGGGAGAAAATCATGGATCAGTCAAACTTCAGTGACTAAATATATCTTGTGTCGATTCTGCAGCCGGAATATTTATTTCAAACTGAGCACAGATCTTGTTTTAACGATATAGATAATTCTACATGTAAATAAATTCTTTATTTGACGTAATAACACTCGTGAATTTGGAAATGTCTAAAGTTTCCGTTTGTTAATAGAGTAAATTAAGTCTACTTAATTACAAAAGTAAATGACCGCGTACACATCAAATGCCTCCATAAATCATTTCATTAATAGATTACATTTCATATTCTCTAAAATGTAGCGTAATAAAAATTTATTTTAGTAAAATATATAAAACTCACTCTAGTTAACATTAGTTTCCAAAACCATATAGTTGATAAAAAATAAATTAATATGATATGAGCAAAAACTGAAACAAATAATCAGAAATCTAAAATAATATAAAGTATACTAAACCTTCCCATAAGAATAACCTACACAGCAAACACGAATTATTAACATAAACATGAAAACTACGATAAGAAATACATAGATAAAATACGAGGGTCATTCGATAAATGAGGTGAATTTTTCGGTATTTTTCGACTTCTGAGAGAGATAGAAGCTTACTTTTTTATATTTTTTTCCTTTCAATCTTTTTCAAAGGGATTTCATTTTATATGCAGATTGAAAAAAAAATTGATAGTTTTGAAGATTAACAAAGATGGCCGACCAAGAACCATACTCCAGGATAGAACAGATGTCAGTTATTAAGTTTTTGGTTGCTGATGAGTGCAAACCAGTTGAAATTCATAGGATAATGTCAATTGTGTATGGTGCTACATAAATAGCAGCCACAAATGTCTACAAGTAGGCTAAATTGTTTAAAGAAGGGCGGAGCAGTGTTGAGGATGAAGACAAGCCTAGGGTAGCCTAGAGAAGTGAGGTTTCCTGATGAGATTGAATCAGGCAATAACCCCATTCAGTCTGACAGAAGGGTAACACATAGAGTTGTCTTGCATCGAGATAACGCAAGGCCTCACACAGCTACCCAAACGGTACCCATCAACAATCTGGGCTTTGAACTGCTCCCTCATCCTCCTTATAGCCCAGATTTTGCCCTTTCACACTTTCACCTGTTTGTTCCCTTGAAAGCGTCCACGAGAGGCACAAAGTTTGAAAGTGACGATAAAGTCAAAAGTGCTGTCAGCGATTGGCTGAGACATCAGTTCAATATTTTTTTGCTGAGGGGATACGGAAGCTTGTGCACATATGGAAACATTGCTAGGAGACTACGTTGAAAAATAAAGAAAGAGTAACCTTCCATCTATATTAGAAGTTCTTATGCCGCAAATTTCATCTTATTTATTGAATGACACTCATATAACTATATAGAAACGTACAGATAAATTGACGTAGACAAATTACAGATAATACAACGAATGTATAAAATAAACCTGTGATTTATAACAATAATTAAATATCTTGTTGTGGAGCTGGGTTAAGGAACCACACAAAATAATGAACAACAAACAGATATATATATTGAACGTAACTATACAAACTGGAAGGCAGGTTAGTAATCCAGGAATATACTTAGTAAGGAATGTATATAAACAAGTCTTGAAGTGAAGCCGTGTTGAAATAGTATATCCGTGTAATCTGGCTGAATAGAGCTCAGAGCTACTATGCCAACTGACGCGGTATTCTCTGTGTAACTTCGGTATCGTTCGGTAACTTAAAGATAAATCCCGATGTCTCTAACGGATCTCTCTGGTTCTCTGGCGGGAATATATGTATACTCACGTCGAGTACATTATCAAAGAAAAAGTGGAGGTCCCACAAAATATCTCTAAAACGATAATCGCCAATGATAAAAAGAATTGGTTTCATTACTAATCATAGCAGTTAACATGCATTTTATCCAAAGAATAAAAAAACAAAAATAAAACCACATTAAAACAAACCAATAAAACTTACTATATAACATATTAAAAAGTGGTTGCAGTTATTTGAAGGAACTTAGCATAAAAACAATCAAATAAATATCGAAATTTCATCACAACTTGGACGCAATATATAAAATATATTTCTTAAAAAATGTTTTTAGACAAACATTCACATGATTACAATAAATACACTGTTACTTAAAAAATTAATTGATAACATTTTCAACAAATAATCGCTTTTGAAAATGATCTTGTGATGTAAGCAGAAAACAACTGAGACATGGATTATTTCATATTACAATAACAAGCTAAAATCAGAAAATATATTGGAAGTGTTGAAAAGATGAATAAAAAAAGAAAAATGGACATTTGAATAATTTGGTGTTGTTGATTTTTAATATCTCTTGTTGTTCGAAAACAGATGATGCCAGATTATTATTTGAATAAATAATAATACTGGCATATTTTTTTATGCGAAACGATGCAAAATTTTAAAATTAATTTTGCGCGTTTTTTCTCTAGTTTTTATTTCTTTTTCGATACCTCGCCTCAGCAAGTAGAGGCAAATGTATGTAGTGAACTATTTATTTTGTTTTACTTTGGTATTCCTTCACGCCTGCATACATTTTGGTGTGTTACCGAATATAATTGCAAAGTATTATAAAATAATACACTGCGAAA
Organism: Ascarosepion bandense; assembly: GCA_037127315.1. Lineage (NCBI taxonomy): Eukaryota > Metazoa > Mollusca > Cephalopoda > Sepiida > Sepiidae > Ascarosepion > Ascarosepion bandense. The sequence continues at coordinate 1,253,792 of JBBBDQ010000845.1, forward strand.
GACTTATGCGTATATGAATAATATATATATAATATATATAAATTAAAAAAGCATTAATTCAATGATGTTGAATGACTATTTCGATGTGAAAATCCCCACGGGGGATAACACATCACCTCAGCAACCGAAAAATCCTTTCAGAAACTGGATAAAAATCAGTCTAATTTTCCTTTTTAAATAAATTTGCAAAGAAATTCAAAAAGAAAATAAAAAAGAAAGAAAAAAGAAAACAAAATAAAAACAAGAAAAGGAAAAAATTGACATCGTCTGGGTTCACAAAACAACGAAAACAGAATTGTAACTTAAAAATTAGCAGACGGCGTGTTGAAATGAGTAAGGATAAGCAACACGGAAAAAAAGGTGGGAGATAAGAAAGAAAAAGGCAGGAAGGGAGGGAAAAAGAAAAGAAAAGAGAGAAAATTTTTTTTATATATTATAGACGCTGGACAAATTCAAAAACCTAACTTCCCAAAAAGGTTGAAGTATTAGAAAAAGGCCTTTACTAAAAAGGCATAATTATTACTAAAGTGAATAAAAAGAGATAGGATTTAATTTTTTTTTTTTTAAATTAGGTCATTTGATTTAAACTAAACAAAGACATCGCTAGGTAAAAAAAAAAAAAAATTCATTTACAATTATACATACATATAGAAGTACACACATACATACATACACATACACACACAAATGTTCGATTATGAATAAATATATACATACATACACATACACACACATACATTTAATTCCATACACACTTATATACTTATATACTATTATACACATACATGCGCATACACACATATATATGTGTGCACACACATACAAGAATTCACACACATACACAATATATATGTGTACACACACATGCACATATATATATATATATATATGCACACACACACACACATATATGTACATTATACATATGCACACAAACACATACAAATAAAAAATAAATTAATATTAAAAAAGAGCATTTAAATAGCTAAAAAAATTTTTCCACATAAATACATATATACACATATACATATAAGCATATAAACATATATACAAAAAAGCACATACACACAAACATACACATATACATAAAAATTATAAAAAGAAATATTAAAAACTAAAATTAAAAGAAATTAAAAAATTAAAAAAATTTTTTAAATGTTTTTAAAATTTTTTAAAAAATTTTTAAAAACTTAAAAAACTTAAAATTTAAAATTTAAATTTTAAAATCCGCCCTATGACGGCACTTATTAATGAATTATTTCCTAAAGTTCAAAAGTAAGTCCTGATGACGATATTTCAAAATCAGAATCTTCTCCAATAAACATAGACGGCGCCTATCACGAAAATTTTTTGGAGTACAATGCTGAGCCTATTAATTTCCAGCTGATTATAGGGTTCATGCCCTTCCTCCTTCATTTTCCAAAATCTACTTGATAGTGCTGTCTGGAATCTTTGGTTAGGGTTCGAAAACGAGTACTTGTGGTTGTAAAGTCTCTGTTTGAAAGGGCCCGCGGACATGCCAATATAAGCCCGGTAATTGTCTTTGTTGTTAGATGTAGAAATACGGGCTTCATAAATTACTTGAGTATATTTACATTTGCCCTGCACCGGGCAGGTATCCACCGAATTACAATTGCATTTATCCACAGTTCCGGATTTAACGCCAGTATGATTTAAGTTCCTTAAAATATGCCTGTTATGGGAATTAATTATATCATCTATATTTGAGGTGCAAGAGTAATTGATTTTTAGGGGGAATTTATTAAAAAAGAAATTTTATTTAAGGGATTATTATTATTATTATTAAAATGTTTATCGATTAATCTGAGAAACTACTTACCAATATTTATATTAGTTAGCTTACAATAAAGAGGGTTAAACCAAATTATCTTCCTTTTTCTACATTTTCGGGTGTTTTTAGTTTTTGATGATTCTGGGTTTATAGCAGGATTATCATACGTTAACTTGTTAATAAAACCGCTTTTCTGAAGGGCCTTATCGTAAATTTCCTTACTTGCGTTGAAAATTTTTATATTGGATGATAATTGGTTAACCCTATTATTTACTATCTTGGGTATTTGTCTTATAATATTCTTGGTGTGGTTGGATAAACTATTTATATAGGTGTGGAAATATTATCTTTGAGAAAGGGTTGGTAGGAACCATCATTTCAGTTAAGGGTGATATCTAGATAGTTTACAATTTTGAGATTGGAAGTAACCTCAACTTTAAAACCTAGAAATTTTAGGGTTCTGATAATCTTCTTATGTATTCTATTAGTGTAAGGCCCATTGGAATTGGAATTATATATATATATATATAATTGCTGATGTTTACAAAACTAAACTATATTAAAATATATCAACGAGTTATAATTTTATAACGTGTGACATTTCTAACAAAAATCTTACTTAAGAATTTTACATTTTTAGTATGAAAGTCTTAATTAGCGTTCGTTTCTTCGGAAAGGATTAATTATGTAATCTGATGCTAATTTTAATATATTTTTCAAATATAAACTGTCAAATCGACTAACCAGACATCTGATTTTAACTGTTCTTGATATATAGAGGATTATAAATCCAGAATGTTGGGTTTTATTTCTGTTAGACGTGTTGCTGATTGAAGAAACATTGTAAATGCTTAGACACTATGATTTATTTTCAGTGTATTTATCCTGACATTCTCTGCGACACCGAAATCTAAGAACAAGTTCTACGACAAGCTTGCAGCCATCATAAGCAGCATTCCAAATAACAAAAGCTTGTTATCATGGGTGACTTCAATGCCAGAGTCGGTACCGATCGGGATTCGTGGCCCGCGTGCCTTGGACATTTTAGTGTCGACAATATGAACAACAAAAACCAGACACTAATCGAGCCACAACTTGTGTATAAGCAACTACTTTTTGTAGTCCTTTCCCCTTCAGAAGGTCTCTTAGCAACACCCAATCTCAGGGAATGGCATCAGTTAGATTTACTCCTTGGTAGACGAACGGCCGTTAAGAACGATCTTATCACTCGCTCTTATTACAGCGCTGATTGTGACACTGACCACGTCCTAGTGTTCTGCAAGATCAAGCTCCAACCGAAGAGGTTATATCATGGCAAGAAGCAAGGACATAATCAGATTGATGTCAACGAGATTAGGCAACTAAACTTTTCCCTACGTGTTTAGCCAGAGTCGCAGTGATTCTTCTTTCGCAACGATAGACACTATAGATGATCTTCACTCAGTCAGTTTTCAGAGAAGTGCAGAGAACAACAAATCACCCTGTCTGTACACCGCTTTCATAGAGCTGACCAAGGCGTTTGACCTTGTTAACAGGGAAGTTCCCTTCAGTTTGGTTCCCAAGTTTGGTTATCCACCCAAGTTCCAGTGCTTGATTGAGTCTTTTTCACAAAAATATGCGGAGAACTTTCTAGTTCACTGGCATTTTATTTTTTTAACAAACATTTATCAAAACCAATTTTATTCATACATCAATACATGTTTTTACGAAAATAATATGTAAAATATACAAATCGTATAATGCAGTCATTGTCAATGTAACAAAGTTTGATATCATTTTATCCAGGTTTCCTCTCTAGTTTTGAATACTCTTGCCATTGACAGTGAAAATATTATGTAGACAGGCCATCGCACAGTGTAAAGAAAATTTAATCAAAGCATTTAAATAGTATTTGTTATACTTTTTTTCTCAACACATTATTGTCATTACAAATTTCTGATTCTGCGCGTTTTTCCTTAGAAGGAATCTATTCCAATATCTTTCCAGAATATCATTGCTATACTATTCACACTTATACAGAGCACTTAGTGGCATCTCCTATACTCTCTAGACAGCCATCAAGTAGCATTTATTCTATCTATCATTCGGTCGTTCATTGAATACTGCTGCCACATCTGGTCGGGTGCTCCTGATATCCACAGAAGTGTCTTTGACATAATCCAACCTAGAATCTCCAATGTGATCGATCCCGACTCGGCAGATCAGATACATTCAATTTCTCACCGACGCAATGTGGTTTCCCTTTGTCTTTTCTACAAATATTTTCACGGCTTCTGCTTCGATGGCCTATATATAGGTTTACTCGAGCAACAAAATTAGCAACTATGTCCCACTCTTTTGCTGTGAAACCAATAAATTGTAAATGCAAATTCTATTCCAGCAGCTTATCACATGGCATTTCCGTTTACTTGCTTTCTAGACAGCTACAATCTTTAAGAATTTAAATATAATCTCAGTAGACATCTCTTATCTCACTAACCTGCATCATCTCTCTCATGCTCCTTTCTCCGTCCACTTCACTCTCATCAGTATTCTCATCTTTCTCTTACCCACTTCCTGACACCCCGTTTAAACTGTCACTCTTTCTTATGACTTTCCTTCTATGTAACCCGCTGCAAAACAGTGGTAGTAAAATGCCTTGCTTGGGGCGATATTGTTATAAAAAAAACATTCGTCTTCACTGTTCTGCTGCATTTATTTTCTGATTAAGCCGCCGATGAAAACAATCGTACTCCTGAAACGGTTTTGCGATGCATGCGGATCAACAGAACAGGTTGATTTCTAATTTGATGATTTTGAAATTTCACGATACACGTATTCTTAAATGAATATTTATCGCTTCCATTGCAGAAAAGACACATTACTATTAAGTTTGAAAGTGGCTAAGATTTAAAGAAAATAAACAATTACGGATAAGTTATTGTTAAATTAGGTTGGGAAGTATTTTTTCTTTTTTCTTTTTCCATTTTTTCCCCAAAATGAGAAGAAAGATATAACTGAAAATAAATAAATAAAAACAAGGAATAATTTAAGTTTCTGGCTGACAGCCCGTATAAGTGACATAATTACAACAGACAATTTAAATATTTTTTTTGCTACAAAGAAGAAAGTAATATCCAATCGTTGTCTGCCAAAATGGTCTAACTTGAATGGGGAAGTTTTTTTTTTTGTTTTTTTTTGTTTTTTGTCAGTGATACTTCTTGTATACAGTATTTATTTTGTATTGGATATATTTACGCTGTTTTCTGACAGGAAATTTGTCAAACTTGAGAAAATAATTATATATAGTAAAGTCCAAAACTAATTTACATAGTTAGTTTAATTGTATTTTCATTGTTTTTTTTTTCATTTATTTGAGTGAAATAGAAAAAAACAAAAAAATCTTAGAAACAGAATTTTATCAGGTACCAATTATTAGTCAGCTACTGTGTTGTTATTTATTCGTGTGCGTCGCTGTTGAAAATAGATTTTTGCTGGAGAATACATATACTTAACCCTTGAAAGACCAACACTATTTATAAACCGGCAAAAACTTAGCTATTATTTTCGGCTACGCTAGCACTAAGAGATATAATCAGTTAACTGCCATACCTGATATACGCTTTGGGAGATCATGTCTCGAAAAGTACATGACTGACTCTGCAGAAGGTTATCCCTCAGTATGTTGCCATTGCATTCTGCGATAAACTGGTTGCCAGCCAGGGCTATAGAACCCAATTTGTCTTGTTACTTAATCCATAACTGGAGGGAAGAGAGCGATTAATACCTTTCCCAAGGATATTTGTGCGTAAGTGAATACAAGGAATTCGACAACGCGATTTGTCATTCCGAGTCGATATATACTGCACCACGTCGCACATCCCAGGAACATAACAGAAGTTAAAGGTAAAAACAACGTATAAAAATAATTAATTGATAGATGTAACGAAAAAAGACCAAAGAAAGCTAAAAAATCTCGATCCTTCTTCTGCAATCTATCTATAGAATGATTTTTACTTAACCAACTCATAACGCTGACCACGTATGTGTACTATGGTAATAATAGGTATAAATTAATTATTTCCAAGAAACACACTTATATTCTAAAATATAAATAGGGCGTCAACAGTTTGTAAAGTTGAGGAGGTAATAATGTTGTTACAAGTTATGAGTCCTCCCGTGCCGAAAGGAACATGTCCAGAGAAAAAAAAAACGGTGATAACATAATCTTGTAAATGCTTCAAGTTAATTTTCAAAGTTCTGCTCATCTATTTCGCTCACGCCAGAATAATGAGAATATGAATTTCATAATTTTGTATTTTACAAATTAATTTGCATCTAGAAGTTCGTTATGTAGGTTAACCGCGGTATTTCTCTGACCCTCTCTCATGAGTCTAAATAAATTCACATCATATGTTGTAAATTCACATCATATGTTTCGTTTCTTGAAACTTGGTAATGAATACAAAGAGATAATTTAGTGGACAAAAGAAACATAATTATTATTATTAGGATTGCTGAACATGAAGTGCAAAATTTTCATGCAACAATTTAAATGTTAGAAATTTGTTAATGCGTTGAAAGAGCGAAATATGCAATGAAAGTCATCAATTAAATGAAAATATGTTAATGCGCTTAATCATTTCATCCCATGCAAGGCAAAATTGTAACTAAAATGCAATGAGGTACACAGAATAAATTGAGAAATGTCTTAGGGGTTAGAAAGGACAACGAAAAAAAAAGCTACATGGAAGCAGATGACGATTTGTTTTGAGCTGAAAAACCTGAATGTCGTTGGTGACACGGAAGCAAGGAATCAGAATTAAGTTTCACAGACGGGAAGAAGACTCTATTAGAAAGGAACTTGCTGTGACATCGAACGATTTTAACAGCAAAACGATAACTGTTATTGTGGCATCACTCACAACGGAATGAACTTTTCGAACCATTACATATAACCGCTCTCACAAGAGGTGAGAGTAGGTAGCCAGGTAGATAGCCTAAGTAGCCTGGGAGTATCCTGAGAGAGTAGCTTGAGAAGAGCGTCCTGAACATAGCCAAGAGTCGTCTACGAACACTGCTACCGTAACAACTATTACGAGTCCCGGTTCGAGGGTCGAATTATAGTATTATACACTAACCTGTATTATCTTTCTACTAACAAAGTTCCAAGTATTGTATTTTTCAGTGTTTAATAAAAAGTCGTTATTTCCTATTTTGGTTGTTTTGGATTATTCTTGCTGGACATTTAACCGGGTCCAAGACAATAACAAATATTAATTAACCCTCTAGGGCCATTCGTATCATGTTTGATACAGTATTTCCCTATAAGGAAACATTTGGTATTTCCCTATAAGGAAACGTTTGGTAGTCATTGACTGAGCAGTCAGTACTGCTTTCATTTGAAATTTATAAAATATTTCTCTTAAAAATGTTTCAGGAAAATATTTCTTTCAAGTCTTGTTTTCATACTGTATCAAATATAATAAGAATGGCCCTAGAGGGTTAATGGACTAGGACGTTTATCAGATCGAATATGAAAATTCATGAAGACAAATGTCATATAAATATATCTAAAAAAAAAAAAAAGATGGAAACCCTTTTAAAAGAAGATTCTCATAAAATTAAACTTTAATAATGCAATAATGCAATCAAATATTTACTCACCTATAGTGATAAACGAGTATGTCTGTCTCCAAGATTAGCTGACCAATCACAGTTTCAGACGTCTATTCAGGCACATTTTTATTTGTTTTATATCCACACAATTTACATGAATGTTATACGATATCTATATTGAGCGTTCATTGTTTACAGTTTCTGTGAGGAAACACATTATCTGGCATCGGTAGAAGTCGGAACAAAACCAGAACGCTCAAATCCTCGTTCATGGCGACTTGTGATTACGTGTATGCAAAATTAATCGAAAAAGTAGTTCTGTCTCATTCCAGGCAAAAGCTTTAAATCAAACGATTTTATGGTTTCGAAACAGAATCCAAAATTGAGTAATGAGCCCATATTTTGGGGGTAATGGATGAATGGTTTGGGAATTTCATGACAATAATACTTTATTTTTTGGACAATTGGAACTATTGACCAGACGTATTGGAAAAGGAATTTTTGCACAATTTTCTGCAATGGACGCCTTCTCTGATAAATTTAATTCTGAAGACATCCTCAACCACATGAAGACTGATATCAGTGATCACTTAAATGGCCCCTTGGAAAACTTACGTAAGTACTTTGCAAACTTGAATAATTCCAACAATGAATGGGTAAGAAATCCATATCTTGTGAGTGAAGATATCATTCCTGATGTGGACTATCCAGCAAAAGAAGAATTTCTCACATTCAGGATGAACAACGCATGGGAGCTTTTGTTTGAGACCAAGTTTGGTTTAGACCCTTTCGGATCTGTCGTCTGCAGAATATACCAACAATAGCCTCTTGAGCAGTACAAATTTTTCCTACGATTTTCAAAAATTATGCATGTAAACAATTTTTTTCTACTATCCTTGGAATGAAGACCAAGAAAGGTAGCAGACTCAATGTGGCAAACGAAGCACGAATAGCCCTTTCAGTCACAAAGCCAAGAATAAATAAACTGGCACAGGCAATCCAAGCTCAACACTCACATTAAGAAGCACGGCTAAGTTACGGTTAATATACCTCTGATTGTTATATGTTGGTACTATTGTATTGAATAATTTCCATTAAATTTGTCTGCTTTTGGTGTATGAAAATATAATTAATATTTTCCTATATTACAGGTATTTGTTCATTGGAGTAATGCATAATTGTGAAATTGTATTTTGGGGCAATCGCAGCAAAATGGCTTATGGATGATCAGGTCATCCTCTTGGTAAATTGACAAAGATGATATTTGAACCTGAATGCCAATGTTGAAAACAAAACGTTTTAATATCTTGGCCACTCACTTATATACCTATAGACAATTATGCTACAGTTGATGAATAGTATTGACTCGACTATTGTGGATCTCGTAGCAAATATTAAGACCATCATAGAAAAAATATATGACAACTGAGGGAAATTTAAAGAGAATATGAGAGAGAAATAAACATTGTTCTAGAATTCAGAAGGGATGATTTGACAGAAATAAAACCGAATTTGAAAAGAAATATAATTAGGAAGAAGTGTCCTTCTTCCGAATAATGAAAGTCTATCAAACTTTTCCTCTAGGCACAAAAATGATCACTAAAGTCAGTGAGACAAAGTTAATTGAATTATAATGATTATGCTTTAAAATTAAAAATAGCATTATCTGTACTGAAGTTACATCGTTCACAAGTAAATCTTCAGAACATGTGTGGCTTACGGAAATAAAATGCTGTTAAAATTAAGAACGAACTGACATTTATGTGACTGAAAATGAGGATATAAACCGAATAAATAAGATGATGAAATGGTTGTGGAAATTAAATTTCACAAGTCAACTGAAATTTTGTAATAGAACAATATCGGTGCTTGCCAAATAGTAAGAAAAATGTCAACATTCACAACAGAAAAAGGAGTAAATTTTAATAGTTTAACACCAAGAAATGCAGTGCCAGTCTCTGATGCGCAGGGGGCTACATAAGAGAGTAAAAGTTTAGGTAGGAGGAGAGCGAAGAGAAAGACGAACCAGTTACAGAGTGTGTCAGATAAAGGACAAGAAAAGGATGGGAAAACAGGGGTGATGACAGTTGCGAAAGTAGAGTGAGAGTGGAAAAGAACAAAATACAGGGAGTGATGTAGACAGAAAGATGGAAGGAATGAAGTCAAGTTGATGAGAGATATGAATTTACATTGCATTTAATTTTCAGGAAAGCAAGTATACGGAAGGGAGTTTCATAGGCGGGAATTGCGAGGAAAGAAGTTGATGGAGAAGAATTGTCGGCTGCATTTGGTAGATTTAACTGTTGTCAATCTGGTTGCTTGAGTAAAATCATGTGGAGATGGCACCAGTGACCTACGTTCGTCGTATCAAAAGCCAGGAAAATACTTGTAGAAGAGAGAGAAAGAGAAAAGCCACATCCCGTGGGTGAAAACGTGGCTGGAGTCGAATTGCCAGGTCTGGACCAATCACATTACAGAATCTCTTTTAGAGCCTGTCGAAAAGCCTGACATAAACAGCAAGGGCGGCTGACCATATATGCCAAAAGTATTCTATGCATGGTCGGATAATTGATTTTTATTTGTGCAAGATTGATTCAGGCGGAGAAAAACCTATCTGGGTCGACACAGTGACATAACCTTACTAGCTTACTGATTCAACGCAATGGTTCCACTTACGATCGGAAAAGATGAGGCTGAGGAGGCGTAGTATGTTGCTTTCAGGAAAACACTCCTGGTCCATGATAATGTGGGCATGTGCCTGTGATGGTTGACAGCAGCTTCGTGTTAGATGCTTTGAAATTTACAAGAATTTCTTACCCAAGTATACCACAGAGTGGAGGTCCTTCTCCAGATTAGCAGCGAGTTTATGTTTGTCCGCCTCGCCATGTTTCTTGCTGATGCGGGAGTAAATAGTGGTGTCATCTGCGTAGATGACTACTTCGGATCAGTTCACATCATGTAGATCATTTATGAAGATAAAAATAGAGTTGAGCCTAGGATAGTGGCCCTGGTAGGATGAGGAGGCATGGCCGATCAACAAGACCATCATTATGCGATTTCATAGTAAACATTGGATCAAACCAAGCAATCGTCCAGTGAGCAACAGTTCCAGCTTCGGCGGATTTATCGAGGGATTGGTATATGTAATAAGTGATTGTCGTGAGCATATGGACAGTAAACCTGGCAAAGCTGAAGCCATACTGTCTGTTTGAGAATAGTTTATGGACAGTAAGATGCTGTAACTATTTCAGCATTGATAATAGCCTCGAACACTTTTCTGAAAATCGGTAGGAAGCTGATAGGGTGAAAATTGTTTAGGTTCCAATGGGTTTTTAAATACAGGAACTACAGAAGAAGACTTCCAACAGGCAGGAAAATAGAAATTATGATTACTGACTCTCTGCAGAGGGAGTAATCATAGAGTTTAGAGAGGACAAAGTAGAGTTCATGTTCACATTTCTTCAAGACAATGACCGGGATTCCGTTGCTTCCGCTAGCATTACTGTGGCCAATTTTTTAATTTTACTTGGATACGATGGAGGGGATAATGCGAACACTTCCCATTAGAGCATCAGTTCTAAGAGGGGGGTTGGTTGCGGTTAATCCAGATGAGTCAAATGTGGAGATGGAAAAAAATTTGCGAGTAAAGAACAAAACGTGACAACAGCAGATATATATGTTCGCTATATATATATATCATTTTTTTAATCATATCACCCCAAGCAAGGCTGTCCACTGCCACTATAGCGCAGGGGGTTACATAGAGCGATTGGGTATAGAAAATGTCAGAGGCAGGGTGATAGACGAGTTAGAAGGTACGCAGGGAGAGTGTTGGAGGGAATGGGTGCAAGTTAGTGTGTTAGGAGGTGTCTATTAACCTTACATTTAAACTCCTGGAGATTGTAGCTGTCGGGGAAGCAATCATGCGGAAGGGAATTCCACAGGCGAAAGTGTGAGAGAAAAAGGTGTTGGAGTAAAAATTGCGGTTACATTTCGTCGGTTTCACAGTAAAGGGGTGGGACCTAGATGCCAATCTAGTATCTCGCGCAAATTCACACCTAGGAAGCACCAGTGATTTAAGTTCATCCGAGCAGAAGCTGTGAAAGTACTTATAGAAGAGGAACAGGGAAGCCACGTCACGCCGGTGAGAGAGTGACTGCAGGCTGTCAGCTTAGTTCTCCGCTGTATTTTGTCACTAAGCCGGAGAAGAATAGCAGGGGCACCTGACCAGATGTGGCAGCAGTATTCAATATCATAGAAGATTCAATCAGAATATTTATAGATATCTCATCCCACTCAAATACATATACATATATACATTGATATTAAGTAAAGTTAAATATACACATATATCCTTACACTTTAGCAATTTTAATATTTCCTACACATATAATTAAGAAATGGTCCATCGGTTTAATATATTTTGCAAGTGTATTAATATGCATGTATATGTGTAAAAAAATAAGCGTTTCTATACAAGTATACACATACAAAATATTTCATTTGCACATATTAAAAAAATATTATCTGTTGCTTTAATAAACATGAGACATATCTGACCAATAAGAAAAAAATCCCAAATCACAACATCCCAGTGTGGTATATGTTTGTAATTGTTTTTTATCATTTTTATTTCAATCTTAGAAAACTTTTTAATTTTTTAACTTACCTCTGAAGAAGCTTTCATACCAATGAAACATGTTTGATTGTGACAATTTTCTATTTTCTTTTGATAATTTATTCTTTCTTAAATATATATATATATACATTTTTATTCGTTTATCATTATTATTTTTAATGGATGCTCGTATTTAAAAAATATTGTTAAATAAATAAAAATTCAAATATGTCGGTTAATGCAAGTCTCGTAAATTTCCGTGATGTTGTCTTCGGTTGAGCTTATTTAGATTTGATAGAATCTGAGCAGGTATTAATTAAGTTTGATAAAAGAAATCAGGAGAACATCTATATAAAGGGAAGTCTGAATATTATCTACCACGTAATCTTTCGTGGTCGATGGGCAAGACACACCTTATCTAAAGACGGTATCTCCCTTGTATTAGGAGTATGCAGGTCCGATATTTTCCGGAAATAGATATTTTCCGGATATAGATATTTTCCAAACCATTTCTCAAACAATTAATGCAAGTGGAAATTATGTACAGTCTAACTATATATATTCAAACATTTAATGCAAGTGGAAATTATGTACAGTCTAACTATATATATATATATATATATATATAGTCTTTCAGATTTGAAGAAATATCAATGAACTGGCGGTCGAGAGCGAGAGAAAATCTACTCGCCCCAAAATCATTTTACACGACCGATTCCATTTTCTTAATAGTTGGCTTACGTGAATATAGCGCAAATCGATGACGGAAAAAAAAATTAATTAAAATTTTGAACGTATTAAAAAGCATTAATAACAATCAAATTTCATCTTTTCTTAAAATAATAGCATAAATATTTTGATGATAAACTTTGTATTAAGTTTGAGCCTCTTTAAGATCCAAGATATGCTGATTTCCTGTGTTTCACTGACAATTGAGTAGAGGAACATAATCGTAATTTCTTTCTTCTGTTTGACTAGAACCTCAATCTCATAGACAATAAAAAAATATCAAATCTGATTTTCTCAAAGATTTTTTATAAAAAAAATTAATTAATTGAATAATGTTTTTTCGGTGTGTAGTTGAAAGAAGTATGCGTATTTTTTTTTCTTTCTTTGATCATTTTTAATTTTAGAAAGCAATCTGGGTGACCGAGACATTTTCGCTCAACTCTGAAAGTGTTAAGTTAAAGTTTACATTGATCTGGACGATAAAAGCGAGATCAAAGAGTACAATAATGTTATTGTAGGTCATTCTAAGCAACATCTTCAATGATATACCTTTTGGGTTGTAAATGTTGGCTGGGTCTTTCTATATTTTGAACGGACGCGTTTCATTGCTAGATTTTTTATCTAGCGCGGGCGAGTAAAGCAATACAGACTAAATAATTTGTAATCATCTGAGTCGATCGGGTGAGTAAAATATCAAACTCTACATATATATATATATATATATATATATATATATATATATATAAGCAGACTTGCAACGCAAATACGCGTATTAAGAAATTATAATGATAAAAATGGAAATTCAAATATGTTTTCTAATACCATTTTCGTAAATTTTAATATGATTCTGTAATATATATATATATATATGTATATATATATATATATATATATATATATATATATGCGTGTAGTGTGTGTTTGTCAGTGTATGTGTGTAGGCATACATACATATATATATATATGCGTGTGGTGTGCGTTTGTCTGTGTATGTGTGTAGGCATACATATACATACATACATATATATATATATATATATATATAAGAAAAATTAAGACAGACGCGTTATTTCATGGTAAATCGGAAGTTTAGTCCTATTTCAGGCGAGTCATCTTCAGCTTCCGTCTTTATTCAACGAACGATTCTATATGAATGGGATTCACAAAAAACTAACCCGGCGAATAAGAAAATAAAACATAAAATAAAAACATATAAGATGATAAGAATATAACTGTCGCTCCCCTAAAAGAAAATAAGAACAATCCATCCGTTTGTCGAGCCCACAGACATTCCTACAGAAATATTTCATATAGAATCCTTCGTTGAATAAAGACAGAAGCTGAAGATGGCTCGCCTGCAATAGGCCTAAACTTCCGAATTACCATGAAATAACGCGTCTGTCTTAATTCTTCTTATATTTGCTCTTTATGTATTTATATGCATATATGTTTAGAGCTCTCGTAAAGAGTTATCCTACCATTATATGTAAAGGATACTCCTTTGGATTCTTCTATGTCCACAGGGTATGTTATATATATATATATATATATATATATATATATATATATATACTATTTAACTATCGTTTTAATTCAGTGTCACCAATATACGTACGAGCCAGAAGCTGAGTAAACAATTCTGTCGTTTGTTGCTAAGCTACAAGTGATTCTCGACATATTAAATACGGTTGAATAGTTATCGGACAGACCGTTCAAATATCCTGTTGAAAGCAATGCAGACATTTTTTTACTTTGAAAACATTTATAAAAATTATGCCTCTAAATAACTTTTATAATTTCTAACCAAAGAAGAAATGTCTCAACTTGCCTAATTTAATACAAATGATCACTTAAAGCCACCCCAACAGCCCATATCTACATAAGGCGAATACAATCAGAGACGTGTGTATAACTAAACATTCCCCCGTTGCGAAACCCATTAAGTCCAAGGCAGCTCGAGTGGTTCTTCTCTGAGTTTTTTTTTTTTTTTACAGGAGCACATATCAAATATGAATAGTAAAACAACAGCGAGTAGAAAGAAATGAGAAAAGGAAAAATATTAAAAGATATGAAATAAATGAAAAAGGATATAATTCTGTGCTAGAAAAGGCAACCCCCCCAATATTAAAATATATTTGATCAATAAAGAAGCCATAAGAAGTTTGGTAAATTGGTCTGTTTCCAATCGTATGAAAGAATCTCGCAGCCACACGCCAGACAAGACAGTTTTGACTTTTTTTTTGTATTGAAAAATGGAAACGATATTTCCAAATGAATAAACAGCTTTGAAACTTTATTCTGTTCTATTTACCGGATCGCTGTATTTCGGTTTGTCTCTCGAATCATATATTTGCTTTTATTTTTGCTGTAGTTACATTTTATATACTCAAGATTTTCTTACTTTATAAATCTTACATAATATTGTAGAAACAGGAAATAAAAATGGAAGAAGGAGAGATAAAAACGGGAGATAGATATAAGCTGAATGGTATATCATCATACAACAAAAGAAGACACTGACATTATTGCATACATATTATATATATATATATATATATATATATATATATGTGTGTGTGTGTGTGTGTGTGTGTGTGTGTGTGTGTGTGTATTTAGGCGGCATGTTTTCTTTTAGACATCTCATATTAAATAAACTGCAAACATTGTGTCACCTAATTTTTAATAAAATCCGTTCATACTCACGGATAATCTTTCGCGTATTCTAATTAAAAGATATCAGAAATGAGCTGTAACGTTGACAGAAGATTTTTACTATATTATATTTTGATATAAGTAACCCTATTTTCAAATTGCTGGAATTCATTTTTTATTCATTTAAAGATAAGATGTGATTTCTCTAAAATTAGAGAATACAGTTATTTTTATCTGAATATCTAACAGAATTGACTGAGTTTATGTAAAAGAATCATAGACATAGTATTGTCGTGCTACTTTGACAATAGCTAGGTCAAAATTAGATTGAAAGAATTCCTTGCCTTTGCCTAATATATTGGGTAAAGACAGGCAAGCAGTAGAAAGGAAGTAATCTACCCCTCCATTCAGCACCGAAGGTGACCCAGTCGAAATGGATAACTGATATTGTTTTCATTTCGAGCTGGTGAGAATTATACAGTGAGTGAAAATTGAACTCCCGTTGTTGCAAGTACAACTCCGGTTTTGTCCTTTTCCAATAAAACTGAAGAGGAAAATGAAATTTAGAGATTTAAGGTCCGTGATTTGAATAAGACGGTCGAATTGAAATAGGCTTGCTGCTAGAAACAACTGAGCAAACCTAGGTTATTGAAATAACATATATATATATATATATATATATATATATATATATATACACGAGAAATATATATATATATATATATATATATATAAACAACACCCGTGGCGTTGCAGTATTATACTGAATATATACTGCTGACCAGCCATCATCTAAGGCGTTCTTAAAAATATACCTCAGCACTCGCTTGTTAAGATTAACCTAACCAGGTGATAAATGGCAATCCTAAGTTGGCCAGTCTGAGTTTAAAAAACACAGCGTGGGCGGATTTGTTAAGGTTCAGAAATGATTGAGTAAGTCACGCTTTCTTTCATGTTACACACACACACACACACACACACACACACACACACACACACACACACATATATATATATATATATAGTTCAGCTATTTTACTGTTATATATATATATATATATATATATATATATAACACTAAAACAGTTCCTAGCTGAAGTAGCAAAAGGTAGATAAAATTACTTAATGACTAATGAAAACAAATTATATATATATATATAATTGTATTGTACGCATTTTAATACAAATGTGCACTGGTCTACTTTATTATGACTAAAAATTAAGTAATTAAATTAATTAATCATGTCATTAGCATGAGGAGCATTACATAATCAGTTCGCTACAGTTGAGTTTCGATTACGTTCCAGTAATTTCCTTCTTCTTATAACCCAAAATTTAGTAATTAAACTATATATATATATATATATATATATATATATATATATATATATATATATATAGAGAGAGAGAGAGAGAGAGAGAGAGAGAGAAAGTGTTTTTAATACAAATGCTTGGAGAAAAACTTGAATAAATAAATTTGGATGATATAACATATATTTAAGCAAAAAGATACATCAATATGTACATGTACCCACAAAAATCACTTATTTTTACATATAGAGTCACTAAAGACTACTGGTGGCTTTGAGTCTCAATCTCCATTCTAATCAATGAATATGATGCTGTCACATCTTCAGCGGACAGTGCCTCGGGATTTTCTCACAAATTCTGTAATAACTCGACACTGAATTCGTCTGGGATATCCGACTTCCTAGCTAAAACTGAGGTTTAACTAAGTGAAGGTTCACATTACAACCTCGCTGTTCTTTAGCCACATTTCCAAAGCTAGATCCCCATAAAGCGAGTGGAAGCGATGGAATTCCAATTATTGCCCCAAAAAATGTGCCACTGTCTCTTCTCTCCTTTCCAGATTCTACAAATCCTCTCCGCTTCTTGCTTTACTTCCTACCAGAAATTATTTGCTGTACTTCATGAATTTAAGACTATGGAGAACACCTTGCTCCCTACAATGATGGCGCTATCAGCCACTTATCAGTCTTCTACCGATTTTTGCAAAGTCTTTTGGTGTTATTATCAACGCCAAAGTTGTTCAACATCTCACAGGACACAGTCTTTTCCTTGAAAGTATGTTTTCCACACCAGGTCTACTGCTGATATGCTAACGACCATCACTGAGTATATAAATTATGCTCTTGATGAGAACAGCGAAGCTCGAGTTATTACTCTGGATATCTCCAATGTGTTTGACAGTGTCATATATACTGGCTCTACGCAAGATACGGGGTTATCTTATAATTGAATGATTGTTTGATCTAATCCAGTCATTCATTTCAAATTCTATAAATAATTTACTATTGAACGGATATACCTCCCGATACTATCAAAAGAACGCTGGTGTCCCTCAAGGCTCGATTCTAGGTCTTTTGCTTTTTCTAATTTTCAACAACGATCTACCCGATGTAATCAGATCCCAAGTAGGCATCTACTCTGACGATAAAAACATTTACCCCCGCCTTGATCAGAAATCCGCCGAGGCTGACAACGAGAACCTCGTTGCTGAGCATAAAAAAGACTTTCAATGTGTGGTGGACTGGTGTAAGAAATGGATCGTGAAATTTAATGATTCCAAACGAAGCTGTTATCTGGTAACCGCCATAGACAATCGCATCAGCCTCCATTAGAATGGATCAAGCTAGTCTCCTTGAAAGCAAAAACAAAAACTGCGCCTGCTCGGACTAAATCTCTCAACCGACCTCAAGTGGAATGAATATATCAAATCCGTAGCTATTAGCTGTTAGCAATGTCGGTTTACTGTGTAATGGCCGAATGTGTTTCCCATCTGAACCCATCCTGCACACATGAATCTACCATCCGCCCGTATATTAAATAATGATGTCATATCTCGTCGGATTTCCCTTGCTATTCACTTCGGGGTTCTTGATAAAATTCAACGGGGAATCTGCAATGGGATCGATTCCTAGTTGTTAGCTCAGCTGCAGTCATTTTCTCAGCGGCATAATGTGACTACTCTCTGTCTATTTTAGAAAAGATTTCACGGATTCTGTAACGACGAGCTTATCTCCCTGTTGCCGACTCTGTATGAATTTACTCGACATACTTAACTAGCAACTAGGTTTAAACTTTTACAGTGAAACCGATAAATTTGTTTTATCGCACGGCTCGCCTGTGGATTCCTTTTCGTGTATTTTCTTCCGTGAAAGCTACAATCTCAAAGAATTTAAATATAAAGCCAATTGTCATATCCTGTTTCTCTAACTAGCATCCTTTCCATCATATTCTTTTTCTATCCACTCTACTCTCATCAGCTCTGTTCACACAAGTGTTCTCATTCTTCTCTTATACATTCTCTGACACCCCCTTTAACTTGTTTTTCTTTCTCATCACTCGTATTTGATGTAAACACTTGCGCACCAGTGGCAGTAAAAATGCCTTGCTTGGGGTAAAATAATTATAAAAAAAGCACGTAGCATAATTTTGAGACATAACCGTTACCCCGCACACAGTAATCGTTAGAATAATGTAATAGACCTATTTTTAATAAGCCATTATATCTAAATACTCAATCTAAATCAACGCAGAAGGTTTCATGTACGACAGAAACAGATTGTTGCCTCTGCTGTTTGGCCTAAATTACTAATTTTAGATTTATATTTGCATACGTTTTATCCTGTTACCCATAAATAAATCACAACTTAAAACTATATTTCTATCATTATATATATCATCTGTACGATATTAAACAAAATTCAAATTTCACAATAGTCTCTGTTCATTTCAACGATTCAAATTAATTTAATGCCGATCTTAAAAATTATGGAAAATGCAAATATGTGTTTGAGTTTTTGTGTGGTTAAGATAACAGTAATCTTAGCGAAAAGAAAAGGAAAAGAGAAAGTGAAAGAAATGAAAAAAGAAAAACGAAAAGAAGAGACTCAGAAAGAGGAAAAAAAAAGTTTGTCATATTGGCATGCAGAAGGGAACGTGGGCAAAGACGATGCGAAGTCAGGATAGAAATATTATAAAAGAAAAAAGTATAAAGAAGAGAAAATGACTCATATTTTTTTAATGTTTGGTTTCTTTTAAAACTAAAATAAGATTTGAAAATTAATTTACGTTAAAACTTACCTCAGAAATAAAAGGAGAGAGAAAAAAAACGAATCTATTATATAAGCAAATTATATACTTAAATGAGAAGAAAAACAACTATTAAAAAAAGCATATTGAATTAAATTTAAGATATTACTATTACATAATTAATTCACGTAATATAAATAGATTACTAAATGGACTAATAATAGAAATTATTCTAAAAAAAAAATATATATATATATAAATATGTTTATATATATATATATATATATATATATATATATATATAAGAATAAATCTCACCTATAGCCAACGAAACTACCAAGCTTTCACCTAACCGATCGTCAGGTCAAGCCGACTTGCCCTGACGATCCGTTAGGTGAAATCTAGGTAGGTTCGTTGGCTATAGGTGAGATTTGTTCTTATTTGTTTGCTCTCTTTTTGTATCGAGCGCTTTAGCTTAGGGTTTTCGTCTCGGTTTTTTTTCTTTTAACGAGTACTTTGACGTATGTTCAAGTACTTAGTTTGTTTCTTTTTTTATTTCCATTTTTTCACTTCCGCGTTTATACTCGGTGTTTTTTTTCGAGACAGGTTTAAAAATAAAGTAATTATTAATATTATATATATATATATATAAAATCTATCACAAATTATATATCTGTTTATATAGGAAAAATACCTAACTAAATTAATTTAGAAGAATTAAAATTATTCGGAAATAGATTGAAAGTATTTAAATATATTAAATAAAGAGACGTTTACTTTGTTGTTTTACCCCCCCACCACACACACACACTCACACAAAAATTGCATTTTCCATAATATCTAAGGTCACCGATGAAAGGAATTTCAACCCTGGAAATGGCTATAATATCTTGTAAAATTTGCATTATTTTCTATGCATTATATTTATTGGCTCTATAAATAAATTATTCTGATTAATCTGAGTGCTCTGGCCTAAACAGTTTTAATATTTCATTTTCTAACAATCGATATTAATAGGTTCTTTTTGGGGATTTAACCATGAAACAACTTCTTCGATGTAATTATTCTACAAACGAAAGTGTCATTGAGTATAATTTCAAATTTTATTCCAATTATCACTATTAATGTTTGTCAAATGATTTTGCCATTTAGTATTTTTTACGTGTATTTCATCTGTTTGTTCTAAATTTAAATGAAATTGTATTGATGTTGATCTGCTTTTATGTTTTTTCTATAGAGCATTTAAATATGTTTAATAATTTTTTAATAAATATTTGTCAGGTTATTTGTAATTGTTGTTTGGTAGATCGTTTATATGCAACTGGAACTGTTAATAATAACTGTTCAAATAAATGTTAATTTGAAACAACATTCTTCAGAAAGTGCTCAATACAAAGAAGAGCTAATAATATTGATTCAGAAATTATAACATGGATATGTTATAATATCACTACAGAAGTAGCTATTTTGTTTCGACACTTCTTGTGTATTGTCAAGTGCAAAATAGCTACTTTTGTAGTGATATTATGACATATCAATGTCATTATAATTTCTAAATAAATAATATATATATATATATATATATATATATATATATATATATAAGTAAGGAAATATTAATTTAAGACAGTGCTCAATATAAAAGTAGAGCAATGAATATTTAATATGAATTATACTTTAGAATATGTAGAAGCTCCGACCTACTACAAAATTGTACATTTTGTTTCGACATTGAAATAACAATCTCTCATCAGGTAGTTGATAATGATGGTAGTCGTCGTTATTTTTAAAAAGCATATTTAAAAAACTCACTTAATTTTATTTGTTGTAATCTTTTCGTATGAGGTAAGAGGATATTTTTTAAAAAAGGGAAAAGTGGTTAGAAAAGATGAGAAAGCAAAAAAAGAAATCAAATAAAAAAAAACAAAGAAAGAGGAAAGAGAAGGAAACAGGTGAAATAAAAACCAAAGAGGAAAACAAGAGAAATAACCGAAAGGAAAGAGCCAATGGAAACGTCTCAGTGACAGAGGGCGCTCATACTGAGACAGGAAGTAAAATATAAACAGATTCTGTTATCGGTGACGCGACGTCTAGGCTTATTAAAGAGGAAAAGGGAGAATATACAGAGAATGAATAAAGTGTAGGGAAGACATCAAAAGTGACAAAGAAATAGAAAATTCAAACTTTGACCGGATGTGAATTCAGACGTTTGTTACAACTTACAAACTAAATCCTTTGGCAATAAAAAATGTAAAAATCACAGACTCAATCATAGGTTTTATTCAAAAAGCGCAAATTGGAGAACATTTAATAACACAACATGAATACATAAATTCATTAATGCTAATATATATATATTTTTCATTTGTAAACGAGTTCTATTCTTAAATTCAATTTTGAATGAAAGTACAGAAATTATGACAAAGTGTAACTAAACCAAGAAAATATCTATTAGGTTGATACAACAATGGATTAAAACGTTATAATTTCTTGTAATTTTAAAAATTGCACGTTCAAATTTTCCCCTTTACGTGAGCCTTCGAAAAAATCACAGTTACGTTAAAATCAGTTATTGAAAACACCACCTGAAGACAACATTCATCTAGAAACCTCGATCGCGTAATAACTCTTTTACAAAAGAAGAATATTCAAAAGTTCTACAATATAATTGTATTGAACACATTTTTATACAAATGTGTACTGGGTTAATATATATATATATATATATCATCTTCATTAAAAGGATTTAGATATATACAATGAAACTAACGTGTATATCTATCTGCAATTCACTTCAGTCAAAAGTTTGAAATTCTAATTTTTTTGTTGCCGCTTCTAATTTTTCTCCCACATTTTCTTCCATCGATGCATTTTCTCACTTTTTCATTTTTTAGCCCAAACGTCATGTATGTATCTGTCTATATTTTACTTCTTGCCTAAATTTGGGCGCCCTCTCTCTCTCTCACTCTCTGTTCCCTTTCCATTTGCTCCTTCCTATCAGTTCTTTCTCTCTTGTTTTCCATTTTGCTTTTATTTCCTGCGAAATTGTTTAAAGAAGGACGAAGCAGTGATGAGAATGAAGACAGGCCTGGGAGGCCTACAAAAGTGAGGTTTCCTGAGGTGATAGAATCAGTCAAGGACTTCATTCTGTCGAAGACAACGCAAGGCCACAGAGAAGCCCCAACGATGCAGACCATCAACGAGTTGGGCTGGGAAATGCTTTGTCATCCCCCTTACACTCAAGACTTTGCCCTTTCAGACATTCACCTGTTTGGGTCCTTGAAAGCGATCACGAGAGGCACGACATTTGAAAGTAACGATGAAGCCAAAAGTGCTGTGAGCGATTGGCTGAGACATCAGTCCAAAGAATTTTACACTGAGGGAATACTGCAGCTTGCGCACAGATGGGAAAAGTGTGTGACACTGCTGGGAGACTACGTTGAAAAATAAAAGAAAGTAAGCCTCTATCTGTATTAGAAATCCTTATACCGAAAAATTCACATTATTTTTTAATGACCCTCGTATATATATCCCTTTTTAATTATTAATGTAGGCCTATCACGTATATGTTTACTATTCACACACATCTACACACAACCACAAACACAAACATGTATACAACCCCCCCCATATTGGATTTTCATTTTATCGTTCAATATCAATTTAGAATCATATCAGTCATATCCTTCGATCTGATTCAGATAAATATTATAAATTGTTCAAAAACAGACAAATATCACGCAACTAATAGTATGCAAATATAAAATTGCATATACGTTAAATATGAACACTCCCCTGCGCAGTTAAAGGGACACCGCCTCACTAACCTAAGTGCTGTTGATGGGGGTCCAGTTTCCTCGATTTTGAATCTACTGAACTGTATAGAATTTGAATGTTTAGTAAAGGTACTGTTAGGCCCATGGCGTAATAGGTACGTGCATTAGATAACCTGCAGTTGAGTGCCACTAACCCCAAGAGGTTGCGTACTCCAATTTTCAATAATGGGGCTTCCAGACTGATAGCAGTTTCAAAGATTCGTAATTTACTTTAATGTGTTTGTTCTGATAATTCAAGTATACATATCCTTTATCGATAAATAGTTTACTGATTGTCGACAATTTGGGCCTATTGATCGATTACATGAAGAGCAATGAAGATGGTTAAACAGCAGATTAACACACTAAGCTATCGTGCCGGCATTTACTTAAATATTATTTGAGTGGCGTTTTGAGCTTTCTCTCGAAACGTGTCTATGTCAAGAATGATAAGTACATTTCACTTAGAAATATCATGTATATGTGTACAGCTCTCGAGACAACATGGCTTAACATGTTTCTTTTATTTGAGCACTTGTGGAATTAGTGTTATCCCACAACACTAATCCACGTTACTACGCACCTATTACACGTCATGTAAAAATAGATGACGGTACCCTAATAACAGCAAATGTAATAGGAGTGAATCATATAGATAGACGAATGACATTTATTTTTTTTTAATATTAACACGTCAGATACTCTTGCGCAACGAAGGTTAGAAGGGAAGGATTTGCGACATTTTCTTATCTAGATATGGTGATGATATGAAATTACAATGAGGTTTCGTAATTGTCATTAAGACCAGTGTTATTCTGCATAGTTAACTAGATGTTTTCCTCATAGTTTAAAATGAGATTTCTCCAATGACCGCTGATTTTGTGTAACTTTTACTATGCGATATTTGATTCCTCAATGAAATAAATCTTTCTAATTTTCTTAGTGTTGTTAGTTTGCCTTTGAAAAAAACGACTAATAGAAACATTGTAGTTAGACTTGAGTTTGAGTTTGAGTTTTTTAATGGTATATCAACCTCTGTGGTTTATTTAATGCCAAAACGGTAGGGTTTTAAGATATTTTTAATGTTCAATTATAGTGAGAAGTTTGATTTAGTCAGATTTTGATTTTTAATGTTACTTAAAATTTAATTTTAGAAACTGAAATTGTCTTCTAGTTTTGTATTCAAAAATGTATTGCTGGTAATATATTTTTCCTTCAAAAATGTATTATGGAATAATCTTTGTCTTCAAAACTGTATATTTGGTAATATTTTCCTTCAAAATTGTATATTTTTCTATAAAAGCATTTTTATATCTTCATAGTGTTTTGACCCCAGTTTTTTGGGGGGAATTATTTGCCCATGGCTGAGATCCTAACGGGTGCTACCACTATGGATCAAGGTGGACCTTGGAACAACAGTAACAAAAAGTTGGTTCCATGCTCTTTAAACTCTCACAATGAGAGACTATGTTGTCGGATGCTTTTCACGATCATAGCTCAGGACCACTGTAGTTAGAGAGTGTATTAAAGAAACAAAAATGTAGATAGGGGAAACAAAGGATACGAAGTTTAATAAATACACATACATAGAACGGTTAAAAAGAATATTAAATCAACTACTCCTTAATGTTTGACATATTTATATGTAGCAGTCATCAATTGTTAAACCAGTAAGGATATAAAGAAAGTACGCTGTATCTTCTCTACAAAACCTCTCCTTTTAGCCATACTCCTGAATCTTACAGAATATGTCCTTTTTTACTTGTATTTACCTCCTGCTAGCTGGTATATTTTCTTTTCATTTTTCCTACACGTAATTCCGATATCAGTTCCTCTATTGATATGCTAGGCACGATCATTTGAAATGTGTGATACACACCTTTGAATTTCAGTGTCGTCGACCGGAAAACTTATCTTTACAATCTCTCTGTCGTAGATTGTTCATAAATCTTTGTGCAGTCATTTTGATTTTGAACCAAATATTTTACTCTGCCAATTCGAATAAATATCCACTGGGATCTCTCCGTATGATTTCACATCCCATCCTCGTCGCCACTGTTGTATTGTTATGTTTGTTCAAATAAACTGTTCATTAATCCTATTCTAATATGGCTATTTGCCATATTAATAAATAAAAAGAACCCATTTGGCAAGATAGTAGAAAAGAGGAGGAATACACTGATTCGTACTCTATAAAACCTCGTCCTACATCTAAATTTCTCTATTCTACAAATATTTTCATGGCTTCTGCTCAGACAAACTTAATTCACTGGTGCTCCGCCACAAGAATTTACTTGTATAACCAGACGGGCAACAAGGTCTCATCCATTTACTGTTAAATAAACCAACAATTCTACTCTATCAGCTTTTTTTCACTCACTTCCCGCCTGTAGAACTCCCTTCCATATACTTGCTTTTGTGACGTCTATAACGTCTAAAAGGTTTAATGAAATCTCTTGTCCACTTGACTCCAGTTCTTTCTATATCACATTGTCACATTGTATATATTGTTCTTTTTTTCTCTCTACCTTCGAAACTGTCTTTACACTTCTGTTTCCATCCTTCTCTAGCCCGTTCTTGACACCCCCTGTGACTGGTTTGTCTTTCTCTTCACTCTTCTCTTGTCTAAACTTTTACTCTTATGTATCGCCTGTGCATCAGTGGCGGTACCGCCTTGTTTGGGGGTGAAACGATTAAAAAATTTTTGGTTTGAGAAACTTAAAAATAATTTCTGTTAAAAAACAGAATCGAGAATAATGATTTTTATATGAGAAAAACAGTTTGACGGCAACGAAATTATTGTGTTTTGAAACATTTTGGTGGCATTGTTACGATCTTCGTGTTTTAGAAAATGCCTAAGGAAGAATTCATAGAACTAGCACCATGTATATTTATAGAGTTGACATGGTTATTGATAGATTACGTTTTATTGCACCGGAATTGATTTATTATTCATTCTACTCAGTAACAAAGCAGAAGTTTCTCATACAACCTCTTTCATATTATGCGTATTCTTCGTTTAATTCTTAAAGTAATCGTGACAAATAATTGCGGTTGTCATTCCTTAGTATTGTGTAGTGTTTTTAATACCTGAAAGCTCAATTGTGATGAATAACTTGGTTTATTTCTTTACAGAAAATGAGGTAACTTGAATATGATTGGTTTATTTTTCTATTCTCTTTTCCATCTTTTCTCGTGATTATTAAACTGCGTTACTTAAAAATATCTTGAAAATCGACGGAAACAAAACTGAAATTACAGTTAACTATTTATAATTTTTCTGAATGTTCAATCATTGACTTTAATGTCTCCAATAAATTTATCGTTATATTGAATAATATGAAGTTGCTCTTTATATCATTAAATTTAAACATTTCAAAAGAAAAGTTCAGATAGCTAAATGCAAGTGATTAAAATACATTTTATTATTACATAATGGGAAAACTTTTTGGTAAATTTAACCAACTATTTTGGCATATTTTTATTATATAATTTCTCAGATTGACAAAACTTTTACTAATATCAATACTTACAAACCATTGATTCGTCTCTAAAACATCTCTATTCCTCTATCCTTTTGATTTATTTTTCAATAATCTTTGTCTCGAATTAACATAGTAAAAGAGACAAACTCTTTATGTAATAACAGTATTAATAATATAGTTCAAACATAATTTAATCGCTATTTATTTTAAATTTCGCCCTTGCAAGGCGATAATGGCAACATGTCCAAGGTGGTTTTTTCAAGTGAAAGAGAAGTGTAAGACTTTAGTGGGGAGAAACGACAATCAATGAATATGTTTACGGAAGGCACAAGATGCACATTTCGTTAGCATTGAAGAATTTACTGAAAGTAGATGAAACTGTAGTCATGTTTGAAGTGTCAAAAAGGAAACCATTTGAACTAACCTTAAATCAAATTGATTTGATTAAATCTATTCAGTTAGTTAAGTGTTATACATAATACGCGATTAGGCGATCATGTCTCAAAAGAGACATGACTGTCTGATCAGAATATTTTTTTCGCAGTGGGTCGCCATTACGTTCTGCGGTAGACTAGTCGGCATCCAAAGCTATAGAACTGACTATCTTCTGCTATTTAACTTTGAATTCTAACTCAGCAATCAGATTTGTTTTTCCGAGCCGATATCCACTGCACCACAACACAAATTACGTAATGCTTCATTTGAGTTTTGTTTAATACCATATCAACCCCTGTGAGTTATTTAATGCCAAAAAGGTGGGGTCTTAACGTATCTTTTTAATGTTCGGTTATAATGAGAAGATTGATTTTGTGAAATTATGATGAAAATTTATTTCATTTTTTTTTTACTTTAGAAAACTGAAAATGTTTTTTTTAGATTTGTATTCAAAAATGTATTGCTGGTAATAATTTTTTTCCTTCAAAAGCGTGTTTCGGCAATAATTTTTATAAAAATCTATTTTTATGTATATATTTCTATAAAAGTCTATTTTTTATAGTGTTTTAACCCTAGTTTCGGGGTCAAGTATTTGCCCATAGATAGATTTCTAACAGGTACTACCGCTCCGGGTCATGGTGGACCTGGGAACAAGAGAAATTAAGAGGTAGTTCCATGCTCCTCACCACCTTATAATCAGACCCCCTACTGCTGGATGAAGTTTACACAGGTCCGCAGTAATACATTTAAGTCTATCTAGTTTAAATACTAATGTGTTGAGATCAATATAAAATTTTCATGAAAATATTGATAGAAAGGAGTAAGCTAATTCGATATACATTTAGTTCATATTCGGCTGCGTATATATTGATCTATTTTGTTATAGAACGACTTGGATTCTAAGAATTGATTGGTTTTCGTTCTATTTATCTGTTTTTTCATATACATTGCACATCTAAGAGGATAAGAAATTAGACAAGGAGAATAATGAATGTGAAACTCTTAATGACAACACAAGGACGCTTATGAAAGAATCTGCTATACCTTACACTGATAATGAAGAAAGAGAGATTGGGAAACTTAACACTCACATGTTATATTAATAGAGTTAGTTATAGAGCCATCTAAAATATGTGAATGGATGGTGAATCATGATTGAGAGTAATGTTAAACAAGGTGATAATGACCACATAGAATAGAATTTTTGGAGAGCAATCGCCGCTTATGTTCTAAAGGTACGCCTCAGGAAGACGAAGAAAAAGAGAAAACAATATTAATCTCTTAACACTGTTGCTTTAATAATACTTTAAAGATTTTATAAGAATATAATACTTGAGGAAACTATTAGATAATCTGGTTGATGTAGATGTCGTAATTTATACATTTCTTTCTGTGAAAATGAAAAACTATTAGTTTGTTACAAAAATAACATCCGATTTCAGAAGCATATTATTATTCTTGAAAATGTAATTCTTGAAATGTTGAAATTAGTCAAAATACGTGCCTTGGGCATCTGTGCGTCTCTGACATCGATTGACATGATTATTTTATCTGTCAAGTTATTGGGTGTAATGCAACCAAGTCTTCGAAAGCTGATTCCATCACTGGTTTATACTTAAACGGTTTACTATTTAAAAATGTGCTTAAACGTTTGAAAAATTATAATCAGTTGGTGAAAGCTCAGGATAATATGGATGATATGGTAAACACTCCTATTCCAAGTATGTGAGATTCAGCAACGTCATTTTTGCAACATATGGCTGCACATTATTGTGGAGCAGATTTGCACTAATGCTGGTGTTATTTTTTGAGACCTGCATGTACTACAGCAAATTCATTCCAGTAAAAACTATATTAATGCTCTGAAAGACTTCAAGAAAGCCGCAGTGGATAGCACCAATCAACTGCAGACCCACATATAGTTACCATAATCTCTTGCTGATGCAAAGTTGGCTATGGAAATGTTTGGGGGACTCATCACAATGAAGCCATTGACCTGGTAGTTTACGGTTTGCATAAAAGATCCAAATTTAACCACAAGTGATTTTCCGTCAAGAGAAACACATTAATCGAAAATTTTCTGTTTACCAAGAATCTGCAAACAGAGTGAGGCTTTTTCCAGTAGTGACATTAAGCGTCTGAATCATTTCTCTGACACCTTGATATGGATTTGGCTCAAAAGCTTCTTGAAATTCTTTGTCGTTAAGACTGCATGTCTTTCTTCTATCACTTGTACGGAACCTCTCGATCCATCTTCGTACTGTTCGATCATTTGTGGATCTATTTTCCCACACTTTGGAGAGATTTACAGGTTTGTAAGTCACTGAACCCAAGTTTGAAAATATACTAAAAAGATCATGTTTTGCCATGTTCATAATAAAGTGTTTCTTTATTCTTTCTGTTTGAAAATTAAAAAAATATATTAAAGAGCACATGTGAATTATTATATATCCCAAAATCAACCTAATATGTACGTGAACATTATGTTAAAATGGCCTTTTCAAAATACAACACTTCATGCGGTTATTATTTTTATAACAGCATAATAAGTGTAGCCTAACTCTAACATGCGGTCCAATCTAAGCTGTCAGATGAGTTATTGGTATAGAATTCTTTTGTCAAATATACATTTTATGATTAAGAAAAAAAAATGAACAGTGGTTCCTTACTGAAATAATGATAAAGCATTGCACAATATTACGTATAGAATGAACAAAGAATGACAAATATTTCCTTTTCGTTACATGCTTCTTTGAGGTTTTCAATTATCTTTGAATAGAATTCAAGTATCAATATTCTGAGAGAATATATTCACGCATCGAGTATGCATAGTCGTTTGTAGATCAATGGTAATCGGCGTTGACCTTGCATTGGCAAATTGAAAAGAATTGATCGTACTAGTATAACACAGCGGGCATTGCACTTATTTCAACCCACAAGCAGAAGATTGTCAATTATGAAGGAAATACTTTACCAACAAGAGCATCTTTAGCGGAAATAATAAAAGAAACATCCATATCTGAAATGTTTGAGGATTTCACATATGTAGTATCTTTAAAGCATGTGTTTTAAGCTCGTATATTTAAATATGGAATGGTGTAATTTGTGAGCATTTTCAAGTGTCGATATGTTATTAAATATATTTATATTAGCGAATATTGTTAGGCTGTGTACATGATCATATTTTTTGTTTATTTTTTATAATCACTTCACCCCAAGAAAGTCAAAAATGCCATTGGCGCACAAGGTGATACGTTACAGGTGAGTTATGAGAAAGAAGAACCAGTTACGGGGATGTCAGAGAATGAGTAAAAAATGGATCCGAATACACGTGTTAAGAGGACTGCGTGAGAGAAGACTGGAATGGAAGAAGAACATAATACACGTGTTGTCAAAGTGTGGATTTGAGTCAAGTAGATAAGAGATAGCAATTGAATTGGCATTTAAATTCTTGATTGTAGCTGTCAAGAAGCAAGTATACGGAAGGGAATTCCACGGGCGGAAAGTCGAAGTTGCTGTTACATTTTATTCTAAAAAGGTGCAACCAATCCTAGTCGTGTAGCAGTCTAAAGTCTTGCAGAAAGAGCACCACGGTGCTAAGCTCATCGTAGAAGAAGCCTGGAAAGTATTTGTAGAAGAGGCAGAGGGAAGCCACATTACATCGGGGAGAAAGTTACTGGAATTTAGCTACCAGTTCGGGTTCAAGTACATTAGAGATTCTTCGTTGAAGTTTTTTAACAAGCCTGAGATGAATAGCAGAGGTATCTAATCAGATGTGACAGCAAAATTCAATGAACCGGTGCATGTTAGATATATATATATATGTGTAACATGGATTTAAACCAGTAAAAATTTCTGGCCTTACATAAAAAAACTAACGTTCCGAGCGGCAGAAATTTGCGATAGATTTAATGTAGTCATCTCACTTGAGGTCAGCTAAGACATTTAGGCCAAGGATGCGCAGTTTTTTGTTTTCGAGGAGTCTATACTGATCCATTTTGATCAATTCTGATATGGAGTAGGAGCCGTTGTCTATGCTGGTTAAAGGATAGTAGCTTCGTTTTGGAAGCATTAAATTTTTCGAGTCATTATTTACCCCAATCTTCAACAGAGTGCAATTCCTTTTCAAGATCAGCAGCGGTTTGCTTTGTCAGCCTCAGCAGAGTTTTATATTTATATAAGTGGATCTGTTGTTAGCATAAATTGTGATATGATTGCATCAGGGCGATGGTTAATGATAATCGGAATAAGTGTTTGTATGATAGCATTCCCATTCAATACTCTCTTCAAAATGCGATTTTAAAGGAAACATTGGATTAGGTCAAACAATCGTTCAGTTATACAATAGCCATGTAGCTTGCGTAGAAGGCCACCATGCCAAACTCTGTCAAAGGATTTGGAGCTATTTAATGACACAGCTCGAGCATCAACATACTTATCCAGAGCCTGTTATATATATATATATAAAACAAAAATTTCGATTTTTAAATCCGTTGAATAGCCATTTCTACAAAAAATTTTCGCTTCTTCAGCAACCGCGAAAAGGAAATTTTATTTACTCAAATTCAAATGTGCTAAATGTTTAGCACATCGAGAAATCGGCGCCAACCCGGATCACGTTTGACCTCGGTGAAGCCCATTGACTGCACACAATGTTTGACAAGACACCAGTTCTTTCTAATTTGTCGTGTTCTTCATTTATATCTGGTGAAGAGGCGAAAAGCACATTTCCTTTTTTCTTAAGGACTGGCTAGATGCTATCTTTTAACTGGAATTTTGCCGTCATCTCATTACACCGACCAAAGACTACCTTCTAAAAAGTTTTCTTTTAAATCATTTATTCAAATATTTCCCTCGTTTTGTCAGGTTTTCGAGTGTTGGAGATCGCCCCTTTAAACATCATAATGGACACAACTGAGTGTACATATAATCCTGCCTATAGGTAGAACGGCAGTTGTAAGAGAGTTGGTCAGTTGAGAGTTGAAATTGTAATGTGAGTTGGAAGTTAGTGCAGAGTTAGTTGGAGTTGGTTGGATCTAAACTCATTACCCGGACATACTATTTCCCTTCAAGACTGTATATAATTATTTCTATTAATAATATTCCTGACTTGACTAACCCGTGTTCCAATTTGTATATTTAGTTCAATATAATGTAGATTTATATCTCCCTATCTGTTTTATTATTTTGTGCGTTTCCTCACCGGAATCCACAACATCGAGTTTTTGGCAAAATAAATTAATGCTAAATTTCTACATCCAGCGGGTACCTAAGAAATTTTCTGTATTCTTTAAAATTAACATTTTAGATTTAACGTCGTTCCTTCTAAAGTTAGTTTAGTAATAAGTTCCCCTTAAACCTGATTTTCACCCCTAACATGGGCCTGGGTCTTTGTTCTTAACAAGTTTGTTTTCCCCAAAGTTTTTCAAGTGTGGAAATTTATAATTGTTAAATCAGAAGCAGAATCCAATTGTTCTTAATATTTTTATTTGGGATTAGTGCTAGCGCGTATTTTCTAATGTTTAACCGGTTTTGTTCATCGCATTTTGTTACTCTTTTTACTCAGATATTAACATTCTTCCCTCGCTCGAAAATGTGAGTTGTTGTGCCCTATAAGACTATATTCTAGGCACTTATTTTCCGATAATAGCTGTCAGTTTACAAATATTGTGACCTACAACCAGAACACGGGTTAGACAGAAGGTTGTCTTGATTATTTTTGATTGGTTAGATTTGGAGGAAGAATTAATTTATTTTTTCTTTTGCTATCCTTTACTTAT
Source organism: Ascarosepion bandense (assembly GCA_037127315.1). Classification (NCBI taxonomy): domain Eukaryota; kingdom Metazoa; phylum Mollusca; class Cephalopoda; order Sepiida; family Sepiidae; genus Ascarosepion; species Ascarosepion bandense. The sequence goes on from JBBBDQ010000845.1 coordinate 1,286,752, forward strand.
GTGAACTATGCCAGATTTCTCAATATATTTCGAATCTTGGTGTACGCTTACGAATCTCAGACAATTTTCATCTAATTATTGGAGAGTACGGTTTGGCTCATTTTCCAAATTATTCAGAACTCAAGGTTTCATTTCTCTGTCTTTAGCTGAAACGAGTCCCTGAACAAATATCGGACACTTAAAATTATTCACACTCCAGTCTGACAGTTTGAGGTTGTCGCAATCCTTGTTTGCTTATGAATGAGTGAAATTATGGGACTAAATTGTTATGTATGTTGTTTAACTGTTGAAGTGCATGTGACTTTGCTTGTTTTGAGGGTAAAATATAGTTAACATAACTTGTGTGCTCTGTCGTGCCCTGTTTTTGAAGAAAAAGACGAACTTACTTAGAATCTCACCAAACTATATAATCTGAGGCGTATAAATCCAGGAATTTTCTAAAATAAGAGGCGAAAGTTATCTCCTTGCAAGGAGAATATATAAAAAATGTCTATTGCGCCCCAGATCATGTTTTGTGATTGTTTTTTTAATGCAAGACGTTCTCTTTCAGCTTGGTTCTCAAGCCTTTCTTTCTCTTTTTTTAAAATTTAAAGACATTCTTTTTTTCATATCCAGCGGGAGATGCTCTATTTCTTGGCTGCTCAAGTTGTTTCTCTTGCCATTTAAGTTTCTGTCGGTTTTGCTGTTTAAATTGGAGCTTAACAAAATAGAACATAGCGAATTTAAATTCGTTCATGTTTGGTTGTGTTTTTTTAGGATTAATTTGATTAAAAGTAATTTAAATTAAACATTTTTTTTCTTTGAATAAAACATTTAGCAAGCTAAAATATACATTAATTAAGTTGAATAAAAATGAAAAACTTTAATTAATGATTCACTCGTGTTTTTGTTTTCTCTCGAAAAATATGAATTCTCGTAGTTTAGTGGCTCGCGTTCAAGTTTAGTGTCAGTTAGTTACACTTCCATTTTCGTTGGGTTTTCTTTCTGGATTACTATGTACTGTTGAGTAGAACAAAGTTTAATGAAAATAATTTTCGTTTTGTTCAGTTTCTTTTTTTGGATTGCTTAGTAGGTTTGGTAGAATTCATGTGTGCATGTGTACATTACAATAACATCAACTGAAGACATTTTCATAAACACAGACAATATTGCAATACTACCGTGGTTATAAATGCAATGACATTAAACAATATAAGCCAAAACATATAATCTCAAACATGATAGAAATGGAAAAATAATTTCGTACACACCACCGTTTAACCAAATGGTTGGCATTAAGTAAGGCACTAAGTTCTTTAACCTAGTTTAGGAGAACTTTTCCAACTAATAACCTGCTTAGCAAATTGTTAAATAATAATACACTGAATCTTAATTATAACTGCGGTCAGTACTTAGATGAGTGATCGCTTGGAAATACCAGGTGCTGTAAGAGTTTAGTAACGGATATTCGTTGTGGTGCAGTGGATATCGGCTCGGAAAGAGAAATCGGTGAGCCGAGTTCGAATTCCTGTTGAATACCCTGCATTCACTTAAGCACTGGTAACCTTGGGAAAGATATTAATCCGTCACTTCTCTCCAGTTATGGGTTAAATAACAGGGTAGGACTTGGGGACCCTGCTCTTCAAAAAAAATCCTAATGAATATTGGTACTCGAAAAAGAAAAAGTATTACTAGACACAAAACTTACATAAAAACAACAATAAATTGTAGAAAGAAAAAGGTATTATCAGCAATAAAGAAATAAAATTTAGTTGGCAATAAATGACCCGCTGAGGTTGATATGCCATAAAACAAAACAAAACCAACCAACCAACCAACCAACCAACCAACCAACCAACCAACCAACCAACCAACCAACTTAGAACTGCACTGATAACTTGAAAAAATAAAAAAACACTACAAAAAATATTGCTATATTGTTTTACAATATAGCAAGATTAAAAATCAAAACAACCCTACGAAAAATAACGACAATAATAATAATATTTTCAATTGACATAACCAAAACGAACGTCCTCTGCAAAGTAGAGCAAAATGGAAGATATTAACAACAGATAGAATATGTAAATCGTTACATGACAAAATCGTTACAGATAATTAAATTCCCAAAAACTAACTTATTAAATCAATTCAATGAAATTAATATTTACTTCCACCATTAGATAATTCACAATCTAAAATATATATAAAATTATCTCAAACAGTTTACTATTTGCTAAACTCTATAATGTCACCCCTTTTAGTTCAATATATATTTATATGCCTTAAAGCTAAACGTAACTGTTACATTGTTGTGTACGCTTAGTCTTTCTGTTAGCTATGTTTAAAATCAAGGAATTCTGATTTTATAATTAACTTTATGACCTTTCATTAAATGTCCTTCCATTAAAAGTTAATTTTTATTTTCAAAACCTCTTAAGAAAAATATTGTATTTTTTATTGTTTTAATTTCAACCACGTTGCATCTAAAATAATATAATGGCTACATATATTTAAACAACTACTGTTTCCTGTTCATACAATACATTGCTACAATCTAATATCTCAATATTCATTGGTCTAAACCCACATTTATTAAACTGTAATTATTTCTTTTTAATATAAATTATATATATATATATATATATATATATATATATATATGTGTGTGTGTGTGTGACTCAAAACTGCACCACATTTCACTAAACTTGAAATACTTTTCTCTGCAGTATCATATAATTATAACAGTAATAATAACATCATATATTTAATCATCTACACACACGTCTGTTTCGCCGTATAATAGCTTATCAATGCAGATCGCTAAACGTTATGCTTTAAACCGGGATTAAACTTGAATGATTTGCCAACTATCAGAGACCCTAACCTTAAGTTACAGACGCACGACTGTGAAAGGCAGACTTCATCGCGGGTTATTTTCATAAGGTAAACAACAGACAGCAAACGAGAATGTTCAATTCGGCAGTCGGTTCGAGAATGTTCAGTTCGGTATTCGAACAACTTTGTGTAACACCGTAAGTTTTTTTTTTTAATCATTTCACCCCGAGCAAGGCGAAACGCCACCGATGTGCAGGGGGTTACATAAATGTAAAAAGATTAATTAGAAAAGAGTGAGGAGAACAAACTAGTTAGAAAGGAACAATAGAAAGCTGAGAAAGCAGGTGCGATGACAGATACATAGGTGGAGAGAAAGGGAAGGTTATACAGGGGAGGGGAGAGAGCTAGAGAAAGTGGTTAGTAGATGAGTATTAACTTTGCATTTAAATTTCTGGAGGTTGTAGCCGTCAGGAAAGCAAGAATACGGGAGTGAGTTCCACAGGCGGGAAGTGCGAGAGAGGAAGCTGCAGGAGTAGAATTGTCGTCTGCATTTGGCTAACCTGACTGTGAATGGGTGGGACCCAGTTGCCAGTCTGGTTGCACGGGTAAACACCTGTTGAGGAGGCATCAGTGACTTAAGCTCATCCGAGCAGAAGCCATGAAAGTATTTATAGAAGAGACAGAGGGAGGCCACATTTCGACGATGGGAATGTGGCTGCAAAATAGACTTCTTGCCCCAGTTCACCACTGAGTGTAGATCCCGCTCAAGGTCAGCAGCGAGATTATGTCTGTCCGCCACGACAGGTTTCTTACTGGAGCGGGAGTATATTGTAGTGTCATCTGCGTAGATGCCTACTTGGGACTTGATCTCATCTGGGAGGTCGTTGATGAAAATAAGGATGAGCGTCGGGCCCAGGATAGAGCCCTGTGGGACACCAGCATTCATACTGTAGGATGAAGAGGCACGCCCATTCAAAACGACCTTCATTTTGCGGTTATTTAAGAAAGGTTGGATTAGGTCAAGCAGGCGACCGGTAATACCATAACCGCGTAGTTTGTATAGGAGGCCAGGGTGTCAAACCCTGCTGAAAGCCTTGGAGATGTCCAGAGCAACCGGGCGAGCCTCGTCAAACTCATCAAGGGCCTGTAGCATGTACTCCGTTACAGTTGTTAGCAGATCGGCCGTGAACCTGTCAAAGCGGAAACCATATTGCCTGTCGGAGAACAGTTTGTGGGCGGTGAGATGATGAACTATTTCAGTATTGATTATAGCCTCGAATACTTTCCCGAATATCGGTAGAAGACTGATAGGGCGATAGTTGGATGGGTCCGAGTGTTCACCACAATTCTTAAAGACTGGAACGACTGAGGAGAATTGCCAGCATGCAGGAAAGGAAGCAGAATGGCAATGGCGGCTGAGCAGGCCGGAGAGAACCACGGAGAGGAATGAGGTTTTAAGCAATACTTCCTGGTGGGTATGAAGGCATCAATGCCAGCTTTCACCCATGACGAGACCTCAGAGGCACAGTCATCAACTGATAGGTCAAACACTTTTCCCCAAGGGACGTCGCAGAGGAAATCGCGAAAGGTATCCCAGTCAGCTTTTTGGTAGAGGTAGGAGGTTCTATAAGTAGGGGGCTCCTGGGGGGAGTGAGATTGGAAAGAAATACTGAGGGAGACTACAGCGTGGTCGGAGTTGCCGAGAGGGCAAAGCTGCGAGACTTGACAGGCGTCAGGCGCAGACGTGAAACATATATCTAGCAGTGAGGAATGACCCGAGGGAGTGCTTGGGAAGCGAGTGGGGAAGTCCACCACTTGCGTAAGGGATTGGGAAATAGCAAAGTTCATTGCGTGAATGCCCGCCGGATCAGTAACGGCGTTTTCAAGCCACTCAGAGTGATGGGCATTGAGGTCTCCAAATACAAATATGTGGGCGAATGGGTGATAGGACATAGCCTTATCTATGTCGTCGGCAATGCTATCTAGTAGGGAGCAGTCAGGAGAGTAGTGGCTACTATTTATAAAATCTACCTTCTTCTACACACACACACACAAACACACAGAGACACACAATATATATATATATATATATATATATACACTGTGTGTGTCTTTGTGTGCTTGTATATATATATATATATAGTGTATCCAAACAGGAAATTATTTTCTAAACATATATTGTTAAATATAAGAGACAATGAATGTCTATTATGTTTAGGCATCAGCTGTTCTACACATCGTATTTTGGCTTTAACTTCAGTTGAAAATAAAGATACAAATTCACTAAAATTTGGATAATATTTTATTAATTGGTTCTAAGCTTTCGGCTCACATTAGCCATCTTCAGAGGGGTTATAAGGACAGTAACACAGAAACATCCACATTCAGCGAGGATTTTATCTTGTGCTGACATAAATATTTAATAGTATATATATATATATATATATATATATATATATATAATCATCTGCAGACAGATCTGTTTCGCTGAGTGAGCATGTTATTTAATCTAGGTTTCATCCATTTTCTAAACTGAATAATTTACAATGTCTAAAAATGACGTTAATTTCGTTACGTTTATTTAATAAATTTTTATTTTTAAAGGACCTAATAATAAATAGTTTTTCATATAAGCATAATGAACATGGTTCATTTAAGGACTTACATGTCTTAGCTTCTTTTAGGATTTTCCACTTTATTTTGGCTGTTTCTTTTTTGTTTCCTTTACGTACCATTGATATCTCGATAGGGATGTTCTATTTCTGTATTTGCTATTATGAAATGAAGAGGTATGCTGGTAAATTCTCTGCTTTAGAGTGATTTTAGTGCTCCCTATATAGACTTTTATATTGTTTGGGTTTTCACCGACGAATTAGGTAAAAATAAAAATGAAAATAATAATAAAACCAGAAATAGAATAAGTTAGTTGTTCTCTTTTTTTTAATACTTCCCCCCTTTGTATCAGGATAATAAACTTTCCAGCAAATTGATAGATGGAGCGAAAAAATAGCAGTTCGAGGTTCCCTTTTGGAAAAAAATATTGTCTTTAACAAATAGAATAAAGGGAACGGGATTGGTAGTAGAGATATCATATCAAACGTAATAAAACTGAAGGGAAAATGATAAGATCAGATAAATGCGAAGGAAAGCAGACAAGAGAGGAATAGGGTCAAGGAAAAAGAAAAAAAGAGGAGGAAAAAAATTCCTCGGGGTCAAACCCCTAAGTGAATCTCCATTCTGATTAGCCGCACACACACACACACACACACACACACAAAAAAACACCCACATACATTCACAGTAAACCGAAAGTATTTGTCATTTAAATGTAAATCGTCTGCACAACGACACCAACATTGCCTGATGATAAGAATTAATCTCGAAACATAGAAATTTCCATGTAGCAATGAAAAATTTACATAACCATAAATTATATTATATTATATTAAGCTCGATAATACTAATTCATATTGAGCACTCTTTATAATAAAATAAATGCCAGAGCACTCAAAATATAAAAAAACGTTGAGTCCTCGTCACTTGGAATTATATATATATATATATATAAAATGCCTGCCTGCATAAATAAATTTTTATAATCTCAATATATAAAATACTTTTGTAGTAATTTCCTTTATTAGTTGATTCAGAAAATAGAATCATTATATATTTGAAAGTATGATATTATGTTTGCCAATTTTTTGGTAATGTTACATCTTTTAATAGTAGGCCAATAACTTTTGTCGTTCATTCAGAGTAAGTTTGTAGTTGCTTGAAAATCTGTATAAGAGATTTTCAAATCGGAACTGTTTATTTTCGAGAATTGTTGTGCTGTCATGTCAACCTTTACAATTCCTTCCATGTCGATATTATTAGGTTCACCAATATTTTCAGTTACCTCAGTTCGTTTTTCTGGTGTTGATAGAGTTCGCAAAAAATATTACGAATCATAATGTTGGATAGAAAAACATATTTATCCCCGAAATTGTTTATTATATATATACTACCATTATAGCCCGGCGTTGATCGGGTGTAATGAAACTTCAAAACTAATGCATGGTCCTGGTGCTCACATTCTTTGGGCGTTGGCACGAAAGACTAAAAAGTAATAGTTATTTCCAGTTAAAGCGAAACTGTACACTGAAATAAAAATGAATGGATGTAAGTCAAATTTTGATTTCCTGGTATCGATATCAAATAAGTTATTTTCGTCGTAAACTTAATTTTGTAGTCTAAATAAGTCCTCTGAGTAAATGGTATCATGTCTGAGACTAAGAACTACAATTATACCTACTTAGAGCCAAACCCGAAGCAAAAGCTAAAATAAAAGGCCTAAAAAAATACAGACATACAGGCAGATAAAACATCTTGCCTTATATATATATATATATATATATATATATATATATATATATATATATATGTATATATATATATATATATTGTAAGGACTGCAAACTTGAAACTTCTGAATATCGTTTCTTATGTCTTTGTCTATGAGTCTATCAAATTTGATTAAAATCGGACCACTCCTTCTATAACCCGATTTTTCCGATTATCGATTTTCGATAATTATCGGGGGTGCCTCGACACAAAACCTAACTAAGAACACTCGCAGACGCTTATAGTACAACTGTGTAAATTTTCAAGAAAATCGATCCAGCCGTTTCGGACTCTATAGGTAAAAGACACACACACACACACAAAGTTCCATTTATAAATAAATTTAGATTAGATTTATGCTATCAAGATCAATCATTATTGTAAAAATCTTTTCTTCCTGTGAATGCAATGTAGCTATGCGTATGAACTTAATTTATTCTTCACATCTTGTAATATTTCAGAGGTGAGGTGATTTATTTGTATATTCGTGACAAGATGATTTGTAAAAAAGAATTGTTACCTTCACGTTTCTGAGTTCTGTGTCGAATGCGTCAGTTTTGCTTAGTATACGTTAAGCAAAATCAATCTCATTACAATGTCAATCCTTTTCGTAACTTAATGTAAAATCTTCGTAAATTTACTTTCTTTTTGCTAGAAACAAAGAAAATATTCTGCAATATCGGTCCTCGTATATGAAAGTACAATATCCTCACAGATGAAGTAAAGAAATGAATCAATATAAATGGTGTTCTACAGAAGAATGATGAGACTACTATTGACCAAGAATATGAGCAAAGGCGAGTGTTTAAAGAAAATGAAAATAAAAAATATCAGATATATTTCCATTTTCTTTACATCGTTTCGCCCTAAGCAAGGCATTTCACTGCCACTGTTGAGCAGGGAATTTCATAAGAAGTAAGTTATGAGAAAGGGTGACAGGTTACAGGGGGTGTCAGGAAGAGGTTAGGAGAAGGATGAGAATAAGGATGTTAGTAGACGAAGAAAGGAGCATGAGAGAAAGAGAGAGATGATGCAAGTTAGTGAGATAAGTGATGACTATTGACTTTTCATTTGAATTCTTGAAGATTGTAGCTGTCGGGAAAGCATATCAACGGAAGTGAATTCAACAGACGGGAATTGAGAGAAAAGAAGCTATTGAGTAGAATTCGCGTTTACATTTTATTGATTTCAAAATAAAAGGGTGGGACCTAGTTGCTAATCTTGTGACTAGAGCAAAATCCTGTATGGGGGGGTACCAGTGACCTAAGTTCATCGAAGAAGAAGCTGTGAAAATATTCGTAGAAGAGACACAAAGAAGCCACATTGCGCCGGTGATTTAAAATGACTGTATCCGAACTGCTAAGTCGGGATCGATCACATTACAGATTCTCCGTTGGATTTTCTCAAGGACCCCTATGTGGACAGCAGGAGCACCCGGCCAGATATGTCAGCAGTATTCAATGCACGGATGGATGGTAGATTTGTAGATTTTAGGGTATATTATAAGGAAAGAATGTTTTAAAAATAGATACTCACAGGACAGATTGAAAGCAAAAAGAAAGAAGAAACACCGTAAACCTACGTAAAGTTTTTGAGTAACAAAATGACAGAAGAAGTTCTAAAAGAGTTGACAAAAGCATTTATTAAGATCAACATAGGAGAGTAAATTGTGGAGAGGTACGATCGCACACATCAAAAAAAGATACAGCACAGCCTAAAATCTTACGAAAACTTGGAAATGTTTGTTATATGTGACATTAGAACATTGCGGACCCTAGATGTTATGCCAGGATTTGTCATCGGAGGCCACAATCTGAACAACATAAGATACGCAGATGACACAGTGGTGATTGCAGACACGGAAAGGAAACTACAAGACCTCCTGTAGAAGAAGGCTAAAGAGAGTAACAAGAAGGGACTACAAATAAACTGCAAAACAACCGAATGGATGGTCATCAGCAAATTGAGCAGCCCAAAGTTTCAAATACAGGTGGGGGATCTTAAAATCAAGCAGTACAAAAATTTAAATATCTGTTAAGTCTTTTAACCGAAGACGGAAAGTTTGACACAGAGATCCAAATGCGAATTGGCAAGGCGATGAACGCGTTCCAGAAGCTGTGTAAAGTATTAAGACAGGAAACTTTCACCAGAAACAAAGAAGAGAGTACTGGATTGCTAATTGATGTCAGTTCTTCAATATGGCAGTGAATGTTGGACAATATCAACAAAGATGAAGGAGAAAAATTGAAGCAGCTGAAATGTGGTTCTACAGAAGGATGCTGCGGATATTGTGGACCGAGCATGTGAGTAATGACGAGGTGTTGGAAAAAATGGAAACGAAAAGGAAATTAATATCAGGAAGAAAGAACTGATGTTCCCGGGACAAGCAATGAGGAAGGATAGCTTAGAGAACCTGATACTAACAGGAAAGATAGAAGGATAACATATTTGAAGGGTCTGAGCAGGTGGATGACAGAATGTTAAATGTCAGAGTCAGATTAGAACATTATGATTATAAGTGTCGTGATATTCGCGTACGAGTTCGTAATTTAAACCTGTTTGGATAAATTAAATGAATTTTAAATTTCAAGTAGAAACTCGCTCTTAGGATCTTACTTTTTTCTTTTCTAGCTTAACTCATTATTAATCTTGTTTTTTTTGGGGGGGAAAGATTAGCGTTATTCATTCCTTGTTGCGTTACTGAAACTCAGACAGCATTCCGTCATATCAGCTTGAAACAAATGTCTTCGTAGTTAAACAGCGATAAGACTGGTTAGTAGTGTGATCGGTGACTTCTTTGGAATACCAGACGTAGATAAATTCGATGTGTGTGTTTTCTTTTAATAAATAAGGTCTAAGAAGGTAAAATTCAATAGACAAGTTCAAATTTGATTTGGGTTAGCGCAAATACCGTTGAGAAGTTATTAATCCTAATGAATCTTGATACTCGATAAAAGTAAAAAATAATACTAGACACAAAACTTACATAAAAACAACAATAAATTGTAGAAAGAAAAAGGTATTATCAGCAATAAAGAAATAAAATTTAGTTGGCAATAAATGACCCGCCGAGGTTGATATGCCATAAAACAAAACCAACCAACCAACCAACCAACTTATAACTGCACTGATAATTTGAAAAATAAAAAACACAACAAAAAATATTGCTATATTGTTTTACAATATAGCAAGATTAAAAATCAAAACAACCCTACGAAAAATAACGACAATAATAATAATATTTTCAATTGACATAACCAAAACGAACGTCCTCTGCAAAGTAGAGCAAAATGGAAGATATTAACAAAAGATAAAATATGTAAATCGTTACATGACAAAATCGTTACAGATAATTAAATTCCCAAAAACTAACTTATTAAATCAACTCTACGAAATTAATATTTACTTCCACCATTAGATAATTCACAATCTAAAATATATATAAAATTATCTCAAACAGTTTACTATTTTATTAATCCATCTATTCCCTTCACTTTTAGTTTAAATAATATAACAGTTTGTGTTTTATAGCCTTGGTTGGTAACTAATCTACCGCAGGAAGCAATGGCAGCCTATTGCGGGATAATCTTCTGCCCAGTCAGTCATGTCTCTCTCGAGACATGATCGGCCAAAGTGTGTATCACTTAACTGACTAAATATAACAGTTCTTAACATAATTAAAACATCTACTGAGCAAAAAGTGGGGGATCGGTTTTCTAATGTTATGAAAAAATAAACTGATCCCCCACTAATTATACTTAATATAATAATATAATAAAATCTATCTTTTCTCTATTCAGTTATGGGATAAATGGCAAGACAGATTGGGTCCTATAGACTTGGCTGGCAATAAATCTACCGCAGGAAGTAATTGCAACCTCTGCGGTATAATCTTCTGCCCAGTCTGCCATGTCTTTTTAGAAACATGATCGCCAAAGCGTGTATCACGTACGTTATGATCGTTTATGCGCAGGCAACCATCAGAACGGCCTAAACCCACCTCTTCCCCTCAACGATGGATTAATCAATAAGACTTGTATAGGTAAATCATCATTATTTACAAAATATTCTTACAATCTAAAAATATTTCTGGCTTTAAATAATCTACAGATAGTTCATAAGTATTAAATCAATAACAATTGTCAACATGATTTTTGGTTCCGAGAAACAAAACTTATTTTTTAGCAAATTTGATGATGCTGATTTCGAAAATGACCTTAGATTTTCATGGGTAGCTACCGTTTTTGCGACGCTGAAATGGCTCATTTTTTGAAAAAAAAAATGTCAATTGAGGATCTTGGCTGATCTCAACAAGTCAAACTCTCACGTGACTCTCTTTATCAATTCTCCCACACTCACTTTTTACCTGTCCCTCTTCATCTTCGCTCTATATTTATGAAGTCTTTCGCTCTCCTCATATGTAGCCCCGTGCGCACCATTGACATTTCTGCTTTGCTAGTGGTGAAGCGGTTATCCAAAACAAATAAAGGCCGTAGAAATCTACCAGTATTCAGGTTGCCCAAGCGATTTATGTCAACCACCTAAAGTAAACTTTTTATTAGAAAAAATGTTATTGGTTTAAATTTTAAAAATTGAATTATTAAAATTTACCTGCTTTTCACCAAAACCCAAATAAACTGAAAAACCTTATTTGTATTGCCCGGTTCACACTCCACTCACGCCTATTGAACAGGTGAAAAGGCTCATCCCTTGTTCCCTGTTTCAGATATGGCTTCTTTCCGGGCTTTCTTTTCCAATCTTTTTACACTTTTCTTTTTTCTTTTTTTTCAATTGCAGTAGATAGACTGAACTATCGCCGGGTTCACACTCTACACTCATCTATTGAACAGGTGAAGAGGCTCATCCCTTGTTCCTGTTTAGAATGTGATTTCCGGCTTTCTCTTTTCCAATCTTTTTTTACTCTTACGTAGCTCCCTGCGCATCAGTGTAGTTACCGCCTTGCTCGGGGTGATATGATTAAAAAGAAAACATACACTTTATTAGTAATATGCTTATATAGGTATTAATGTTCATTTTTACATACCCATCTACATATATTTTCAGATTATTTCGGCGATATGAGTTATAAGCAAAAACAACGATTTCGTCAGTTTGTTAATACGATACTCGGGACAATTTGACAAAAGAATAGTGGCTGACTACTTCTTGATTGTCAAAAGGCTTAAACAAAATTGAACATGACAGACAATCATGAAAGAGAAAAATTTTACCAGAGTTCTTATGTTCGCGAATTTGTTTCTGCTGATAGTTTATTAAATAATTGGATAAAATACTTGTTAACCATGGCATCTTCACTCCTGTTATTTTTAAAGTTTTAGGTTCTGATTGTTCTTTACAGAAAATAATATTTCTCAATAACCAGACCAATGTTTGTTTGTTTAAATATGAATTGAGAGATGTTTACGATTTTAATTTGAAAAATATTGCCATCGGTAAAAAGGATATATAGAGAAAAGATGAACAAATATTTCTTACAAAAATGACGCATTTCTTCACAGCTAAAAACAGTAGCTAAACAAAGAAAGTATGGTTTATTTTTCAGATTCAACAACTTCATATTAGCTAAAATAGATGTTTGGCGTCTCAACACAATTTCATTTTTTTTTTGTTGACTTGCGTAATTAATCAAATCTACCACTCTAACCAATGAGAAAATAATGAAAATATAATAAATAACTTAATACGTCTAATATCGAATGTAAACAAATTTGGTACAGAAATTAATTTTATTGGTGGAGCTATATTCTATTCGATACAATACTAATTTGATTACGCAAGAATATACGAATATGTTATCTAAATTCTTGTTCATGTGACAAATTTATTTTTCAAAATGAATTGTGACTTTGGGTTTGGAAAGATACAAAACATAACTCGACTTGTGATAATAGTATAGACAACAAGACAAATTATTACATTAGAATTATCTAAATCTCCTGGAAATTTAGCCAGGATTAATTATCATGAATGGATCAGTCTATTCAAAATAGTTAGGAGGGTAACTGACTCGTACCACAACGTAACTAAAATGCATTATTTAATCTAAATCAAATATCAAACAACATTGTAAATTCAGTTAAATTTATGAGGCAAATGGAGCAGTTGTAACACAAAACTGGCTGCGTCCAGTTAACCTCCCTGACATTTGGCGTCGTCCACCCACGTTGTGTTGTTAATCTCTGATTGTCCAAATCAGAACCGCTTATTATCACTTGAGGATGCTGGTCTAGACGTGAGGAGTTTTTTTATATGACTAAAACTATATTCAAGACCGCAATGACACGGTGTATATTTACATATATATTTATATATATATCGAATAATTACAAAAATGTAAGCAAGCCAAAATAAGAGACGAAAAATAAATATCAGTTGGCTAGTATTTCAGTAGCACGATAATATTCGTGTTGGATTTCTATCGTTTATTCAACTTCCAGTTGTTTGAATTTGCAATATTTCTTCATTTTGTTTGTAGCAGAAGGTAAGTTTTCAGGCCGACCCTAATTCAAATCTCTTCCCAAACTCTTTCTGCAAGACCCGGATGTTACAAGCCCAAAATAAAAAACAATTGTATTTAAACATTTCGACTACAAATGTATGAGGAGAAAATACACACTCTCTATTTGTCTACCTGCTTTTATCAACTGTCCTGGTAATTCAGTACACAGGATATTATTAATGCCATATTTCGACCTAGAATCACACATCTGTAAAAATCCTTGGCATATGTTGTGACTGGGAATCACTTTTGATATATTCGCTTAAAAATTATTTCGTACTCACTAGACTTCGCACCTGGAATTTTTACATGTTAACATATTGGCTACTTTTCCCGACAAAGATATTTATATTCTCCAATTTTAGAGAAATATCTTCTTATCTTGAAAATCACGTAAAATTAACACCAGCCATCTGAAATTAGGGTTATACAATGAGTTTCTGCTACTTTCTTATATCAAAGTATAATGTGATGATGGTTTATTCGATTGTGGGGATTTAGTAAGAAAACTATCTCCCTAAATATGGTATATTTTTAGTACAATTATTGTGCGCCTCTTCTAGAGTACGTATCTACTGAAAAGAATCGAATGGCATGTCCTAAATCTTTTATGTTTGTTTCGAATGGCTGTGTTGATTAATTGTACAGAATTCTATCAATCTGTCTAATACAAGAAATGGAATGTTAAACGAGATGTTCCCTGGGGTTCTTGTGATATTTTAATGCTGAATAAAAGACGATACCCTTTCAAAGACGCCAACTTTTTTATCAGTGTCTGAAATCAAGGATGCAACAAAGGATTAACATACAAGAAAAAGAAGGCCAAAAAACTTGAGCATCAAAAATTTTATCAAGAATATAAATCTAAAAGAATGTTTTGAACATTTTGAAACGTATTGTTGTTTTGTTCATTTTAGTCTAGCTCTTACTTGGAAAATCAACTGTTGTGATTTAGAAATAAGTAATCCTGATATATTTTTTCATGTGTAAACTTTGTGGAAAATCAGACGTATTATTTCACTTTTGACTATGAAAGACATGTCCGGCTTTGCATTGATGTCTTATTTTTTTCTGTTGTAATTTAATTTTTAATTCATCAGTGGTTTTGCTGAAATAGAAATTCCCAAAGGAGACACATCCGTTGAAAGGTTCCTAATTTAGTTCATTCTTATTCTGATCATTGCACTCATCTTAAATGTTTCAATCACTGATTTTTTTCGGTCCGTAGAGATGCAAGGAACGTAAAATTTGCAGTAAAAATACACATAAAAAAACAACAAATGCGATCAGAAACAAAATATTTAGCTTTTCTGTGATATCTAATGAAGAAGGTCAGCTTTGTAAATTTGACACCAAGAACATAGTGAAGGACAGAGCAGTAAAAATTAATCTATCTAATAAACTTTATTAAATAAATGGCAAAACAATAATTGAGAATGAATACAGGCAGGAGGCGTTGCTTAGAATTACAAATGAAATATGAAAGATATGGAGAGCCACAATCGTCCATTTCTTGGATGATATAAAACAAAGAAAAGAAGTAGTAAAGAGATTTGTTGTTAACGTTTTAAAAACTGGATTACATAAGAAAACCGTTTCTTATTTGAAATAATGTAAACATAACACATTAGATGAATAAGTATGATTCTTCCACTATGGGTGGAAATGTCGTAATGAAATGTACCATACTCCCTATCGCCTAATGTGGAGTGACTATATTTGAAGCCATATATAGTTGTTTTTTTGTTTGTTTTGTTTTTATAAGCGTTTCACTCCGAGCAAGTCATGTCATTGCCACTACTGCGCAGGGGGCTACATAGAGTGGAGAAAGGATGATTAAATATAGGAAATGTCAGAGGGTGGGTGATAGGCGGGTAGGGATACCGAGAATGGTTAAATATAGGAAATGTCAGAGGGTGGGTGATAGGCGGGTAAGGATACCGAGAATGAGGGTTGGGTAGATGAGAGTGTTCTGAGAATAATTGGGAGTTAGTATGATAGGAGGTGTCTATTGACCCTACTTTTAAACACCTGGAGATTGTAGCTGTCGGGAAAGCAGACTTGTGGAAAGGAGTTCCACAGGCGGGAAGCGCGAGAAAAGAAGCTGTTGGAGTAGAATTTACGGTTACATCTGTATCCTTTTTCGTGTCATCTAGGAATGAAATTAAGGTGGTGCAGCAAGTGCTTGAAAGTTATGATAATGTGCCAGGGGCTAAATATAACTGAGACACGTATTCCGGCATGCGGTTAAGTGCCTGGAAAAGCGTTGCTTTCCCGGGGTACCTTAGTTGGCCTGGCCGCATTCTTGGAATGTGATTCGGGCCGGATGTCCAGCTGAAATTGAACTAGTCGGAGGTACTAGATAAGGTCGACGCACCGTTCCATGCTTGGCTTCAACGTCGGTCGTCCGAGAAAAGGAAGGCTGAGGCGTGTATTACCTAAAGTCTCCTCCAGTTTCACGACATAGGCCCCGAAATCAATCGCAATTCTTACTCGAGTATCAAAGTGCCTTGCGAGCCATTCCTCAGTCCATTGATCTTTCTTGGCCTCAGAGGCACTTGTATCGTTTATTTGTGGACGGTGTCGCAACGATGGACTCTTCACGACAGCGACTCTGCTTGTCGGCAACTGAGTCATGCTCGATTTGGTCTTGGATGCCAGCGGCGAATTACCTCAGCAAACCTGAATTTTACACTTACCTGACGATTGATTCAGAATTTGCAATCTCTCATTGACAGAAATTTTAAATGGGGCGAAAACTGTAATCGTTGTGACCTTAGTTTAGAAAAAACGGCTGCGCAAGCCTTCTACCAATGTCATCAGGTGCGCCCTTCTTGGGACCGTGTCGGCGAGTTGACACCTCGTATCACTCCCGTTTTGGCTGTGCCCATCAATTTCGCGAACGTGTGAGATAATGTGCCATGTCCGTATTCAGGGATGAAACGGATGGTATTTCTGACGTTGTTGGCCGTAGCTCGAATGTTGATCTAGACGAGGCAGGAAAAAAAGAATCTTGCGATATGAGCGTTATTATTATCATCATCGGATTAGATTTTTGAGCACCAGCTCAAGATGAAAATCAGATCTGATAGAAAGTTTTGATGTCGACAAATTTCAGTGAAAGATGTGTAAATGTAGCAAGTCTGATTCGCGTGAATTGGGACAGTCTTGATTTGCTTTTTGTAGCTCCTTATAGCACAACGGTCGGTTTTCTGCAAACCCTCCCCTAGTTAAGTTAGATCTTTTTGTGTACCTAGTTAAAATGAAGGTATGTATTTTTAGCCTGTTCCTGGCATTTTCTTTTGTTATGATCCATGACGAGATTCCAACCTCCCTACTTTCTTTTAGACCCCTTTTTTTATTATGACTGTCTTTGATTTTCCCATTCCGTTATTTATTTTCATCTTAAACATTCATTTAGCGAGTGTGCTAATTGATTCCGCCGTTGGGCAGAATACAATAGGAAATCTGAATTTCTGTGGGGTGGACGGGTATTACTAAAATTTGTTTATATTATGTTGATGATTTTGTTATATTTCAGTTTATTTCGTGCGTATTCATCTATTTACCTTTTTATTTTCATATCATTAAATCTTTTAAATATATTTTGTATTATTGTACATAGAATCAAATTTTTATCTCATGGGTTTAGCTTCCCCTTTTTTCAGGTGCCCCTGTAAATATGTGATATTGTGTTGTGTAAAGAATTGGGTGGTGATATATGGATTCTTCTGGTGAATGAAAAAGTTGTAATGAATGATTAGGTCGTAAAAGTGATTAGTTACGTATAAGATAGTAAAAGATTACCAACCTCATCCCTTCTCCCTTTCTATCTCGAGCCACATTTACTATAAAACAGTAATAAATATATATTTTGGCAACGAGGCTTGCTTATAGACTGGGCGATCGGTCTTGTTCGCCTCTCTGCGTTTGAGCAGAGATATACCAAAGTAGGGCTTCGACGATGTTTAGAGTGTCGCTTGGGTTCATAAAACAAGAGCCTCGAAAATCTCACATAAATAGCCCTTGTGTCACATCTGACTTAGTGGGAAGGCGACAAATACGTTTGCTTCGGCAACGAGGCTTTCTCACTCTCTAATCAATCAGACTTGAGAAAACAATCGTGTTCACCGCTCTGCGTCCGAGCAGAGAGGGACTCAACCGAGGCTCCGCTGAAACATAGAGACTCGCTTGGGTTTATAAAAAAAGAGCCAACTCAGCATTACTCAGTGTCTACGGCATATTTTTGGCCGAGAGTAATGGCTCCGAAGCCCACATAAACAAACCTTGTATCACACCTACTTTAGTAGGAAGTGGGCAAATACACCTGCTTTGGAAACGAGGCTTGCTTGAAGACTGAACAATCTGTGCAGTGCAAGCATTCTTGATCATCTCTATTCATCCGAGCAGAGAAGGACCCAAGCGGGGGTCCCCCGAAGGGTGTAGTTTCGATTGGGTTCATAAAACAAGGGTTCAACCCAGTCTTGAACTGCGTCGACGGGATATATCTGGCCGAGCCTAAAGGCTTGAAATCCCACATAAATCGACATTGTGTCACACCTGCCTTAGTAGAAACGTGGCAATTACCCTAGCCTCAGCAACGACGCTTGCTCACGGTCTGAGCTATCAGTCCTGAGCACGCACTGTTAACCGCTCTGCATCTGAGTGAAGATGGACCGAATCGAGGCTCCACCAAAATGTAGATTCTCACATTTAAAAAACAAGAGCCCGACCCAGACTTAAGCTTGCTCTAAGGGATATTTTTGGCTGAGTTTAAGTTCTCTAAGTTCCAACATATGTTGGCAACGAGGCTTGCTTATGAACAGAGGAAACATTCTTGTTTACCTCTCGGCGTACGAGCAAAGATAGTGCTACGCGTGGCACCGCCGAAGGGTGGATTCTCGCTTTGAGAAGTTTTGAGTCTACGGGATATCTTTCACTGAGCTTAATGTCTCAGATTTATCACATAAATCGAACTTGTGTGTCTCCTAACTTGGTGGGAAAGTAGCCAATAAATTTTCTTCGGGAACGAGACATGTATATAGATTGAGCGACCAGTCCTGAGTAAGCACTCTTGTTCAACTTTCTGTGTCTGAGCGGAGAGAGGCCCAAACGAGGCCCAAGTGTAGAGCCTCGTTTGAGTTTCAAAATAAGAGTCCGACCCAGCAAAAGCTGAGTATATGGGATAATTTTGCCTGACCATAAGGGCATGGAATTCCCACACAATTTGGTCTTGTGTCACGTCCGCCTTGTTGGGAAGGTAATAAATACTCTTGCTTCGAAAATTACTAGCGTGGCAGCAGATACCCTGTCTTGCCTTAATGTATTCTCTTTACAATAAAACTCTCTTCTTTTATCTACGCACGTGTTTCTGTTCTTTCACTTGAGTACCACCTTGCTGTTTGTAATCTCTTTAGGGTTTACAATATATTGTGTCCATTTAGAACGTGAGCAATAATGACATTCTATAATTTCCTTTTATTTTCAAATTTTGTAAATATATCTTTCACCCTAATCCCTCTGGTGTCAAACGTTTTCACAAGCACGTTAGCTTTTAAACTATTCTATCCTGCCCTATTTACATACAATATATGAACCAGGCTTGCCTCCCAGAGAGTAAAACACTACGCCTTCTTGGTCTCACACTTTCAGCGGACCTCAAGTGAAATGACTATATCGAATCCATTGATAAATCCGCTGCTATGAAAGTCAGTTTTCTGTGTAGGGCACGGAGGTTTTTTCCGTCTGAATCTATCCTGCACATTTATAAATCTAC
Organism: Ascarosepion bandense; assembly: GCA_037127315.1. NCBI lineage: Eukaryota > Metazoa > Mollusca > Cephalopoda > Sepiida > Sepiidae > Ascarosepion > Ascarosepion bandense. Next base: position 1,306,248 of record JBBBDQ010000845.1, read on the forward strand.
CATCCGCCCGTATATTGAATAATGTTGCCATATCTGGTCGGGTGCCACTGCTATTCTCCTTGGGCTTCTCGACAAGGTACAGCGGAGGATCTGTAATGTGATCGATACTGACTTGGCAGACCGCCTGCAGTCTCTCTCTCACCGGCGCGACGTGGCTTCCCTGTGTCTCTTCAATAAATACTTTCATGGCTTCTGCTCCGATGAACTTTGATTACTGGCGCCCTCTAGGTTCGAATTTGCGCGAGATACTAGATTAGCAACTAGATCCCACCCTTTTACAGTGAAACCGATGAAATGCAACCGCAACTTCTACTCCAACAGTTTCTTTTCTCGTACTTCCCGACTGTGGAATTCCCTTCCACATGACTGCATCCCCGACGGCTACAATCACCCAATCGTTTCACCCCAAACAGCCTTGTTTGGGGTGAAACGATTAAAAAAATATCCTGTGTGTTACAAAATTTTTAACTCCTTTTTCTTTATTATAACTTCCATAAATCTAAGCTATTTTTTCTGCTCTTATTTGTCAATCTCATTTTTGCTTCAGTTTTATTTAAAACTTTGTCATTGAACACATATTCAGCCAATGATATTCTGTAGAACTAAATTCATGATATCTCGTTTCTTTTGTATCTGTAAAATGATTGTTTATTAGCCACTGTCATATGGGAGGGCTGATACTATAGAAGAGTTAATTACATATTTCATTTGTTCAAACGAAAATTTCTTCTTTCTTTAAAATTCTCTGAGGCCAGGGAAAGCTTATTCCGCTATCTAAAGAACTTTTCGTATTTCGGTATCTTTTTTTTCGCCATCCCCTCAGATAATTCCTAGATATTTAAAATTTTGTACTAGGTTCATTTTTACATCTCCAGTTTGTAATTTACATGTTGTGCTTTTAATTATGATAGAAACCGGACAGTCTTTCCTTTTAGCATTGGCTTTTTAATCCTTTCTTCTCGCTTTCCTTAACCAATTGCTCTAAGATTTCGTTTAGTTTTATGTCTGTATCTACTATCATCACAGTTTCATCTGCATATCTGGTGTAGTTAATAGTCTTACAGCCGATAATTAACTCTTGTAGGATAATAAATTATCTGAGAATCACTTTATTATAAAGGTTGAATAGGCCAGTGAGAATAAACATCCTTGTCTTAAAAGCATTTCCAATTTTATATATTTAGCAAATTTCAACCAGTATCAATTCTAGATTATTCTAATCAGTTACTTAAATACCGTACGTGCTACAAGCTTGGGTGATCATGTCTCAAAATAGACATGAATTACACAGCGGCTTGGCATTACTTTATGCGGCAGAGTGATTTTCAACCAATGCTGTAGAACAAAATTATATTGCTATTTAATCCATAAGTAGAGGGTGAAGCTGCGGATTAATACATTTCCCAAAGATATTTGAGAGAAAGTGAATGCAATGTATTAAACTAGAGTTACAACTAGACTCTCCAAATTCTTCTTCCAAGCTGATATCTATTGTACCAAAAGACACATCCTTCCAAAATATATCGAATTTAACTAACACCTCCAAACGTGACTTATATTATCAAACGCTTTTTTTTAATGTCTAACACCCTTGTCTTTGTCGATTCAGGTTAAACTATATAAGTGAAACAGTTTTTCTTTTGAAGTTTTAGGTAAAATGTGAACATTATTTTGTGATTTAATATTCTTTCTGTTGCAGCTGGTGGCTTTGATTTGGGCACATTTTTTCATAGTAGGTCTCATTATTCTATGAAGTATGTATTGAGTTAAACAGACCTTTATACATTGTATGATTATTTAAAATTTTGTATTTTGCTGACTTCATCCTAAGTTAATGTCATAAGAAATTATTAAAATTCAATTCTTCCAAAACGAAGCTGCTGTCAATTAACCATCACAGACGACCGCACCTCCCTCCCATTAGCATGGAACAGGCTTGCCTCCCAGAGAGTAAAACACTACGCCTGCTTGGCCTGACACTCTCACCGGACCTCAAGTGGAATGGCTACGTCGAATCCATTGCTAAATCCGCTGCCATGAAAGTTGGCTCTCTGTGGAGGGCCCGGAAATTATTTCCGCCTGAAACTATCCTGCACTTATACAAATCTACAATCCGCCCGTGTTTTGAATACTGTTGCCACATCGGGTCGGGTGCGACTACTATTCTCCTCGGGCTTCTTGACAAAATACAGCGAAGACTCTGTAATGTGATTGATACCGACTTGGCTGACCGCCTGCAGTCACTCTCTCACCGGCGTGACGTGGCTTCTCTGTGCCTCTTCTATAAATACTTTCTTGGCTTCTGCTCTGATGAACTTAAATCACTGGTGTCCCCTAGGTGTGAGTTCGCACGAAATACTAGATTGGCAACTAGGTCCCACCCTTTTACAGTGAAACCGATGAAATATAAACGCAATTTCTACTCCAACAGCTTCTTTTCTCGCACTTCCCGCCTGTGGAATTCCCTTTCGCATGCTTGCTCCCCCGACGGCTATAACCTCCAGAAGTTTAAATGTAAGATCAATAGACACACCCTAACACACTAACCCTCCCATTCTCCCCAACTCTCCCCCTATGTACATCCTAACTCGTCTATCGCCCTGTGTAACCCCTACGCTATAGTGGCAGTGGAATGCCTTGCTTGGGGTTACATGATAAAAAAAAAAACAATTGCTAGCCCTTAACATATCCCAAACATTCCAGGGGTTTATTTGCTTTAACATATGTGTGGCAGTTTCAAGCATTTATACATGGCGAAACGGATGTTATAACGAATTCTGTGTAAAGTTCGGGGATAACGACATAAAATGTATTTAAGACAAAAGAAGAAATTGCAAAATAAGTTTGTGAAACTCATCAGAAAGAAGTGTTGTAGTCTGATTATGTGATAGATTTATCGAGAATAATCTGGTCCGGTAATTAATAACAATTAAAGTAATGGTCCAAATCTGCTAGATATTAAATTTTCAGAAAATTTGATACTTTTTGGATTCCACGTTAGAGAGTAAAATGAAGTTGTTTTTAAAAATATATTTTAAAGAATATTCTTGAAAAAATTAAACAATTCTTGTAGTCTGATTATGTCAGAGATTTATCGAGAATAATCGGTTCCAGTAATTATCAACATTTAAATTAATAATCCAAATCTGCTAGATATGGAATTTGCAAGAAAAGTTGTTTTTTGTGGGATTCCACGTTAGAGAGTAAAATAAAGAATTTAAAAAAAAATTATTTTAAAGAATATTCTTGTGAATAATTAAATATTTATAACGATTTATTAACCATAATTATCATTTTAATGCAAAGGCTGTTCAGAGTCAGAATGTGGATAACCAGTGTGTGTAAAATCCTGTAGGAGGAAAGAATGCTGAGGTACTTTTCTGACGAAAAGAATTTAATCCACGACGAGACAAGCAACAGTCAGAACGACAGGTGGATCTGCAAAGACATCGAAGAAGTTTCCGTTGTGAAGCATATAAAGTTTCCCTACTCCGTCATGGTCATTGGCGTCATCTCCAACGTCGGGGACATCATGCCTCCGTTCTTTTTTCAAAATGATCAAGATTCACCGCTGTGAACTACGGGAGTTGCTGATGAGCTTGGTGAGGCCCTGGAAAGACGAGATCGCCGCTGGACGCCCCTACTTCCTTCAGCAGGACTCGGCTCCTGCGCACAAGGCCAAGATGAGCCAGGTGTGGCTGCTTAAAAAAGTTCCTCACCACTGGTCGCCGGATTTGTGGCCGAACTGCTCACCCGACTGCAACCCCCCTTGATTATTTCTTCTGGAGGCGTGATTGAGGTCAAGACCAAAAAGCACGCCCACAACACGGTCGACTCTCTGAAAGCTGACATCGTGGAGGTGTTCACAGACAAAGGATATGGTCACTAAAGTGTGGGACTCCTTTCACGCCGGCCTTGAGATGGTCGTCGCCACCGCCGTCGGTTACTTTGAAAAATAATGTAGTATGTAACTCTAACTGTTGGTAAATAAACTATCGGGTATATACAATGGGCATATACAACTTTTGTTTTTATTGCCTATTTTGTTTACTATTAGTCGAGTGTCGCCCTTTGCTGCAACACATAATATATATATATATATATATATATATATATATATATATATACTATTTGAAAATCAAGGAATTCATTAACAGTCTCAATGGTCTTTTCGTCATTTTCTCCATCAGGAAAAAAATCGTTAGAAGATAAATTAAACGAAAATTAATTTCCGCATGAGATGCTGGACAAAATAACCATTGGGGCTGTTAATAAATTCCTTGTTTTTAAAATATTATAGATATCTTATAATTCTAAACATGTGTGCATATATATATATATATATATATATATGCTGACGAACATTATTAATATAAATTTCATATATTTGTTTTAAGTTATTAAATAAAAGCCAAACTTTTAAAATTAGTATGAAGTCCCGCATCAGTAAGAAACCTGGCGTGGCGGACAGACATAATCTCGCTGCTGACCTTGAACGCGATCTACACTCTGTGGTGAATTGGGGCAAGAAGTTGCTTGTCAATTTCAATGCGTCTAAGATCAAGCTGTTGTATGTCAACCATCACAGACAATCTCTCCTGCCTCCCATAAGTATGGACCAAGCGATTCTCCCTCAGAGCAATACACTGCACCTTCTCAGCCTTACCCTCTCTTCTGATCTCAAATGGAACCGCTACATCGAACCCATAGCTAAATCCACTGCTAAGAAGGTCAGGTCACTGTATCGACCCAGGATGTTTTTTCCGCCTGAATCCACCCTGCATATATACAAGTCTACCATTTGACCGTGCATGGAGTACTGCTGCCATTTATGGTCAGGCGCCCCTGCCGTTCACCTCAGTGTTCTCGACAGGCTCCAAAGGAGAGTCAGTAACGTGATAGGTGCTGACCTGGCGGCTTGAATACAGCCACTTCCCCACAGACGAAATGTGGCCTCCCTTTGTCAGTTCTATAAATACTGTCATGGCTTCTGCTCAGACGAACTCAAGTCACTGGTATCTCCTCAAAATGTGTTTACTCGTGCAACCAGATTGGCAGCTGGGTCCCAGCCATTCACAGTTAGGTTAGCCAAATGCAGACGAAAATTCTACTCCTGCAGTTTCTTCTCTCGCACCTCCCGCCTGTGGAACTCGCTCCCATATTCTTTCTTTCCTGACGGCTACAACCTCCAGGAATTTAAATGCAAAGTCAATACTCATCTATTAACCACTTCACTCTAGCCCTTCCCCGACCCTGTATACCCTTCCCTTTCTCTCGACCCTTGAAACTGCCATCACACCTGCATTCTCATTTTTTATTGCTCCTTTCTAATTGGTTTGTACTCATCTTCTCTCACTTTTAATTAATCTTTTTTCAGTTATGTAGGACCCCTCACATCACTGGCATTTCCGCCTTGCTCGAGGTGAAAGGATTAAAAAAATATATCAATTTTAAAATTTCATTTACAAATTAATTTGATTAAAAGTATTCATAAATTTATTCAACCGACATTTCGTAGAATTGTATATTAGATAATCTTTCCAGTTTGTTCTAGTTTTTAGCTCTTAATAGATTTTTTCTTATCTCTAATAACTCTTGCTCCGCTTTCCCTTTACTGAAACTCGCTTGGGGCACTATGCATTGTTTTATTATTTTGCTAAACTACCACTTATCTAGAGATTATCACATTTTCTAAGCTATCCTTCCTTATTATATTCTCTATAAATCTCAGTCGGTCTCTACCTGGTATTTACATAAACGTTCGTTTTGATTCAGTTTTCTTTAAAATTCCATCGTTCGGTTCATAGTATTTTCAATGTCCTTCAATATTTTTGCTGCTTTAAGTTTCTTCTTCATCTCAGCGGAGACTGTACAGCATTCACTGTCATATATGAAAACTGATGTTATTTAACTGTCCTGCATTTTCTTTGTTTTTAACGAATTTATCTTAGAATGTCTTTAAGGTTGTGTCCACCAATAATCAAAACTAGAACTGCTACCAATTCTGGTAGCAGTTCTAGTTTTTGCATAGGTTAGATAAGTTTGGTGAGAGATGCCCCCTACTCTTACACCCGTCTCTAAATATATATTTACTGAACTCATTTTCTGTTCGTTTGCAGGCGATGTGAATGAGAGTATAGTTTACAGATTTTAGTAATATTCCACGTAAAAATGGCAAATTTACTTAGCTGTTTGAACAGTTTGTAACGTATTATATCAAACGATTTTATATAATCCATAAAACATACACCCTTCAGCAAATTAATTGAAACAAAACGAATAATATCTTCCTAGGATATCTCATGTATATGTCGTCTCTTGGCGCTATTTTTCTGTTTTTACTGCATTTTTCCTACGTTTTGGAGTGATGGATCCAGTTTGTTTCTTGATGACACTACTGGCAATTGAAATGCTGAAAACAAAAATATCCGCGATTTCGCTTTAAAGCTTACCAATGCGTTTATGCAGCGTTAAAATTTTCGTACTCTTCCTTCGTGTATGTCCATCGCAAGCAATGGTCCTGGGACAACTAATTCTCAGTCTTGATCATAATGTCCAGTTAACGAAAATCTGATCCAGTTATGGATGACACGATATTTTTCAAGGTTAAAAATATTTCATCATAAACACCAAAAATGAATGTATATTACTGTAAACTACTGCAAATGTCCTAATCAAAGGAAAAAAAACATAGAAAATAATTAAAACCTGTTACTCCAGTGTGTCTAAATCTGACCGTAATAAAAGAAACAAAAGACGTTGTTTCAATTAACTTACACACGGGCGTATATCCACATACATTTTCACATACACATTAGTGTTCTTTGAGATATTATCCTGAGTATAGATATATAATTCCTTGTTTCAATATCTTTAACCAACTGCCACTTGTCTTATCATCTGAGAGACCGCTTCTTGTTGTTCATCAACATCGCTAATGCTACCCTCCAGGAGTGTAACACATTCAGCTTTCTCGGAATAATATTCTCTGCTCTAAAATTTGAAAATATCATATTGAATCAATTTTTAGGTTGACACAATATGTATCTCGATAATCTGTCTCAAATATTTGTTAGTGCACTCTTCTGCTATGCTGCAAAAATTTGGTGCTCCTGCAATATCATTCTTTATAAAATCAAAAATGATACTGCAATTTTATGGTTCCTGACCTAGCATCTTTGCTTCAAAATCACTTCCATAGCCATAAATTGTATTCCTAGTGGCCTTTTTATAATTATTCTCATGTAAATTTACACAATCTGTATCTCCATAATCTGTCTCAAATATTTGTTAGTGCACTCTTCTGCTATGCTGCAAAAATCTGGTGCTCCTGCAATATCTTTAGAGATTCTTTATAAAATCAAAAATGATACTGCAATTTTATTGTTCCTGACCTGGCATCTTTGCTTCAAAATCACTTCCATAGCCATAAATTGGATTCCTAGTGGCCTTTTTATAATTATTCTCATGTAAATTTACACAATCTGTATCTCCATAATCTGTCTCAAATATATTTGTTAGTGCACTCTTCTGCTATGCTGCAAAAATCTGGTGCTCCTGCAATATCTTTAGAGATTCTTTATAAAATCAAAAATGATACTGCAATTTTATTGTTCCTGACCTGGCATCTTTGCTTCAAAATCACTTCCATAGCCATAAATTGGATTCCTAGTGGCCTTTTTATAATTATTCTCATGTAAATTTACACAATCTGTATCTCCATAATCTGTCTCAAATATATTTGTTAGTGCACTCTTCTGCTATGCTGCAAAAATCTGGTGCTCCTGCAATATCTTTAGAGATTCTTTATAAAATCAAAAATGATACTGCAATTTTATTGTTCCTGACCTGGCATCTTTGCTTCAAAATCACTTCCATAGCCATAAATTGGATTCCTAGTGGCCTTTTTATAGATATTCTCATGTAAATTCTTCTGATGATCTTTTCTCTGAGTTACCTAGATTTTATGATTTTAAACGTAGTGCCAGATCGGCAACGATGTCTGATCATTTTACAGCTGAGTTGTCAAAATGCAACCTACGTTCTATGTTTACAATTTCTTTTCTCGCCCTTTCCAATTATAGAATTATGTTGGCTTTATACATTGGAGCCAATTTTAATTTTCCAAAATTTAAAATCAATGTCAATCGCTACCTGGTGTCTTTTTGATACTTTTTCTATTTTGTTTTCGTTCGTTAATGATTTTCTTCCATACTCATTATGCTCTTGTATCATAGTACTTTACTCCCTTATTTGGGGTGAAATGATTAAAAAACATTCTGAAATTATTGAGTTTAAGTTTGACTTTTGTTTAACGGCATATCAACACCTCTGTGGGTTATTTAATGCCAAAAAGGTGGGGGTTTAAGTTATTTATTTTTAATATTCAGTTATAGTGAGGAAGTTGATTTAGTCAGATTTTAATTAATGTTTTTATATTTATTATTTGTTAATTTAGAAAACTGAAAATGTCTTCTAGTTTTGTATTTAAAAATGTTTTGCTGAGAATAATTCTTTCCTTCAAAAATGTGTTATTGTAATAAATTTTTCTTCAAAAATTTATTTGTTGGTAATATTCTTCCTTCAAAAATGTATATTTTTCTATCAAATCTATTTTATGTATATATTTCTATAAGAAGTACTACTACCTGGTAACAACATCAATTAAGAGGTGGTTTCACCTTACAACCTCTCAATCAGATGCCTTACTGCCCAACGCAATTTACCGTCATGCATTGATTGAACTCCGCCCTCTATCATGATTCAAATAAAATGCTGTATGACACATTCGGTGGAGTGTTCAATGAAGTTCACATTCGTTTGTTTTGTCTTCTTAGACAATACTGTAAAAAATATCTATTTAGGTATTCAAGTTTATCACCGCTGTTTTTATATTTCATTAAAATCTCTGTCATCTCAATACGAAAATCATCTAAGGTTGCCAACATCCCTATTGCACTATCGTCTCTTTTTCTGTTCAATTTGACCAGTCGTTTTTTTCACTTCAGATTTTAAGATTTACAACCATTCAATATTTCTCTGGTTGGTATCTTTCGTCGTGAAAAAGTATAACACAATGAAAGTATTCTGATGTATTATTTACATATCTGAATTATGTTTTTTTTATTTCTCTAGAATAACTGTTCCGTTCTTTGATTTTATTAATTCCATTGTTGATCTTGTCTTTCGCCCTTTTAATTATTTTTATATAAATCTGAATTACTCATTCTTTATTACTTATTTTTTTGCATATTTTTTCGTTCAATTATTCCTCATTGTAGCTTACTTAGCATTTTTGTGTTGATTTCATATATTTTGTGCAGTACCATTCGTCTATTTTCTACTCTTGTTTGGGCTGATACTGTGTGATGATGTTACTAAAGCCTCTTTTAATATGCCCCCTCCCTTCAAGTTTCTATTCTTATTTTGTCTATTGTATCTGCTTTTTAAACATTTCATATATTTCTTCCTCAATTTCAGGCCATTCAAGAATTTATCGTATTGCAATTCGGATGTTGTCATGACTCTCTCCAATTTCCGTACTTTTATTCTATGTTTAAAAATAACTTGAAGATGTTGACACCCGTAGGTACATTTGGATATGTTTTAAAAGCAGAAAATTTAATTCCTGAATGGCTTTGGTTTTCCTTTGTCCAGCTGTCCTTTGCTATTTCCATATACATTTTCGGTGTTCTTGAACTAAGAAAATGAGTCGGATGGTTCATTGTGAATGACCCGGTTGTAACTAAAATTCACAATAAACCATCCGACTCATTTTCACTGCGTACATTAGCAATTTCCAACCGGTATCTCCCAATTATTTCAGTATCCATATTTTTGTCTATCTGGCTTTCAGGTTTCTCAAGTATTTGGCTTTTAGATTTTCCCAGGTTTTGGGGTTTCAGCACTTGAATAAAAGAAAACAAAATAGGCAATAAAATAGGCCAGAAAAACAACAGTTGTAAATGTAGGCCCGACAGTTAGTGTTACATACTACATTATTTTTTAATATAACCGATCCGGCGGCGGCGACGACCATCTCAAAGTGGGCGCGAAATGATTTACACGCTTTGACCTTGTTCACAGTGTCGTACATATCCATGATGGCAGCTTTCTGAGAGTCGACCGTGTTGTGGGCGTGCTTATTGGCCTTGCCCTAGATTACTCCACCAGAAGAAATAGTAAAGGAAGTTGCTGTCGTGCGAAAAGACGGCCACAAAGCGTAGGGGCGTCCAGCGGCGATCTTATCTATCCAGGTCTTCACCACTCTCCTCAGCACCTCCTGGTAGATCTCAGTGGTCTCTGCAAATAAAACGTTTGTTTTTATTGCCTATTTTCTTATCTTTTTGTGAAAAGTCGGATTTTGCTGCAACACCCTGTATAATATGGTTTCAAATTACATTTTATTTTAAAATGACTTGTTATCGAATTTTTTTTAAACAAAAATACATTCGTAAATATGCATCCCTCATCAACACCATCACCAGTTAAACTGAGAGGCTATGTTAAGTATTAAAAAAAATTAAAATTAAAGTATCTGCTTATCAGCTATGAAACTTTTGGGCTGTGATCGAAAATTAAATTGGGAATAGAGATATTGCTATTTCATTATCTATTCGAGAAAGTCAAGGTAATAAAAATCAATAATAATAATGTTCAGAATTTTATGTTGCGCGGAAATGGATTCTGCCGACATGTTTTATTTTAATAAAAACATATATTTGTAGATATTACATCGTCACACTACCGTCTGACACAAGGAGCTATGATAATATATATATATATATATATATAGGTACAAATTTCGGCTTAAATTTTAAATATGAAAACTTTTGGTTGTTAAAGAAAATTTAAATGGGAAATAAATATATTCCTCTCTCACTATTAACTCGAGACACTTTACCTAAATGTTACATTGATAGTTTATAATAATAATAATAATAATAATAATAATAAAACTGTCTAGAATTTTATGATACATGAGCTTAACGTTTCCTTCTTTACCTGGTTATATTGCCTGTATAATTTTCCATGAAATACATGAAATGAACTTTGCTCGCTATTTTGTTAAATTTTCTACTTTTCAATTTTAACGTTTAAAAGTTTTCTAAAATGATATCGTTTGAAGAATGTTGTTAGCTTTCATATATATATATATCTATATATATATATATATATATATATTCAATGATAGACTATTTGGGCTAATATCGGAAAAGTTTGGGATTACTTTTTATAAATTTATTATACCAAGTGGCTATAAGTTTCTGTCACTGATTCTGCTGGCATTCACATCATGAACTTTGATATTTCACGGTCTCTTATGCAAGTGCTGAATTTCCCCAAGCGCATTCCCATATCTCTTCAATACACGCTTCTCTAACAGGTCTTTGCTTCCCCTCTGTACCTGATTATTACCAAATCTTGTAGCTTAGTCATTTTGGTAACTCCGATCATGCTCTTGTTTCTATTAATCTTTATCACATCCCTCACCCATCCAGAATCCTTCTACCAACAGAATTTCTTACTACTACCAAAGAGCAGACTGGAATGCGTTTCACCTTTTTCTATACGACGTCCCTTGGGAAAAAGTGTTCCGGCCTCCAGTTGTGTTCACTTCGTGCGGGAATGCTGGCATTGATTCCTGTCCCAAAACTCATTTATCTCCCTGATTCTTTCTTCCTCATCAGCCGCTAATGCCCAGCATATCCACTTATTCCGGCTATTTCGGAGTCATGCGTCTGACAATAATAGGCGACTATTTGCCTCTGCTCGTAATCAGTGTAGGAGGATCTTGAATAACGCTAAGCTGTTGTTTGCTGAGAGAATGAGGCAGCGCATACCCACCCGCAATTTCGGCTTCAAAAACTATTGGTCGGCAAACGTGAGCTGAACAGCAGCAAATTTTCCATTATTCCGTTAGTCAATCAATTTGAGGTCCTCACGCCATCTGTGGACAAGGCCAAGTGTTTTGCTCGCAGATTTTTATCCAACTCTAAATTTGACAACTGTGAAGTATTCGCGCCCTAATTCCCTCTTAGAACTGAGGCTCAATTAAAAGAGGTTAATATGAGCTTCTGTCTGGTATGAAAAATAATCTCAAAACTTGACACAAATAAGGCGAGTAGAGGTGACGATTTCCCGGTCAATGTCCTGGAAATATGCTTGGAAACTATTCTTAGACAGGCACTATGGCTTCCGCTTTGCCAGGTCTCTGGAAATATGCTTGGAAACTATTCTTAGACAGGCACTATGGCTTCCGCTTTGCCAGGTCTATTGCTGATATGCGAATGACGATAACCGAGTACATATACCAGGCTCTCGATATGTCCGGCATGGCTCGAGCTATTGCCCTGGTTATCTCCAAAGCTTTTTATATGGTTTGGCACTCTGACCTTCCTCGCAAGCTATAGGTTTATGGTGTGAGTGGACGCTTGCTTGATTTGATGAAATCTTTCCTATCAAACCGCATAACGTAGTTTGTCTCTAACAGGTATGGCTCCACATCAAACCCCACGAACGCTGGTGACCTCCAGGGATGTATCCTAGGCCCGACGCTCTTTGTGATCTTCCTAAATGATCTCACTGACGTGATCAAATTCTGTAGTAGCCTGGGGAAAGAAGGGCCTTCTAAATTTTAATGCTCTAAAACGAAGCTGTTATCTGTCAACCAACACAGGCAGTCCTTCCTATCCCCCATTAGCAAAACTCCCTGAAACAATACACTGCACCCCTCGGTCTCACTTTCACTTCCGACCTCAAGTGAAACCATTACATTGAATCAATAGCTAAATCGACTGCTAAGAATGTTGGGTCAGTGTTTATTCCGCCTAAGTCCATCATTCATATATACAAATCAGCTACCTGTATACTGTTGTCATATCTGCTCAGGCGCTCCACATCTCAGGGTTCTAGATAGGCTCGAAAGGTGAATCTATAATGTGATCGGTCCCGACCTGGTAGCTCGACAGAATTCAACTTCTATAAAAGAAAAATCACCGATTTGTATGATTCTGTTGGGGAGTCACCCCTTTTTACACACTCAATGGACTCGTCCAAGGTGTACTTATAATCTTGCCTACAGAGAACGGGTCTCTGTAGGGTCTCTGTAGTGTGTTAGAGAGTTGTTGTTGTTAATGTTGTAGTGCTTGTCAGAGCAGGTGATCCGCTGCTCGTTGGTCACCAAGAATATAGACTTATTACCCAGAATTTCTTCTTTGTATCTATTTGACTCCAACTAACAAGTATTCCTGAATCTACTAACCGTGCACACATTGTCTAACTTTTGTTCAGTATACTCACATTTTTACTCTCTTATATGTTTTGTGTTATTGTTATGTTGTGTGGTTTCTAAATAAGGATCCACAACAATTTGGCAACGAGGATTCGAAGAATTTTCACCAAACAACAATTTGGCCACGAAGGATTCGTACAAGTTAAATCGGAGAAAAAATACGTTCTCAAGTCAGTTTGCCACAACGACTTGGCGACGAGGATTCGAAGAAGTTCACGCGGAGGAAAAATAGATTCTCGCCAAACAAGAATTTGGCAAAGTAGGATTCGTACAAATTCATGCGGAAAAAATACGGTTTCAAGTCAGTCGCCACAAGAATTTGGCGACGAGGACTCTAACAAGTACACGCGGAGAGGAAAACTCGTTCTAACGTCAATCGCCAACCAAAAAATTGGCATAAAAAGGGTTTGGAACAAGAGAACACGAGTAAAAAAGACGTTCTCACATCAGTTGTAAAGAGCAAATTGGCGATAAAAAAGAAAGAACTCATGCATAACACCAACAAAAAATAAACCTTAGCATCGAGGACATCGAAAATCACATAATAAGATTTGACAACTTCCAATTGACAAAAAAGATTCGCGCAAAAGTCGCAGAACACAATCGTTACGAATTTCCACCGCTCGAATCACTTTAATAAAGTGTGCCACAGGTTGATTCAAACAGGTAGACCACAAACAAGTTGTCGACACTAACACCGAGAGATAGAAAAAAAACTGTCGGAATTAATTGCTAGAAGCAATTGATAAAAATCAAATCCCTCGCGGAATCGAAACAGCAGAGGAATGGAGGATTTTCAAAAGCGAATGCTGGAAATCGTTAAGAGACAAATAGAAATGCAAAAGGCTAACGAAGAAAGACAAATAGAAATGCAAAAGAGACAAATGCAGATGCAAAACAAATTGAAGAAATAAATATTCAAATACAAGAAACAAATGAGTAAAGACAAACACAATTGCAAGAACTGTTATTGAAATTAACAAGCACTGCCTTGCATAGGAACACGGAAAAAAGATGCGATGTGGAAAGCGATTGAAATTTTTAAATACTCAGTTGAGAAAGATAAATATTTTGGAGAGTATTACAGGCTATACGATGATATTTTTAATATCGACTGTCAACATTGGAGTGAGAATGAAAAAAATTAGGCACAGAGAAATACACTAAGTTCGTACACTATATTCTCTCTAAAAAACGAATTATCTAACGCTCGATAATGCAGAGACAAGCCTCACAGAGGTATTTAGCCCCAAAATCTCGTTTTTTCATAAAAGGTGGAAATGCCTTAATCTCAGAAATGACGAAAACGATGACTATTGAACTTTTGCAGATATCATCAATAAAGACTCTGACGATTTTAATTTGTCGAAGCTTGCCCCAGACAATGTGAAGTGTCTCATATTTGTCCAAGGACTAGGTGCTGCTAAAGACAGCGAAATGTGTAAAACGCATGCTGATCAAACTGCAAAACGAGCCAGTTCTAACATTACAAAAATTGTCAGAGGATTGACAGAAATGCCACAGCATAAAAAAGATAGCAAGAATATTGGAGAGTCAGGAGCCGCGCACATTCTAACGGTAAAAAGAAATTTACGTTTTGTACCCTCCCCACAGACAAAACAAAATTATAATGCCAAAGAGAAAAAATACAGAACTACGGTTGACAGGAATCCAGTAAAAAACAACCCCCCACTTCTGCATGTTATAGATATGGTGGATGAAATTGGCGTAAAGATTGCTACCCTTTGAAAATGTGAGATTTTTTTGTTTTTTAATCATTTCGCACCAAGCAAGGCAGAAATGCCACTGATGAGCGGGGGGCTATATAACTGTAAAAAGATTAATTAGAAAAGAGTGAGGAGTAGAAACTAGTTAGAAAGGAGCAATAGAAAGCTGAGAATGCATGTGCGATGACAGATACATAGGTGGAGAGAAAGGGAAGGATATACGGGGGTGGGGAGAGAGCTAGGGCGCAGTTGTTAATAGATGAGTATTGACTTTGCATTTAAATTTCTAGAGGTTGTAGCCGTCAGGAAGGCAAGAATATGGGAGCGAGTTCCACAGGCGGGAAGTGCAAGAGAAGTAGCTGCAAGAGTAGAATTGTCGTCTGCATAGTGGCTAACCTGTCTGTAGTTCAACATTAGAATAACTTACCATTTTCATGATTTATTCCAGCTACTAAAAGAGCAGGTATATGCAAATCTCACACACACAAATACACGAGCAACACCAGTACAGATAAAGATATTCATAATTTCCATTATCATATTTTGTGGAGAAGCAGAAAGAAAAAAATAATCATTCGTTTCGTTTTATGTTAAGGAAATAATTTTAGTTGTGCAAAGATACAATCATTATTCGATAGCTAGCTAGCTAGATAGATAGATAGATAGTGAGAAAGAGTAGAGGGGAAATATATAAACTGCCGTATTAATTAGGCAAATATTAAAATAACATTGGCAGCTCATTTTGAAAAATATATTTAAAATATATTTAATAAAATTGAATAAAATTATATTAAATACTAAACGTGTATGTAATAAAATCAACATTGGCTTCAACGACGGCCTCTAGACGAATGCCATAACCTCTGCCTTCAGGTAAACTTCGGTATTACGAGGATTTCTGTTGGTCTCTAATTCAACTGCTTCGCAAACATAATAATCAAACAAGTTGCAATCTGATGAAGTAGGTGGGCAGATTTAAAGGGTGATATGTTCGGAGAAATTGTTTCAGAGCTATGATTGGTTCTCCTGTTTGTGCGACATAGTGCAGAGTCCTGTTGCCCGACATAGGTTTTCCAGCAGCTACCTTCTTGATCAAAGGGAAGCAAAGCATTCGATGTATGCCTGCGTGTTGGGTCTGATGTCGTCACTAACAAATTCAGGTGTTCTTTTTCTATCAGAACGATCAGAAGGTGTTTTCTGGTTTGCTCTACTTTCATAATCCCACTTAAACTCATACAACACTTTCTAAGTTTTTCGATTGCCCTTCTAATCACACCCCAACATTCTAAAATGCCAGTATATAAGCTGCCCCCGGTGTGAATGCTGCAAAAATATCAATCAATTTACCTTCCAGTTTAAAAATATCTAATGGTGTCAATAATACTCAGTTATATATATATATATATATATATATATATATATATATATATATATATATATATATATGTTTAGTTTAAGGAGGCAGCAAATAGTTTTCTAAACCTATAATGATATAAGTGAGAATGAATGTCTATTATGTTTAATTATGAGCCGTTCTAATCGTCTTATTTTGGATTTAATTTCAGATGAAAATAAAGACAAAAGTTTTCCAACGTTTGAATAATTTTTTATTAATTTGCTTCTTCCATTGAAATTTCTTGGTATTAGGATCATTTAATGCTGCGGCTTCATGTAATTTAAATTTAGTGTATCGAGGCAGCAAATAATTTTCTAAACATATACTGTTATAAGAGACAATGAATGTCTATTATGTTTAATCATGAGCCGTTCTAAACGTCGTATTTTGGCTTTAATTTCAGATGAAAATTCTCCAACATTTGGATAATTTTTTATTAAACAGGCTTTTACGCTAGTATGGCTTCGACCATTTTGATTTTTTCAGGTGATATGTTTAAAGACATATCGCCTGCCTAAAACAAAAGCATCATAATCCTGGCAGTGTAACTATTCATATTTCCGAAATATATATATATATATATATATATATATATATATATATATATATATATTCCTAAAGATATAGGGTTGTTTCCACAAGAGAAATTTGTATAGAATAAAAAGTGTTAGAGGCAGTGACCGTTCTCTTTAAAGTGGATATTTATTGTTGTTTTTATTATACATGTTTTGATACATTAAGTGTCCATAATAGTATTTGTGACGCTACACGTACTTCGAGTCTAAAATTGACTCTCTTCAGGCCAAGAAATTTGTGGTTTTACGTATCGAGTTCCTTTTGTTTCTGATCGCCAAGTTGTTGTTTTATCAATAAATAAGTAGAAAAAAAAGAAAATAAATAAAATCAGTAAAATAAAATAAATCAAATGTTGTCATGTTGAATAGTCTTTGTTTTCTCACATCATCACGTGCATAAATGGATAAACAGATAAATAAATATACGTTAAAATTATCTTCTAGGCGCCTTTGCTTATTTACATGTCTCTTCATCGGTCAGTGGTTGTTATAATTGTTTTGACTGTGTTTTGAAGTTGGTGTGTGTGTGTGTGTGTGTGTGTGTGTGTGTGTGTGTGCTTTTTGATTGTATTTTGTGGGTCATCTGGTTCTTTATTATTGCTTGGGTCTATCATTTGAATTTGGTGTGTGTGCATGTATATTGTGTGTGTATATGTGTGTATGTATGTGTGTGTACGTATGTTTGTGTGTATGTATGTGTGTGTCCTTATGTTTTTTGGGTGGGTGTGTTTTTCATGGGTCATGTGGTTCTTTTTTATTGTTTGATGTTATCATTTGAATTTGCTGTGTATGTATGTATGTTTGTGTATGCATGCGTGTGTATGTGTGTACGTATGTTCGTGTGTATGTACGTGTGTGTCTGTATGTTTTTCGGTGTGTGTGTTTTTCAGGTCATTCTGTTGAGCGAAGGTTTGTATTTTTTATGAGTCTTTCTTCCTACTTTATTTGTGTTTCGTAGTCTGTATTTTGGTAAATAGGTATAACTATGAATTTGCTACCACTACATTCATGCAAATGTTAGGAGACATATATTTGCCTGTTATATGATAATTTCATATTGATTTTATGAAGGGCTATTTTATTATTCAAGCATTGTGTCGCTCCCGCGTATATTTTTGCTCATTTGTCGTAGTTTAGAGCGTAAACTACATTTTTCGAGTTGCAGCTCAGATCCGATTTTATTTCGAATGGGGATGTGTTTTCCTTCTATTATTATGTTGCATACTCTACATCTTTTTTGTTGCATTTTGTGACCCTCTGTGTTGTGTGTTGTTGTTCGAATTTCGATGAGGCTAGGATGTCTTTAAAATTTTGGGGCTGGCGTTTGCTGTTCGTTATTTTGTTTGTCTTTAAGATTTCTTTTATTTTTTTTAATTATTGTTGAGTAATTTCATGTGTGTTTTGATCTTTATGAATAATTCTGGATCGTTTTTGTTGTGTCTGGAAACGTAGAAAGTTTTCTTGTTTTTCATATTTTCCTTGTTTTGTTTTTTTTTTTTTTGATTCCGGACTGAATGTAATGGTATTTTTTCTGCCAGTTGGAAACCCTTGTTTATTAGTCGGGTGGGGCATCCTCTTATTTGTAATGTGTTTTGTAGTTCTTCTAGGCGTATTTTACGGAGGGTTTTGTCAGTTACTATCGTGCAAATTCATCTTGCTAGGGTATAGGGAATGGATTTTAAGCAGCTTTTTCGATGGTGACTCTTGAAGTGGAGGTATTGTTGAGTGTCTTTGGGTTTGTGGTAAATGACACTGATGATGTGATCGTTTTTGTTTTTTATGAGTATGTCTAGGACCGGTATTCCATTATAACTCTATTCCAGCGTGAACTTGAGGTTGGGGTGTAGGTGTGTTAGTATACTGTGTAGTTTGTTTATGTCTCCCCATGTTGATTTCCAAAAGATAAAACAGTCATCTAGGAATCTCTCCCATGATTTCGAGAATTCTGTTTTTATGTTTTCCCCATATTTATGCCCTATTTGGTTGTATATGTTTTGTTCTAGATATGCTAAGGTAAGTGTTGAATATGTAGGTGCCATTTTCGTTCCCATCGCGGGACCTGTTGTTTGTATATAATTCTTGTTGTTAAACTGGAAGGAATTGCTGTTTAAATTTAGATGTGTACTTTGTATAATAAATTATTTTGTGAAGCGTGTGGGGAGTATTTCTGGGTGTTTCTCTATCCAAAATGCAATGGTTGGCTTTTCTAGTTCATGGAGAATGTTGCTGTTTAGGCTGTTCACGTCAAAAGTTACTATTAGCGTATTTGGTTCTACTTTTTGCGGTATGAAGCTTAGGAAATGTAAGCTGTCTCTGATGTAACTTTTTTATTTTTGTGGTGCGAAGTTGTAATATTTTATCAATTAAATTGCTCAGTCTGCTTGTACTGCAAGCTGGCCCGGCTACAGTTGGTCTAAATTTAAGGTCTCTGGGGTTTGGGGTGAAACCGTATACGTTTTAAGTCAAATTAATAAATATTTTTGTATATATATATATATATATATATATATATATATATATAGTAGAACTATATAGTGGAACCTGTCGAATGCGACCACCCCTACTGCCATCAAATCACAGTTTGGTACAAAACTACAAATAACAAATCAATGAGGAATTGTTCCTGGCTTAGATCAAATCAAAATGAAATACATCACTTATTTAGTTTCTCCTAATTTAGAAGTTCACAGTGTATGACCAAAATTAATTTTTTTAAAAACTGTTGCTGATCAGTGATTTCACTCGTGAATATTAGTCACATTATTGAGATGGTCGCTCACCAAAGGTCACTTAACATTAGCAGATCGTCAGTGCATAGAAAAACGGTCGTTAACAACAGGTGGTCACTGACGGTTCCAAGATAGATAGATAGATAGATAGATAGATAGATCCTGCATGAGTGAATGAAACCTATAATGTATTTATGTAATTAATTTTTTTTTCAACATAAATACATAGAGCGCTGCTATTTTAAACAGAAGGTACAGGAATCGCGAAAGGTAATTTAGCAGGATGTGCATTGTGGAGCAGTGGATATCGGCTTGGAACTACAAATCGGAGTACCGAGTTCGAATTCCAGTAGAATTCCTTGCATTCACTTACGCGCAAATACCCTTGGAAAAAGTATTAATCCGTCTATTCCCTCCAGTTATGGGTTAAATAACAGGACTGTTTCGGTTTTATAGCCTTGGCTGGTAACCAGTCTACCGCTGAAACCAAAGTCAAGATTCTGCTCAGTCGGTTATGTCCATTTCGAGACATGATCGCCCAAGCGGGTTTCACGTATGCTACTTAACTGACTGATAAGGATGTACGTTGTGGTACAGTGGATAACGACTCGGAGCGACAAATTGGGTCGCCGAGTTCGAATTCCATTTGAATTCCTTGCATTCACTTACGTACAAATACCGTTGAGAAAAGGTATTAATCCGTCTCTTTCCTCCAGTTATGGGTTAAATAACACGACAGATTGTGTTCTCGAACCTTAGCTGGTAACCAGTCTACTACAGAAAGTAATGTCAACCTATTGCCGGGATAATCTTCTGCCCAGTGACTTATGTCTCTTTCGAGACATGATCGCCTAAAGCGTGTATCACTAATGACACTGAACTGACTAACTGAATTTTCGGGTTCATTCCCAAGGATGTTCAATTTCTAACATTTGCACATAATTTAGATAAAAAAAAAGTTTGTTTGGTTATAAAACACACAAAATAACCCACAGAAAAATAGAAACAGCTGGAAAAGTTGAATACGTGTCACATAAATTGAATTCTTGAAAGCAGGCAAATTTAGCCTGGAAAAGAAACCTGCAACGGTGATTCTCTTGGACACGTCAGTGTTAAAGAATGTTTACATAAATGCGTAATTTTATTTGCATAATTAATTGCGTTTCTTTGCAAAGAACGTAAGAAAAACCGAAAGAATCGTTTAAGAGAGGGAAACAATGTAGCAATTGTAAATTGTAAATAAAGACAAATTTGCAGTGAAAAGGGAGACTAGCTTTTTAAATATTTGGTCTCATTTTCCGTTAATTTCGTTATTAAAATGGATGGAAATGGTTGTTGGTGTGAAGAAATCATGAAAAAAAAAAGCAAATTAAATTGTTCAACAAAGAAAGAGGCAATGATGAAACTAACGAAACAGAAATTCCTTGGCATTTTCAAAAATCAAATAATAAAGAAGACATACTGAAAGAGCAACGAATGAGAGAAAATAAAGAAAAATATTCGAAGTACTTTTCTTGTTTCGTTTTAATCATGAAAGAAATTTAGAAATACTTCCTTTTCCCGATAAGGTTAACTCGTTTGAATGGCTTGTAACTAAAGAGCAGAATTAATTAATTCAAATTTTATTAGATTATTGATATGATTTTTGCATTTATGTTTATATTTTATATTGTACATTCATTAGAATAATATTATAGCAAAAGACAGAAGTGTTGATGTTGTGAATTCCGGGTGAGATACCAAAAAAAAATAAATAATAACAAAAACAGATATGGATATAGAAAATGTAAGTTATATTGAACAAGATATACAAACTGGAACAGGGCTTAGTCAATTCAGGAGTGCTATTAGTAGAAATCAATAAAGACAGACTTGAAGTGAAATAGTATGTCCGGGTAACGAGTCTATATCCAAACAACTCCACATAACTCTGCACCAACTTACTTACCAACTAGGCAACTCTACAACAGTATTTAGTTGGCCACTTAAGGCAACATGTGACACAATGTCATTTTATGTGGGTCTTCTGGGCCATAGAGCCCGGCCAAAAATATCTGTCTATCGTTACTCAGTCGTGATTCTACCCTTCGGCGGAAACACGATTTGGTTAGTGCTCTCTGCCCGAAGGCAGAGCGCGCTCTCCGCCCGAAGCCAGAGATCTGACAGTGTCAATAGTAGCAGGTTTGCGACTACTTCAGTAGGCAAATCTACGACGGTATTTACCCACCTTCCTACGTAAGGCAAGATATGACACAAGGTCTTTTCAATGTGGGTTTTCCAAGCCATATAGCCCGGCCAAAAATATCTATCTTTTCCCAGTCGTGATTCTACCCTTCGACGGAGTCACGACTGGGTTACTGCTCTCTGCCCGAAAGCAGAGAGCTGAGAGTATCAATTGTAGCAGGTTGCAAGACAACGCCACGACAGCCGTTCTCTGTATAGGCAGGATTGTAGGTACACAACAAGCGAGTCCATTATTCCAATCAAAAGGGGAGATCGCACAACAGTTGATGCATACGATGGTGGGTTCTTCATAAGAAGAAGGCTTCATAAGCTGTGTATGTAATATTGATGTTAGAACAGCAAGATTTTGCTTGCAGTAATTAAAACTATTCTTATTATTAACTGCATCCGTTTTTATTTTATTTTATTTTATTTTATTTTATTTTTTTGTTAAACTGATATCTGACTGTTCAAAGAAAGAAACAAATGTAGAAACTTCTGTATAATATTGCCATATTTTGACATTGTGGTATTAATTAGTACCTGCAAAGAAATAGTTTTAACTCCCATTGACATTCATGATGATATGGTAGATAAATTTTGAGATAAGGCTACGATATTCTCCACAGTACACAATAATCAGATAGACATTAGAAAAGGATCAGTCTTAAAATGACCAGATGATCCGTTTTCTACGTCTCGACATGCTATTTTCACCGTGTAAGAAAACATGGATACTACTCACCAAATCCTGATGGATGACAGTCCATTGACGATAAGTAAAATATAGAGTGCTTTTATCATATACTGCTTGAAAGTTGTGTATATATTGCGCAATGAATTTGTACCGATCAAGGTTTCTTCTTGGTGGGTACAAATTTTTATAACATCATATCAAAAGATCTCCAGTTAATTGTGAATCGAAGAAATCTGATAACTTTAAGGTACATCAAACAGATTTCCTTGAACGTTTCTTAACCCTAAGATGAGTTTTAAGTTCATGACTTTGAGCCAGAGACACAGGGTTAATTGACACCCTCTACATTTTCTCCAAACTAGATCAAAGTTATTTTATTTGCATGGAATGGGATAGCAACAAAAAAGCATTGTGTTTATTGTCTATCTACACTATCCACAAGGAGTATTATACTAAATTACTGAGGAAGTTATGAATGACAGTCGAGAACAAAATCCAAACTGACGAAAGTGGTCATGTTTCAGCAGAATAATTCTCAAGTACATAAATCCTTAGATTCAGTTTGCGTGACTGGGGTGTTCAACTGGTTGATTACCCTCCTCATCGTTGTGATAAGTTAATTATCTGTTCTGCAGCATCATTTTACTTGGAAACCAGTTTCAGCTTTATGGCGAGGTCATACCAGACGTTAATGACTTTTGTGTCCATCAGTTAAAAAAAATTATTGATCATTCAGTTATCTGGAAAGAATCAATATGACGTCTTGAAATAGATGAATGCAAGATTTCACAACTCTAACATCACTCGTTCAGAGTTAGGCTACGGACTTTTCAGCCGACCGGCTTACATCGTTGCACTTTAGGATCATATTTCCTATGGAATCTGAGTATTTTGTATAATATTTTTTAGAAAATATTCGTCTTGCTTAACATAATTTTGGTTTCTGTAGAATCTGTAAGTGTTTTTTATATTTTTATGTTGAGGGTATATAAATTTTATTTTTTAGAAAGAATTAGTGTAATATTGTAGATATCTTAGAAGTAACATAAAGAAAAACAACTCCAGTAATCCAGTACAAGAAAACTGAAAATATCTATTACAAAATTATTGCAGCTGACATTATCATAAAAATATCAACACACCAAGAAAATCTAACTAGAGAACGAACATTAATTACATGTTCAAATATCCATTAATTAACTGTGATCGTTTTCAAACCAAACTAATAAATAATTTGATTGTTTAAAATAGTACATATTATATAGTGTATTCATGGTGCGATGAAAAAATTATCGTCTAACTTATGCAAAAATGAAAAACACGGATATGTCATTTTAACAGATATATTTACCGAAATTACACTGAACTGTCTGATACAATCAAGGGGTTACTTTTTGTGGATTTAGATGGCCAGATGTAATCGGTTGTTTGGCCCCCAGAAATATACCTGACTGGGTACTGCTGTTTGTGTAGCATGGTGCACAGTGTTGTTGCTAAACATAGAGTTTTCTAGAATCAACCTTCTTGTCAGACGTATCACTGCGTCTAAAGTCACTTGATGCAAGCTTACGTGTTGTGCCTGTTGACATCGCTAATACATTCGGAAAAATTTATCAGAACGATAAAATTGAGTTTTTTCCGAGCTGCAGTACCTTTGTTATCACCCTCAGACTTATTCTGTCCTTTCAGGTTATCTTGCACTGTCTAACAAATGTTGATATTAGAGCATTCAGCGCGAACGCCAAGTAGTACAGAGTACCGTTTCCAAATTTCTATTGATGTACATTGCGTCATGATGATCTCTTTCTCGCAAACTGAACTCAATTTATGCTATAATACTGTGCAAATTTACAAAAATAAAAAATAAAAAAGTGCTTGCGTAAAATTAATATATATAGTTTCAACAATTTACCAATCGCACATATATATATATATTTTTTTTTACCTAGTGTTGTCTTTATTTAGTTTAACTCAAATACCTAATTTTTTAAAAAATAATTTTATTTTAAATCCTATATCTTTTTATTCCTTTTTATAAATAATTATGCTTTTTTAAGTAAAGGCCTTTTTCTAATACTTCAACGTTTTTGGGAAATTAGGTTTTTGAATTTGTCCAGCGTCTGTAATATTTTTAAAAAAATTTTCTTTCTTTTCTTTTCTTTTTCCCTCCCTTCCTCCTTTTATCTCTCTTACCACCTTTTTTCCGTTTTGCTTAAACTTACGTCGATTTAACACGGCTGTCTGTTAATTTTTAGTTACATCCTCTTTCTCTTTTTATTTTGCGAACCCAGACGATGTCAGTTTTTTCTTTTCTTATTTATTTTATTTTATTTTATCTTTTTCTTTTTCTTTTCCTTTATTTTTCCTTTGTATTTTTATTTTTATTTTTATTTTATTTTTTAATTTCTTTGCAATCTATTTAAAAAGGAAAAGTAGACTAATTTTTCTCCAGTTTCTGAAAGGATTTTTCTGTTGCTGAGGTGATGTGTTATCCCCCGTGGGGATCTTCATATCGAAATGGTCATTCAACATCTTTGAATTAAACTTTTTTAATATATATATATATATATATATATATATATAGATAGATAGATAGATAGATAGATAGATATACAAATTTCACTACAAGCAATGCGACAAAACCATTAAAAATAAATAGTTGTCAGTGAGTGAAATAGATTGTTGAAATATTATAGATTGTATGAAAGCAAGAAATTGAAAGGTCATTTCGTAAGCGAGATTGATGGAGAAAAAAGTGACGTTTGAATTTAGCTACTACTGCAGTAAAATCGTGGGATCTAGTTTCCAATCTAATAACCTGCTTAAATCCATACCGTCAAGACTCGAAAAAGGAAAGTCTATCAGAACAATTACGATGAAAATATTTTAGAAATGATGCATGAGAAATTAACTGATGTCGAGATATCAGGACAAGATCGTTTACATTACAGACTCTTATTTGAACTTTGTGTAAGAATCTCGTGACGCATAGTAGAATATCGTGAACAGATAAGAAATCCTTATTTACTGCATGATAGATTCACTTAATATTTACTGAATGATATATTTACATAATATTTCCTGAAAAATAAAATTACATAATAGAAGCTCGAGATCTGATAAGGAAGCCGTTTTTACTGCAAAGATGAATGATAGATATATGTTCAATAAATGTGCAAGAATTATTTTGACGAGAAGTAATTTGGGCACAGAAATTGAACCAATATTTATCGAAGAAGACTTAAGAATTGACACACTCCACTTCATTTAATTTAAAGCGTAAGCCCAGAAAAACACAGGTGTTGCTACTCTGAAATTTAGTGTAAGCCAACAGAACGGCAGACAGAAAAAGTTGTGTGGTGATTAAATGAAAGCAGTTTTGTTTGAAGGTGATAAAGTTTGAAAGTAATTTCTGCTCATATTTGCAACTGATTGGAAGTCCATTTCAAAAACAACTGTTAGTTTTGGCCTGGCTGAACTTCTAGACATGCTATTAAGACAAAAATAAAAAATTTGCCATTTGCCTAAATTCCTAGTTAGAAACGTTTTATATAACCACCAGAAAAAGCATAGGTCCGTTGACAGAGGCTTGCAAACATCTGAATTAATAGAAAATGAAGCAGAAATATAAAATAAATGCGAGGAAGAACAAGGATAAGAAAATATATTCACCGGAAAAAGAAGGGTCTATCAAATATAGCAAGAAAAAAGAAAATCGGTTATTAATGCTCGCTATCAAGTGACAACCAAGGATAAAAATATAAATTATTGCACAAAATATATTATTATTGTTGTGGGACCGCCCTTTTTTATATTAAACTGAACTCGACGTGAGTATACATATATTCCTGCCATAAAGATATCCGTTAGAGACATAGGGACTGATCCATAACTTACCGAACGATATCGAAGTTACACAGATAATATCGCGTTAGTTGGCATAGTAGCACTGAGCTCCACTCAGCCAGAATAATATTACACGGATATACTATTTCAACACAGCTTCACTTCAAGGCATGTACATATTCCTTCCTAATGGTATTCCTAGACTACTAATCTGCGTTCAAGTTTCTATATTTACGTTCAATATAACCTATTTACTCAATCAAATATCTGTTTTGTTGTTCATTATTTTATGTGGTTCCTCACCTCGGTTCCACAACAATTATATAAATATGGTTTGTTATATTTTTCTATCCACCACTATAATGCTTACGGCCACACCACGTAAACCATCCTTAAGTTAAGCAACTCTGAGTCTGGTCAATTCCTAGATGATAAAGCGCTTAGGAATATCAGATGTTGTAAGCATGGATTTTTTTTAATCACTTCACCCCAAGCACGGTATACTATTGCCACTATTGCGCAGGGCGTTACATATGGGAAAGTGATGAGAAAGAGGGGTTAGTTCTAGAAAATGTCGGAAGGAAGGTGATAGACGGATGAAGATGCCGGGTATGGGGGTTGGGCAAATGGGAAGAGTGTTTGAAAGAATGGATGCGAGTTAGAGTGATAAGAGGTGTTTATTGACCTTACATTTATATTCCTGGAGATTGTAGCTGTCGGTGAAGCAAGTATATGGAAGGGAATTCCACAGGCGGGAAGTGCGAGAAAAGAAGCTGTTAGAGTAGAAATTGCGGTTATATTTTATATGGTTCACTGTAAGGAGTGGGATCTAATTGCTAATCTAGTATCTCGTGCAAATTCATACTTAGGGGGCACCTGTGATCAAATTTCATGGGAGCAGAAGACGTGAAAGTGAAAGTAGCACAAGGAAGCTACATCACGCCGGTGAGAGAATGACTGCAGCCATACTGCCAAATCGGTATCGATCACATAACAGATTCTCAGTTATAATGGATAAATGAACGGAATTGTTAATGGGAGAACCAAATTCATATACCAATGGAGTTCTTTATATTGACAATACGCACAAATATCTTTGGAAAAAGTATGAAACCGACATTGAAATCTTTGTAAGACTTTATTAACTAAATCAATATCTCCCCAAAAATAAAAGGTGAATATTTTTAGATTACAGATCACATTAACATGTAAAAGTTGATTAACCTCTAATAAAAGAAATAAAATGAATAACAACCATTATTATTTGAGTGCTTCGTTTTTATTCTTTTTCATTTTTCATCCTATATTTTATCATATATATATTTGTATATTTTATGTATACTTTAAAATTACTGTTTTAATGTCCTATTAAACATTGTTTACCTCACCAAATTTTAATTAAACATACTGTAAGTGAAAGTTTTTTGTCATATATATGAACAAAATATGCAAGTGCATTATATCCGTACATATAAATTTAGAAAATATCAACAGAGAATTCTAAAGTATAGCTACCCAACAAATGACATATTTTTACCTGAATAATGGTGTTTACGCAAAATTCAATGAAGTCTTCATGTTTAGTGTAAGAGTTCAAAAAATAAACATAGATTGAGCTAAATTTAGTTTCACTCAAAAACACAAATAGCTACAAATCAAAGCTTTAACATAAAACTGGAGTCATGTTCTTAAATAATGTCATCAGATCGATATTTTCAAATAAATGACAGAAATCACGCAAAAAATAGTCAGACATAATTAAACTGAATATAAACTTTGAGTTAAGAATAGGTTTCAGAACCTATGGGTCTGGTGAATACAAAACCTATTCCCAGCCTGTGATCTTACACATCGGAATCACAAACAAAGAACCACGCAGAACAAAAGAAAACACATTAATAGCAGAGTTAGAACAGCAGCAACAACTTAAAAGAACAGCAGATGTATCTGAGAGAAAAAACAGCGAAAAATTGTTCTTTATTATTTCAAATTATTGTATATAATATTTACACACACGCACACACACACATACACATATATATATATATATATATATATATGTGTGTGTGTGTGTGTGTGTGTGTGTATACATTTATTTTAATATATATATATATTTAAACAAGAGTTTTATTATATCTCTCTCACTCTATATATATATATAAATATATGTATAAATTTTATATATATAAAAATTTAAACAAATTATTATTATATCCTATATATATATATATATATATATATATATATATATATATATATATATATTGTTTAATCGTATCAGCCCGAGCAAGGCGGTAACGCCACTGATGTGCAGGGGGCTACGTAATAGTGAACAGATTGGAAAAGAGAAAGCCGGAAACCACATCCTAAACAGGGAACAAGTGATGAGCCTCTTAACCTGTTCAATAGACGTGTATGGAGTGTGAATCGGGCGATATATAGATCTATCTACTCCAATTGAAAAAAAAAACAATGTGAGAAGATTGGAAAAGAGAAAGCCGGAAACCACATTCTAAACAGGGAGCAAGGGATGGGCCTCTTAACCTGTTCAATAGACGTGGTAGGTGTGAACCGGGCAATAGATAGATCTATCTACTCCAATTGAGAAATGTTTGTAATTTTTTTTAAGCATTTTGTATATTAGTTGAATTGGTATGTCTTAAAGGCCTCCAAAATGCGTTCAGTAAAATGTGCGTAAGTGAATGCGTGGAATCCAACTGGAATTCGAACTCTTCTTCCCGATTTAACGTTTAAGCCGATACCCACTGCACCACAACGCGCATCAAATTTTGCCTTCCTTTATTTACCAAAAGCATTGTGACAGGTTTCAAAACCTTCCCATACATATAGTCATCCGCAGACAGACCTGTTTTGCAGCTCATCAGTCCGGTTAGACTCCGATTGCTTTTAACCCAGGATTGAAACCCGACAGAATTGGCATCAGTCGGCGATTCTACCTCTGGGCTATGGGCGTTTGGTAGAAGTAGGCATATATTTTATGTATATTCGTCTGAATTTAAATAAACCAGTATACATTTGTTTTAAGAATTGCTCATTACATATAAAATGTTGAGGTTTTAGATATTTTTTATTCAGAAGTCAGTCGATTACTCATTCTTGCTTTCAAGCTTTTCGTTAACTTCAGGCGTTTTATAACAGTTAATTCTCCAACATTTTTTCAAACGCACAGTAATAATAATAAAATAATGCGAGGAAATGAAACATTATTTGGTTCAACCGACATTTTAATTCAGAAGAAAAGTTTAAAATAGGGAAATAATTTCGAATTAATAAAAAATTCCATAAAACTTTGAATTATGTAAGATATTCAATAGAAATACAGTAAAATTAAATTATAGCTGCACGTGCAATTTCGAATAATTAAATAAAGAACCAAAATGCCGTGAATTTAAAAATTACGTGTAGCAAAATATCGTTAAGGAAATCTGTAACTCTATAGACAAAAACAAATGCCCATTTAATGGAGTTTGTAAAACAGGAGTTATTTACAACGCAGAAATATAGCACGCAGATGGACAATGAAAAATATGTCCAGAATATACTGAAAGAAAATTTTAAAATCTGTTGGCGTAATCACATTCAAGCTAGAGAGATTTTAAAATTGTACCAAAGCAACTCATCACGTGTTACAATTAAAAGAGAAAACAGTGAGTAACATGATATAACATGAAGCATATTAAGAATAGGTCAGACCTTAGAACTGTGGTAATGTCTACATATTTGACTAAGAAGAGAAGTTATCAATACCATTTCTAGAACTAGAACGTTTGCTAAATGAATTTCGGTTCGAATTAATGTACGGAAGGAAACATCACATAAACATATTTTAGGGTCGTACAAACCAGCATGAAACTTTTTACAATTGTTGACAGACGCTTCCCTTATTTTGAAAGTCCAGTTGTGTATTGTGAGAGTTCTTGTTGTGCATTTGAAAAAAAAATCGTTACGCAATCAGGTGATATTAAACGCCTTAATATATATATATATATATATATATATATATATATATATATATATATATATATATATATATATATGAAGTAGAATCTTTGGTATTTCGTAAAGTAAATTCCAAGGGAGAATTCAATGTTAAAATTTAACAGAGAATTATAATCAAGTACAAAAGTTGGATGTTTTTATAAACCCATATATAATATATTTTCCGCTCTCTTATCGATCGCTGGTCAGATCAAACTCATACTGTAATGAATGGGTCAAATCAATCAAGCTATAAATTGATGTGGACCAGCTAAAATAGTCTGGTCCCAAGAGACGGTCAGTTCAAATTCAACGACCTTCAAGTTGAATAAACCATCGTCCTCTGGAGATAATAGATCATGAATATTAACGAGCTATTAAAATATCAGAAAACGGGAATTTTTTGCGTCTCTTAGCTGCGAATTGCTAGTTATTTTGAGTCTATTCGATATATATAAATATATATAAATTTAAATATAGTTTTTCATTATATACTCTTCTTTCGCGTGTCTGGTCCAACCTGTTCGGGTGAATACAAGTGATCCTGTTTGGATAATCCGATAACAACTAACACAACGTTGGCGGAATCGACCGACGGTCCGAAAGGTTGGATGTGAGAAGTGAGAGAGAAGCGACACACCACCGACCTGAGAGGGATAAGGAGTAACACCATGTCTCACGTTTGGTTAGGACCCCAAGAAATTAAGAGCATGACTATGATCTGTCCAGAAGTCCCAGTTTGATTTTGACTTTCGAAACATGCGACCGTATACGTGACATGGTATGCCGCAATGTGGAAGGCCTCAGAGTTTATAGGGCAACTCTTATATGGGGAATGAAGATATCCTGGGAATAGGTAGAAGAGAGTATCACCAGTGAGTTGGCCGACGAAATTACGCCAATAAAGGCAATGAGAATACTCCTCAAATTAACTCAGTTGATGAGTAGGGGGCTTGGACCGAGAAGCTAACAGGAGAAGCATTCCTCGAAGAGGTGCATGCAATTGCGTTAATGCAAGCACAGTTCGCTGTTTTGTAGATGAGTGTTCGCCAGTATGTATTAAAGATGGGATCCCTGAAGTTATCGGCTTCGAGAGCCATAGCAAAAGATAGCACTAGAGTCTGGCGTAAGGTCACGAACCAAGATCCAGAGCAGAGTTTGAATCGTAAAGGTGATTTTCAACGATCTTCGATAGAGAGTGAAAGTTTTAGGGACAATTTTTCTGAAAGAAGGCATAGGTTTTATGAATCCATACACTGTAAATACGGCTTGGTTTACAAATCCACAGGGTGATGAATTGTCCTACGATGCGAGGATGCCTTCCAACCGAACTTCAATGGTATCTATACCTTTGGAAGGTGTGTTGAAAAGTGTCAGAGAGCTAGATGCTGTTGGCGTGACACGGGCGCCCCACCATCTCTAATCGAAAATAAACTAGAAGAATGGGTATAAGTAACAAGGGGACCCCCTGTAATAAGACGGCTAGGATGAGGTGCTGGGCATGTGACTGTGAGAGTCATTTTGCATCAAATTGCCCCATGAGTTGGAGCTGGTATTGTGAAAGATCAGGTTACCTGAAAAGAAGCTGTCTTCGGCGAAGAAGATGATGAAATGAGTAGGGTACGTTTCGGTCATCAAGATGGAAGGGGCCAAAGTGAGATTAAGAGCCAAGATAGTAGGCGACGACAAGAGACAGCTAATGTTTCTCATGTATTAGTCGAAGGGTAAGGACTTTATTGTGAGATATTTGTGAGAGGATCAGTAGTAAGAACCCTAATAGATAAAGGGTCACAGGTTTCGATGCCGAATCAGAAAGAGTTTGAGAGTGTTGAAAAAAGCAAACATAAAAATTACTCAAGCGGAATGAACCGTGATAAGGATAAAGGGGATGTTGAACCTCCCGGTAAAAATAAAGTAGACGAGCAGCGCCCAGAGATTTATGTGGCCTCAGGTTTGTGTGAAGAATAGATTTTGGGACAAGATTGGGATCATCGTCATGGTGTCGGAATGGAGTTTAAACCCGCCAAGTGTTGGTGAAATAATATAGAACATTACCATTTTATGGGCAAAAAGCAGGCCAGTACCGAGGAAAGAAGCCCAGTAATAAGATAATAGAGACAAACAAGCAGTCTGTCGAAGATGAGTCAAGTGAGTGGAAGGAAGGAGACGAAATATTAATCTCTCAACTCTAGGAATGACTGAGAAAAGAGATTTGTTCAGAGGCTGTGTCACATTTACCTCAAGCAAAAGAAAAGAAGAGCCCTAGGAACGAAGTCCAGGTTTTTAGTTTGAAACACCCCTAGTCAGAAGAGGAATCAAGTGAGTGAGATGAAGATGAAGTGTCCAATGATTTGAATATTGAATTTGAAATATATTTCTCTCAGTTCCAAACACTACTGAAAGAACGTGTGAAGAGAAGAGGTCTTTGTCAGGGGCTACCCCTCAAGAAATGGAGTCTTATTAAGGAAAAGAAAAACAGATCATAGATGGAGGCCCTATTACAGAAGAGTGGATCAAACCGGACTGTATCATTTATGGTCTTGGACCTAATGACTAGACGTACGAGAAAGGTCCATGCCAATTATCTAAAATTGGCAGGAACCGCTCAATGAAGATTATATGAGCCAAGGATAAAGAGGGCTAAAACAAAGAAAGTAACAGTAGTAGATCCTGAGGATATGGGCACAGACAAATATTCTGGAGATGAAGAAAACATAGAGATGAGAAACTAGAAAGTGGCGACTCGATAGAGACAGCGAGAAGGAGCAACCTGTATGCTTCCGCAAATCGACCCTATTCTGCTCAAGCATCCCCGAGGAAAAAGAAAATTGGATAATAAAAAAATAACCTCATTTGAAAAGACCAGGGCAGTAGTCAGAAACGCCCTATGATTGAAGGAGAATTACGGGAGAGAGAGAAAGAAAGAAAACGGGCAACCACTCTCTCCACTCTGAGATTGACTAAAAGAAGGGAATATGTAAGACGTTGAACCAGAAGTAATACCTGAGGAAAAGTTAGAAGTAGCAGACAACAAAGAAGACAATAGGTCAGAATTTGAAACGAAAGTAACCCCTGACAAAGGTTACAAAGAGCAGATAAGAAAGAAGAGAATAGATCATATGTTGAACCCGAATTACCTCTAAGGAATTACGGTAAAGAAAACTGAAGTGGATGGGTTCAGTGCTGTTGCGGAACAACATCGAAATCTTCGTTATCCAACCATTACTTTTCGAATGGGGCAGGTTCTTAGAGACTAGGTGTGGCTAACAGGTCACGAGGGGCGGATACATTTATCTGTCAATTCCGTTTTCTTGCAGCATATCCGTGTCTGTCAGCCTCTTTGATAATGACATATGACCTTCGGGGGAGGAGAGCCGTGCACCTGTCTAAAAATCAACTAGCCTACGAGAAAATGGGAATATAAATTAAAGAATTTGTTAGTGCGAACGAAACGGGACATAAATGGTTAAAGGAGTAAAAACTGGGATATCTTGTTGCCTTGAAGGCATGTCCGACACAAGAAGGTTGATGCTACTAATAATGAATGGTTATAGCAGAAACTTGGAAACACATCCAAATTACGATTTTCAAAAAATGAGAGAGGTAGTAAGAATTAGATCAAAGTGGCTAGTCACATTTCAGATCGATCAAAATTCATGCTAGTTAATTCTAAGCAAATATGAAAGTGAAATAATAAAACTAACTGGGCTCTATCAGGTCAAAAGTGGCCCACAGAATTACACCACAGAAACGGGATACCTTAATTTATTGTACTCTTTAGAGTGGGACCTAACTATGATGGAGTGCCAATACAAGGAGATGATAAATTACCTGAAGGGAATTGAATTGTTACAAGCTAGAGAGAAAAAGCAATAATTAACATTGTAGGGAAAGCATTTGAGGTTTTTTTTAGAAACGTAACGAAAGAGGAGGTTAGTCGTAAAACAAAGCATGGGAGAGTTAGAGAAAAAACAAAGAGTTCTAGCTAAGGTGGCACAGAATAGCGTTTTAATATTGAATGTAGCAACACTAGAGTTAACGAAGTATAGAGTGAACATAAATTGGTCAAGTACTAATTTCAGGAAGCTAAGACAAGATATAGTTAAAACAAGTGAGGCTGTGATGAACCAAGTACAGAGATAAACAAAAAAGTTTCATACAACAGTTAAACGCCTAAACCGCGAATTGCTCAGTAACCTGACCTAAACCTCAGGAGTTTATTTTTCATCTGAGACGATTGATAAATGTGGCAATTATAAAGCTAATACATGTGACACATGCTGAAATCGCCGGGCGCGCTGCCGTCGCCAATGTGCCTTCATGAGTATGTGCACCCGCGTCAGTCGTTATGGTTCGCTGCTCTATCTGAGACAGATGTGCGTTTTATGTTAAGTATAACAGAAAATGTATGTCTGATATGTTTATCATGAGCCGTTCTAAACATCGTATTTTTGCTTTAATTTCAAGTAATAATAAAGACAAAAATTCTCCAAAATATGGATATTTTTTATTTTGTTTTTTCTAAGCTTTCAGCTCGCAATTAATAAAATCACATTTAAATCTTATCATAACGCATTACATTGCATTTAGATATATGGTTCTGTTAACATTTCGATCTCTCACGTGGTATGACGACATAGAACAGCATTAAAAATTTGCTAACTGCATCCCGCCATTTGGTAACTGTTATAGTTTCTTAGCAGAGATTTATATCAACGTAAGATATAAAAAAAATCAACTTTGATAGTAGATGTTTTTATGTTAATGTCCCTGTAACCTCTCTGAAGATAGCTAATGTGTGCCAAAAGCTTAGAACCAACATAATAAAAAAATAACCAAATGTGTGAGAATTTCTCTCTTATTTTCACTTGAAATTAACGCGAAAATACGATTTAAAACGGCTCATGATTAAACATAATAGACATTCATTGTCTTTTATATTTAACAGTATGTTTAGATAATTATTTTCTGCCTCGATACACTATACACATATATATATGTTTAGTTCATCGAGGCAGAAAATAATTTTCTAAACTTATGCTGTTAAATATAAGATACAATGTATGTCTATTATGTTTAATCGTGAGCCGTTCTAAATGTTGTATTTTAGCTTTAATGGATTTTAATAGATTTCCTAACTCCGTTATTGATAAACAAATTAAAATGTATCTCAACAAAATTAACAATAGCTCTAACAATAATGATAATATTAATAATAATGGTTTACATCAAAATAGACATAACACTATTAACATATACTATTGCAACCAAATACATAATAATTATAAACAAGATGAAAAACCTCTCAAAAATATAATACGTAGAAATGTTAAACCAGTGGAAAATAATAATCAAATTAAAGTCATTATATACACACCTGATCAAAAATTTAAAACCACTTAAAAATCTTTAAAAAGAAATATTTTTTACAGATAGATTTTAAACTCCTACCACTTAAGGTTACCAATATTACAATCTAAAAGGGTATGGAAACAAAAAGCTACATTCCAAACATTTTATTTAGAAATTTACGTTTTTATAAAATGTGGCGATTTACGCATGATCAAAATTATAAGACCAGAGGGATAAATTGTTAGATCTATGGTAATTCCAATGTTTTTAGTTCAGTTAGAGATTAGCAATCACTGCGTAAAGGTGTTACCATGCCTAAAGCAAGCAAACTTACCAAAGTTGAGAGTTCTGGAATTCCATAAGCAAGGTTTGTCACAGCGGGCGATCGCAACTAAGGTAAATCGAAGTAAAACTGTGATTTTCAACTTTCTAAAGAACAGTGAGAATTATGGAAAAGCAAAATCCTCTGGTAGGCCCCAAAGACTTTCTCCTGCATTGAGTAAGAGAATAAAACGTGTTGTTATGAAAGAGGCGGGACTTTCTTCTAGTCAAATTAAGGCAGTCACAGATGCTGATTGCAGTCTCGTGACCATCAGACGACAAAAAATCATGGTAAATAAAAAGCATAAACAAATTCCTCAGCTGCTTCCATGTCACAAGGCGGACTACTTAAAGTTTGATTGTGAATACCAAACATGGGACGTTGAGAAGTGGAAGAAAGTCCTGTTTTCTGATGAGAAAAAATTCAATCTAGATGGTCATGATGGCTTCCAACGATATTGGCATAATAAAAACATGTCTTCTGAATTTTTTTTCACACGTCATAGTGTTAGAGAGTCCCTAATGGTATGGGGTGCCTTTTCTTACAGAGGGACGAAGAAGCTTCAGGTGGTGCAGGGCTGTCAAACAGCGACTGGTTATGTTAGCATGCTACAAAAAGCATCATTGATGATTGATGGCCATCGTTTGTGTGTAGATGGATGGTTATTCCAACAGAATAATGCTGCAATTCACGCTGCAAGACGGACCTTGACCTTTCTACAAGAAAATGGGATCCATCTCTTGGGACATCCTGCATGCTCACCAGACTTGAACCCAATTGAAAATGTTTGAGGATGGATGACAAGAGATGGTTATCGATATGGCAAACTATATTCAACAAAAAATGAACTTCGTGAAGCCATCTTCAGAAGCTGGAGCAACATCCCCCCGCACCTTAATGGAAATGCTTATTTCTAGCATGCCCGACAGAATTTTTGAAGTGATCAAAAGCAGTGGAGGTAGAACTCATTATTAAATTTAGTTGTTGAATGTTTTCATACACTTTTTATACAATTTCGTAGAATTTTTGTTTCTGGTGTTATAATTTTGATCATGTGTAAATCGCCACATTTTATAAAAATGTAAATTTCTAAATAAAATGTTTGGAATATAGCTTTTTGTTTCCATAACCTTTTAGATTGTAGTATTGGTAACCTTAAGTGGGAGGAGCTTAAAATCTATCCGTAAAAAAATATTTCTTTTTAAAGATATTTAAGTGATTTTAAAATTTTGATCAGAAGTGTATTATAAAAAATTCAAAACAATTGACCTCATAGTAACCTCTATGAAGATGGCCCATGGGAGCCGAAAGCTTAGAAGCAAATCAATAAATAATTATCCAAGTGTTGGAAAAGTTATGTCTTTATTTTCAACTGAAATTAAAACCAAAATACGTCGTTTAGAACGGCTCATGATTAAACATAATAGACCTTCATTGTCTCTTATATTTAACAGTATATGTTTAGAAAATATATATGTTTGTGTGTGTCTATATATATGTTATTTTGAACTATGCACGTATATTGTTTGGTTTTACTTATGTGTGGACATGTTTGTGTTTACCAGCGTGTATTTATACCAAACGTTGTTTATAATAGATGCATGTAAGTGTTTTTATTCTAAATATGATGATTTGTGGAGCTTTAGTCGCGTACGTATTCTGCTTGAGTATTTGCGTGCGTATATATTTAATTAAGATTTTTTGCTCATGCACTAGAATATGATTGTTTGTTTTTATCTTTGCTTATATCCAGGCATATGTCATCTTCCGAATTCGTTCATACTCGTATGCAATATTTAGCCTTTACAGACGTTTTCCAAACAAGGCTTTAACGTCTAACATATATAAATTGAAACGTCGATAAAAACAAAATATTTCAGGATGTATATAGACATGCGTATATGTATATGTATACGTGCATGTGCTTGTATACTAGTAAATGTACGTGTATATATTTGTCTATTCTTTTAATCAAATATTAACATTAATGCCCCAGTAAATTATTTTAGATACTGTTTTTATATTCTTAAAACTGGAAATTAATTGCTTTTCAATTGGTCACTAGTGATTACTGGACAAGGTCTCCCTGATTAAGGGATCTTCGCTAGTTTTTAACCTTTTAAAATTTTTCAAGTTGAAATCAATATAACCACTCGATATGAAACTGTCGAAACGAGATGGTTAATTTTCTAGAAATATTATAGCACACACACACACACACACACACACTTATATATATATATATATATATATATATATATATATATATATATTACAAAACAGTGAAAGAACAGGTAGATTAAAAACCCACAGTTCAAGCATTTACTTTTATAAAGAGTGCTCGATATATAGTGGAGATTAACATTGTGAATTTGTTATTGCAACGGTTTATAAAACATATCACTACACAATTTTTTTTATTTTCTAGAGCAAAACTGTTCCTCTTCAGGTGATATATTAAAATAAATGGTGAAAACGATTTATTTTTGAAAATACCAGAGGAATTTATGGTTATATAAAAAATTATGGAGTGGTAGTTAAAGGAAATGCATTTAGGTTTGTCAAAGTTGTCCAATCAAAATTTAGAATTATGTAACCATAGAGATTTATATAATTCGGTTATGAAAGGGGCAGGATAGATTCCATCTAGACATGTCACGTTTTATTTTTGTCTGGGTAAGATACTTAGTGGGACCATAGATTTTAGAAAAGGGGAGACAATAATTTTAATCAGCACGTTGGATTTTACGTTTTTTTTATCGAACAATGACCTTTTTATTACTGTATGTATAAGTGAGAATTAGGATTAAATAATTGCGGACTACTTAGTTATATTGCAGTACGTACAACAATTTAGTATTGTATGGGTCCTTTATTTTATTAAAATAATATTATTTTTTTATATATGTTAAAGTATATGTTATAAAAGAAACATATTTAAATTTTAAGAAAATTATCTTGTCTTAGTATGGTACCTAGTGGGCCCACATACTACTTAAATAGGTAAGTAATGTTTAGCAGCAAGCTGGATTTTTTAACAATTACTTTATCTTTAAAAGGGCTAAAATTATATATATATATGATTGATTGGTCATGTTTTATTCAGTCCAGGAATTCTTTTGTGAACTCATTTATGCCTTTCATAGCAAAATGTGAGCACATTCGCAAAATTATATGTATTCGTAACCATTTATAAGAGTGGATAAACAATTTCCTCCCGGTTCAGTGTGACGAAAAATATATTGCCATACTCATCAGTATATCGTTGTATGCCTGTGTGTTAACTGGCAAGTGGTGTAAAATCTAATTATGAAATCGCTTCTACGGACTTACATAAAAGAACACCTTATTGTTCGTCATGTCTGCTGAATGTAAATTCAATTTCCTAATGAACAGAGGTCAGTAGTCCTTTCCTTCCTGTTTGTAAATGGCAAGAAAAAATTTAAAAAATTTCAGACACAAGGAACAGAGAAATATTCGCAAAGTTTGATTTAGAAATTAATCTGTTTTCAGTTATACTATATATATATATATATATATATATATATATATATATATATATATAGAGAGAGAGAGAGAGAGCGATAGAGAGAGATAGATAAGTCGATATAAACACGATGAATTACTTAATATTACAAATCATCCTGCAATTTCTCATCTGTATATCGTTGCTTGAACCGGCTTCTAATACTCCAGTGTGAGCGGCTTGGTGATAGTAGTCGTAGCTCTGGGAGGCACAGTCGTATTAGTAAAAAAAAGCACAGCAGAGTTCCACCACGGAATATGTGAATGAGTAGCGCTACATTGAGTTTAATTCGTTGCCTCTTCGTCACCGGGGCCTGTGGTACATTTGGTATGACATTCGTTTAATAACGCATCTGTCAAGGTTTCAATTCCTGGTAATGTATACGCCCTGCCGATGAGTCCGAAATATAGGACGAAACGGCCGTCCAGTGCTTTCTGCATTCTGTTGAGTTTGAATAAAACTCGATGAATTACTTACTTAATATTTTAAATCCTCCTACAATTTCTCATATATCTTTAATTGAAACAATTTTATTTCAATTTCCTTTCAACATGTGGTCAGTTTACACCCAATAGAGTTGCAGGGTGTAATCGATTTTGGTTTTTATCTAAAATTAGGTTGCTTGCAGTGATCTGCAGTAATATGAATCTGTTGTCGCCATTTATGATAAAAGTTGTTTGGCCTTGTAAAATATTGGGTCAACTGTGATTGAATTAGTGTTCCATTATGCCCAGGTACTATTGTCTTGAATGTTGCTTATTTGTTCTACGGCCATTTTTTGCAATGGACTTTAATCCAAAGAAGCGTACGACAATTATAACGCGGCAAATAACTCACAGAAGACAATAGCGAAGGAATTATATGTTCATCACTCATTAGGGATTAGTTTCAATTTGATTGTCAGGGAAATATTTTCCAAATCAGAAAAGAGTATAATTATAAGAGAATAGAAAATGATAACATTTTCATTTATTAGCGGAATTTGATAATACTTCAATTTTTGTGATAAAAAATTCCTCTTAATTAACCGACTAGAGTATAGATGCCTCTTTCAGTCATGGAATAAGAAGCTAGCATTTTTGAATACGTCTTTTGCAAATATTAAGAAAAGGTAATCGGATCTGATACGTTGTCACATTTGGAATAAGAGTTTACTCTGGAGTATAGGAGCTAAATAGTCAGCTATAAATTTTGGTATTTCTTTGTAATCCAATGAATGATACCGGTTTTACCCATATAATAATACTTCCTTACGAAATTATTAATACAGAAGCTTTAAATATCAATCAATGAAACGGATATCAATCAGAATGTTAGAAACAGAAACATTCTTGCGAACAGGAAATTAATGTTCAATAGACTACTCCAAATATATCAAACACTGAAGATCTGATAAAAATGATCGAGGTTAGTGCTTCAAACGAAAATTACAACGCATGTCTACTTACAAAATAATCATATTCGTATTCACTCCTTTCTGAAGCGACTAGTTTTATTCAGCGATATTTTCCTTAGTTTTAGCCTTCTTGGAAGTCTTTTTTGGAACAGTAAGCAACTGGTTAGTCGGATTTCCTTGATTGCATCGACGTCTTAATATTCGTATGATGGAATTGGTGTATGAAAAGGAAAATATCGCTCACGAAGAATATTTGTATTATCCTATATGGTGAATGTTGTCCTTGTCTGTGATGCTATATCTGTCGTCTACACCCTTTCTTTCTAAGTGATGCTATAAATAATTGAAATGTGAATGTTATAACTTTGTGCGTATGTGTTAAAGGACAAACTGTGCGAATGTGTACTTTACACTGCGTCTTTCAGCTTGTAAGACCCTCGGTGATGCTTGTCAAATTGGCCATGTGCCAAACACAACCAAACTCTTGACAATTTAAATATCAGAAGGTTGAAGGTTGGATGTCGAAATATGAAAGAATAAAATATTTCGTTTCTACATTAAAGTCATTATTTTATTAACAGAAGATAAAAAATTTAAGAAGAAAAATAAAATGTTCATAGAAAAAAAGCGTTTAGTTAATTTATTCGTATGAGTGAAATGTTCAAATAGAAGAATTCACGTGTTTAAATGTTCAAAGAGAAACGTAAGTATTTTAAATGTCCCACAGAAATTAAGAGTTCATGTTTGATAATAGTAAGTAGCTAAGTGTCACAGGTCGTGTACTGATAGTAGCATAATGTCAAGTCTTATGTTCCTTTCCTTTTTTGGTAGTTTGGCGACAGGGTGAGAAAGAAGGTAAAGAAATTGTACTTATCGCAGTCAGTTGGAGTTGTTGTTATTGTTAGTGTTTTCTTTGGCGGTGTGGAGTGAAAATATGAAAGGAAAATTTTAAGAAGAGGTAGAATGAACGTATGTCGGCGAGACGTAACAGAGTCAGCTTGAAGTTTCTTCATTACATTTTGACGAGATGCTATCAGATTCCGTTCTAATTCTGACTGACATTGACAGGTCACAGAAAGCGGTTACATAGTGTATTATCGTCCTGTGACCGACTCCAGCAGCATTTTCGATTTACGTATAAAATACAATTTGTTTCGCGTCATAGATCAATTTTCTATTTTCTATCCAATCAGGATGTAGAATTTTAGTTTTTATATTTACTTGTGAAATGTGACTTGGTCTGGGCTTTCCCAAAATATCGTTTGGATACGATTTTGCGGGTGCGCAATTTTAATTTGTATGTATTAGTTAACTGTTGGATGATATAGGATTTGTATCTTATAAGCTTCTGTAGCTTTTATTTATTACAACTCGTATAGTACAATGTGATCACAATTTATAAGATACCAGAGAACTTATGCCACACAAAAATCAGGAGAGGAAGTAAGGAAGAGATTGAAGTCAATCAGAATAAATTAGAGAAAACAGAAGGAAAATCCTCTGTCTGACTAAGAAATCGAGCAAAGTTAGACTATCGGTATTATCAATAATATTAGAATGACTGGAACTTTGGATAAAATCACCAAGCAAAATCATCTAGAGCTGTTTCTATACTGTCAAATATTTAGCCTAATATGGTTTATTGCTCAAAAGGAGGGGGTGGAATAAAGGAAAAAAGATAGCTAATAATATGCAATAAATTCAATTTGCACATTTTTTTCTTTGTCGTTTTCCAGTTTTTATACTTTGATGTTTTTTTTTTTTTAATTTCTTGGTTAGTATGCTATATTCGGTTAGACAAGCCATGTCAATAGAAGGCAAGTTTTTCTTTTTAGTTTTTGACAATTATGTCAAGCTTGTTTGATTCAATCTTCGTGTGCAGATGGTGTAAAACCATAGATTTATGTAATCTAATTCTGTAACATATGCTGTGTGATGTTCATACCAATGTTTGCTAACATCTTTTCCAAAGTGTTTGCACATTGTCCAGTCTAAATATTGAACCACTCTTTTTACACTATTATGTATGATATAAGCTTGAAAGATCTAAGAGAAAAGGCTTCATTCTTG
This sequence comes from Ascarosepion bandense, assembly GCA_037127315.1. Taxonomy (NCBI): domain Eukaryota; kingdom Metazoa; phylum Mollusca; class Cephalopoda; order Sepiida; family Sepiidae; genus Ascarosepion; species Ascarosepion bandense. Next base: position 1,349,400 of record JBBBDQ010000845.1, read on the forward strand.
CGCTGCAAAAATAAAACATCGTTTCGGCTTTTAATCCAGAAACTCGTAAACATCAAAGTGTGTTAAATTTATTAACATCGGCTTTATTAGTACATTTACTTTATTGATTATGCAAATTTTTGTCTTGCTAATGTTGTTTTATATGTTCAAAAGCTGAAAATTTTACTTTCTTTTACATATATTCTACCGCAATAGTTGGTTCTTGGGTACTTTCTTTGGTTTTCTGCCGAATCTACTAAATGTAAATCTCGTTTGTATTTCCATCTTTCTTTCATGATTGAATATTGTTTCTGTTTTCGTATTGTTTGAATAATTCTATCATCCAGTCCTTTGTTGTTTCAATATATATCAGGAAGCAAATAGTTGTTTCTTTTTTGACAATTCTAGCTAAATAGTCGTGGCTCTGGAAGGCACAGTCCTATGTTTAAAAGACTGTTGGATGAGTTCCACCTAGGAATATGTGAATGGGGAGTGCTATATTAAGTTTAGTTAGTGACCTCTTCGTTAGCGGGGCCTGTGATACAGTTGGTATGACATCTGCTTAATAACACAACTGTCTGGGTTGCAATTCCTGGTAGTGGATGCGTACTGCTGATGAGTCCCAAATATAGGATGAAACGGCCGTCTAGTGCTTTCTGCATTCTGTTGAGGTCTAATAAAATCTTGATGACTTATCTAATTATTTCAATTTTTCCTGCAATTTCAGATAACACACACACACACACACACACACACACACACACACACACACACACACACACATATATTATTATTAATAATTTCACACCAAGCAAATGGGAAGCACTATTTGTATTCAGGAGATTACATTGACAGAAGAAACTCGGTACAAGTCGTGTTAAGGAAATGATAAAAGATGAAACGGATTCAAGAAAATGGAAGATGACAATTGTTGTAAGAGACTGTAGTCATCAGCGAAACAAGTAAGCAGAAGGGGATTCCATAGGCGGAAAGTGCGAAGAAATAAACGTTTAGAGCAAACAGGTTGTTTACATTTACTATTTCAACGGTAAATGGATGGAGCTTGATATCAAACTAGTAGTACACTTACATTCATGTTTCGGTAAGCACAAATGAAAAAGCTCGTTAAAGCAGTCGCCATGAAATTATTTGTAGAAAAGACAGAGCGATGCTAAGTTAGGGTCAATTACATTGCAGATATTTCTATGGAGCTACCGACTAAATATGGCAACAGAATCCAATACCCGGTCGAATGATTGATTTAATAATATGCAAGTTGTATTCGTACGTGAAAAATTACTTATCAGGATATTAGCATCAGCAGTGCTAGGCGCGGGTTTAAAGGTTTATCTATGGTGAAAGGAGAGACTTTTTAGAAGAGGTTTGAAAATTCAAAAATCTTTTCATATTTCAGTTAACCACAGATTGGAGGTCCTTTTCAACAACAACAGCTGGTGTAATTTTGACAACTTTGCCAAATTTCTTATTGAGATGGGAGTAAATGGTGTTGTCATCTGCATAAAGGTTTACTTGGAAACTGATGACATTATGAAGATTATTGACGAAGAAACAGGAAAAGCGTAAAACACAGGACAGAGGATAAAGCCTTGAAGAACACCCACCTTCGTGTTAAATGATCTAGAAGTGCGCCCGTTAAAAACGACCTTCATTTCCCGATTTGACAGGGAAGATTGGATTAAATCAAACAATTATTCAGTAATACGGTAACCCTTGAGCTTTCTAATGTGGCCAATATGTTATTATGCTGTTAAACGGTTTTGAGACACGGAGCCACAGATCGTGATTCATCTTTATAATCAAGAGCCTGATATATATATATATTGAGTGATGACCATTAGCACATCAACGGTAGACCTGCCAAAGCCGATGCCATAATGTTTCTCAGACAATAGGTGGTGAGAGCTGAGTTGCTTAAATAATCAGTATTGATTACAGCTTCTAATAATTTGCATATAATTGTCTAATAGCGTGGTAGTTAGAGATGACAGATGGTTCACCGAGTTCTTATAAATGTGAACTACATTTGAGAACTTCCTACATGCTGAAAAGCAGGAGAGAAGTAATAGTTGTAGTGTTTGGAGAGGAATAGAGCTGGCTTAGAGGCACATTACTTTAGATTGCCGGCTGAAATTCTGTCTTCCCCTTTTGATTCATCGGAGTTTAATTTAGAAAGGTTATGCGTGATCAGAGTCAGCGTAAAGCAAACATCACTCTGTAAACACGCTGTTCTATGTGGGAAATACGGTGTGTCATGTGTTGGAAAAGAAATTGCGAGCAAAGCATTGAACTTTGTCTGCTCTGAGATACGAGGTCTTTGGACTGGTTGGAAAGAGCAACGACTGAGAGTTTGCTGTTGTGCATCACACTCTTCCAGAGTCGTCAGTAATCTCTTGAAACGAACTTACCAGATGCTATATGTTATTTTGTTCTATCAGGAAACAATACATTTGTTGCGTTTATAATGCACATTTATTACGAACAGACGTAATCAGGCGTGTGTATCTGGTACAACCGGGTTAAGGGATTTCTCTATTCAATGGTAGCCGGACTTGCAGCTGAGATCAAAGGAGATGAACGAAATTTAGCTTGGAAGTTACAGGCTGGAATGAAAGCAACGATGCTGTCGTTCACCCATAAGAAGACGCTTGAGACGAATTTCTGAACAAGTAGATTAAAACCTTCGTTCCAAGAGACGTTCAGGAAAGAAATACCATGAATGAATCTCAATCCGTATGTTGATAACAGAAATATATTCTCTTGATATAGCCACATTCTATCCTGAGTGATTAATGCTATTCTTTGTATACAATGTATTAAGTTTTGTTTTCCTTATCTTAACCTGACTAACTTACTTAGAAATGATAATGGCTATATTAGTTTTTTCCTGATAAGGCACTATTTTTCATTCATTGACTGATCAGTCAGAACTGCTTTTTAGTTGGAATTTATAAAATCTTGCTCTTCAAAAATTTTCCAGGAAAATATATTTTTAATGTGCAGTAACTTGATCTCTCTTTCTAGTATTAATAGCGGTTTTAATTCTAACCATTATACTTAAGTTAGAGTGAAATGTCAACATCTTGATTTTGTCATTCGTTGCAACTTTTGATAGTTCACAAATAATGTGATTTCTTTTATTTAAGTTCTTTTTGATTCAGTAGAACCAGTTACCAAAGTTCAAAGAAATAGTAAGAGAAAATATATTGGGAGGTTGTTCGGATGATACACTGACCTTGCCTGAATTTACTTCTTATATATGTCATTTTGTGTGGGAGTTAAAAATCTAAACTTATTTATAAATGGAACTTTGTGTGTGTGTGTGTGTGTGTGTGTGTGTGTGTGTATGTGTGTGTGTGTGTGTGTCCACTTGAAATATTCTTCTTTTGATGTTTATTTCACCAGAATTCTTCCTTTTATTATTAACGTAGTCAGTCATGGATTTCCACTTGACTCTTATTGCTCTTAATATTTTTTATCTTGGTATATCTCCCAAATCCACCTCCGTAACCCAATTGCTCAGGCCTACCAAATATGTCTCGCGTTGCTTTTTTTCTTGTTTTCTTTCATTTTATGCGTCCTGTGAGTATTAAATTTCCCAGGCCCCCATTCCTCACTACATGCCTCCGGGACTTCACCCGCCACTTTTTTATGTGAATTACGAGTTTTCGTCTCGTTTGCATCCTCTTCAACGCCTATTCGTTGCTTACGTGTTCAGTCCATTGTATCCTCATCATCCTTCTGTAAAAGTATATTTCTGCTGCATCTATTATCCTTCATGAGATCATCTAACATTCACTGCCATAGAGCGGGACAGATGTAAATTCCATATATATGACCAAGGTGAAGGTTTGTTTTCCTTATCGACTTACGTTTAATTTATCATTACAAGTGTTGTTGTTGTTTTAATATTAATAACTTATTACTTTTATTTTTGTTATTATTACTATGTTTTAAAATTATTATTTTCATTATTATTAATATCGTTATTGTTTTTATATTCGTATTTTTTTCATTATCATTATTAATATTATTACTATTATTATTAAGTCATTTTCATCATTTTCAATTTTTGCTATGGTTACACTACCTAACTAGTATGCAGAAGACATAAGACAGGTTATGGCATGTTGTTATGGCTACATTTTATTTTTTCTGTATCCCATAACATCATTATTGTTACATGGGTAAATATTTATGAATGTCATTACATGTGTACCGACAGGAATTCATGGAAAATGTATTGAAGTACTTTTCCGTCGATATATCCATTCAGATATGTCTGTTCCTTAGATTAGTTTCTACATAAATTTAAAGAAGCGAGTCTACATTGCTGTCGGTGGAGTAAGATATAGATTAATGATTTCGCCGAGAAGAATAACAACATCGCTCGAGGATTGAACTCGGTTAGCATATTCTACTTTCCGCGTCGGAATCCATTACTTTATATCAAATGTTATTAGAAAAAGTTAAGCTGCGTATTTCATTGCGTATTAGTTTTTGAGATGATGTGCTTTGGCTTTATGTGCCTTTACTGGCCTGTGTTAGTATGTGCCTTCGTATATCTTACCCAGTGGATGCGAGTATTTTTATTTATGTTTCTTGAATGGATGTATGCTATATAAATCCACGGTTACATCAATATAGATCCTACCCATTTAGTTACTTAAAAACGCCTCAATGACTCTGACTGACAACATTCCTATAACTTCAAATCTATAAAATATCAAAAACAAAAATTACCTTTTCTACGTTCAAATAGATGGACAGTATTTTCAAACTAATGCATAAGGTTACACCCCATTTTCCGGACTTTTATAATTTTTTATATATCATACACTCTAATCTTTCCATATTTTTCGCCATTTATTTATTTTCTAGTCTAATTATAAACGAGACGCCTCAGGAATAAAAAGATTTCACTGTTGATGGATCCATTAGTGAAAAAATAGCCAAAAGTTTGCGGTATAAAAGTTATGGTGAAGAAACGAGGGAAAAACTGAACTGAAGCAAGTTGAAAAAAAAAACGAATAAAAGTTTCAAACCTTTAGGTCAGAAAAGAAAGGTCATAGCTTGCATGTACTTGCACATTGCTAACATTCAGATAGATAGATAGATAGATAGATAGATAGATAGATAGATAGATAGATAGATAGATAGATAGATAAGAATAATTATATAATATTCGAAAAAATAGATGATCAAAAACATCAGAACGATTACTTACATCCATAAAATTTAATAATTATTTTGCATTATTGAAAAGTGTTTAGGGTAAGAATATAAAATCAGGTATTTTAATAAATTACACCGGCTCTTTACTGGCTCTTGCATTGTAAACATGGCGAAAAAATCTGTGACGTCACTGGAATTGAGAAAACTGATAGTCCAGTTACGTAATGAAGATAAACTCTCGATTGGGAATATTTCAAAGAACTGGGGAAATCTAAAAGGGTTATTTACAGTATTTTGAGAAAACGTGAGGAAACCGGGACAAAGAACCACCTGGCAGGCCTAGGAATACTATTGCAAGAGAAAACAGATAGATTGGTAAAGAATAAAAGAAGAGTTAATGCCCAACTTGGCATTAAAATATCAAGGCACACTATTTCCCGAAGACGTAATGAAATAAAACTTAACAGTCGGGTAGCCTTTACGAATCCTTACATTTCTAAGAAGAATCAAATGAGCCGGTTAAAATGTGCCACTGAACATCTCATAGGGAAAGAAAAACAGTGGAATTGTGTTCATTTCAGCGATGAGTCAAAATTTAACCTGTTCTGTTTTGACGGGAGAAGGTTTGTTCGACGCAGTTCTAACGAACGATATTTGCCTCAGTGCAATAAAAGTAGCGTTAAATTTGGAGATGTGATGGTGTTTGGCATGATTTCACATACTGGTACAGGACCTCTTAATTTAACGAAACTATAAAGAAAGAGATATTGGAGACACATGTTGTACCTAATTTGAGAACTGCAATTAATCATCCAGCTGTGTTTATTCATGCTAACGCGCCATGTCATACAGCAAAGTCTCTTGAGACATTTCTTTCTGAGTAGGATGTTACTGTTATGGAGAAGCCTTCTCAAAGCCCAGACATGAATCCTATTGAGGATGTTTGAAAGTTATTAAATGAAAGAGCTAAGGAAAAGAATCCAACAAACGTCGAAGATCTATAGACCAATTTGAAAGGATAATGAGAGAAAATATCCTTTAATGAACGCAAAACATTAATTCGCTCATGTAATAAAGGACGTCAAGCTGTTTCTGAAAGTAAATGTTTTAGACATCAAGTACTGATGAATTATGAACGCTATTTTCAATTGGATATGATGCATCTATTATAATAATTAATCGTTCTGATGTTTTTTCTTTCTAATATTATATAATTATTCTTATAACTTTATCAAAATATATATTAAGGTCTATATTTTGGAATTATATAATTTAGCTTCATATCATTGTTTTACCTTCATATCCTTTTTTTCTTTGATAAAATGTTTCATGAAGCTTCAGAATAAAATGTTATTTCACGTTTAAAATTTTTCTTAACATTGTCCTGATCTTTATGCTTGCTACTGTAGAGACAATTCCTGCAATGCAAACACTATTCTTCACCTCCTGCAAAGAAGTCCATTGTCTTTATATCTGCAAGAAAGATAATAACATAAATAAGGACACACCATCAACGGCTAGTACTATTCCAATTTGTTGAGACTGAGAAGGATTAAAGCCAAACGCTCATGTAAAATTACAAACAGTGGCTTTTATTTCAACTCAATATATTCTAGAATAATTTGTAACATATCAGATACTGCCCAACAAGAAAATTTAAGGCTTTGTTCTGAGGCACTTACTACTGTTCTAACAAATCATTAATATCCAATCGCAAAATGAATGTTATGTTGAAGTCAACGCTAAGATGTTCTTGTCTGCGTAATGCTAAACACTATTGTAATAGCATGACGATTGCGTTTGGCATGAAACAGACCGTCTGGGCGTGAAGTTCAGTGTTCAAATTTATATTTAAATACGCTTGATCTCAATCATTGACTACTTTGGCACATAAAAATAGCATGCTTTAAATCTGTATATATATATCTCGATCCCGGCCGGAGTCAAGTGGATGTCTAGCCACACAGATGAGCTGTGATACACCGAAACATTCTTGTATGTGGAAGACGATAAACATACCTAGATAGATAGATAGATAGATAGATAGATAGATAGATAGATAGATAGATAGATAGATAGATCATGAATGGGCTGAGATAGATAGATAGATAGATAGATAGATAGATAGATAGATAGATAGATAGATAGATAGATAAATAGATAGATAGATCATGAATGGGCTGAGATAGATAGATAGATAGATAGATAGATAGATAGATAGATAGATAGATAGATAGATATGAATCATGAATGGGATGAGATAGATAGATAGATAGATAGATAGATAGATAGATCATGAATGGGCTGAGATAGATAGATAGATAGATAGATAGATAGATAGATAGATAGATAGATAGATAGATAGATCGCCGCAAAATGCATGAACTAGAAAAGTAATGTAGTACATAATTAAAAATAATTTTATCATTCACCAAAATCATTTTCTTTTAATTTTAACGTATTTAAATATTAACGTGAATGTTTATTACTCATTTCATATCTGAAAACAAAATAATAAATTTTCTTTTCATTCTGTAACATTTTCCATTCCCAAAACACAACTCAGCTAATGTTTATGGCTTCCGGGATGGTTATGTTAGGTCAGACCATTCTGAAAAGTTAATAGTTCACACATTTTCTTGTCGCCATGGAGATACTTTTAGATGGATACCATACAGAGTGTAATAAGAAAATGACGAGAATGTATTTTTAGATTTACGAAAAGTATTTAAAATATGCTAAGAGCATTGTTGTCTCCATTTCGATGTCTTCAGTATAAACACGAGAGTAATGAATTATCGCCTATAGGCAAATGTTGAAGACTTAATCAGAATTGAACAAAGAGAATACGGCTGCTTAAACATGTGATACCTGAAAACATCTCAACCACGCCGGAAATATGCGAAAAAATACCTAAATATTTTATAAA